>OY821518.1:76007789-76545289 GCA_963682025.1 Cordilura impudica
GTTATCTGAATATTTAAAAGGGTAGTCAAAGCAAAGTACAATTTGAAACAGTTAATCACCAAACTCTCTGCATGAAGTTAACACGTTTCTTTAATTTTTGCTTAACATCAAGTCTGCTACGTAAAGAGCAAGTCATTTGAATCTTTAAACTATAAAAGGTCTCCCACAAGGATCAATATTAGGGCCAGCTTTGTTCTAAATTTATATCAACGACTTACCATGTACAACTCTTCAGTCGATAGATGAAAATATAAACAAAATTAATTACGACCTTATTCAATTGTACCAATGAGCATCAGCAAATGGTTAATGCATTAATCTTATCAAGTGAAAATGTCTGCTAAGCAAATCGACAGTTTGTGAATAAAAATCAACAACAAAAAATGTTGGTGTAACTTTTAATAACACTGTAACTTAAGGCCTAGTTAGCCACACGTAACCATATCCAAACGTGACAGCTGTTTTTTCTGTTACATGAATAGCATTTAGAGCAGTTACCGAACTCAACTGTCACGTAACCGGAACCTCCCAATATTTGAAAATAGATTTTTGTTACGTTTGTACGTGAAATTTGTGAACAGCTGATGTTCTATAATTGCACTAAATGCCAACGTTACATTTACGGTACGGATACATTTTAACAACGTGAGGCTAACTAGGCCTTTAGTCCAACCACATTAATACGACAATTGCTCAAATCTACATAAAGCTCAGAACTCTATGGTCCACTTATTCTTTCACTCCCTTAAAACTTAGAATACTTCCGCCAAAACGTAGTTTATTCCCGGTATTTTATACGGATGTAAACTTTTTGCAAGTTGTGAGTCTCACAGTAAAGACAGCTTAATATTATATATAACAGCATAATTAAACATGTTTTTAGACTAAGGAGGTTTGTTAGGACTTCTTCTATCACGAATAAGCTTTTCGGCGTATCATTGGAAAATCTGGTGAAAATTAGTTCTTTTGTTTCTTCATAAATAATTTTCAGCGCAAAATCACATTACCATTATGAAAATCTTCGGTTTGCCTGATCAAACCGGCGAAAATTAATTCTGCCTCATCATCGTTATCTGGTATATGAATGGAATATGTTTCCACAATCTCAGCTACTAAATAGCAATGCTTCAAATTTAAAAACATTATAATTTTATAATTAAATTTATTTATTATTTTAAATTTTTTTTGTAATCTTGTTATGTTTTCTTGTTTTTTGCTAAAATTTTTCTTAAATATTTTTTTTTGTAATTAAATATTTATGTCATGCCTTAGCATAATTATTCCTACTGTGATTATGAGATATATTCTTTAAATAAATAAATAAATATATAAATAATTAAGTAAATAAATAAATAAACACAAAAAATGAAAAATTAACTAAATTAAAAACAAATCAATAAATAAACAAACATATAAATAAATAAAAATAAAGAAATAAATAAAAAATTAAATAAACAAATTAACACATAAATAAATAAACAAATAAATAACGAAATAAATAAATAAATATAAAAATAAATAAATACATAAATAAATAAATAAATAAAAAAATAAATAATAATATAAATAAATAAATAAATGAATAAATAAATATATAAGTAAATAAATAAATAAATGAAAAATAAATGAAAAGTAAAAGTAAACAAATAATTAAATAAATAAATAAAAAATAAATAAATAATAATATAAATAAATAAATAAATCTATATATATAAAATTCATTTTCTGTTTGTTTGTTTGTTTATTTGTTTGTTTGTTTGTTTGACCGCTATACAAATTTTTATTTTTCAACGGATTTTCCTGAAATTTTGTACACACGATCTCTATACCCCAGGAAAGGTCGTCATATACTTTTTACCGGCCACGCCTACTTTTACGCCCACTTTTTATGTAAAATTCCTTATCTGTTTTATTCATATTTGTTCACTATACAAACTTTTATTTGTTAACAGATTTCTCTGAAATTCAGTATACACGATCCCTGTACTCCAGCTAAGGTCACCATATATCGTTTTATGGGCCACTCCTACTTTTGCGCCCACTTTTTTGTTCGCTATACAAATTATTATTTTTCAACGGATTTCTCTGAATTTTGCTACACACGATCTCCGTGCTCCAGGAAAGGTCGCCATATGCTTCGTACCGGCCACGCCTACTTTAACGCCCACTTTTTGTATACGATTCATTTTCTGTTTTTTGGTATATTTGTTCGCTACACAATTTTTTTTAAACGGATTTCTCTGAAACTGGCTACACACGATCTCTGTACTCCAGAGAGGTCGCCATATGATTCTTGCCGGCCACGCCTACTTCTACGCTCACTTTTTATACAAAATTAATTTTCTGTTTTTTGGTATATTTGTTCACTATAGAAATTTTTATTTTCCAAGGGATGTCTAAAATTTGGTCACATGATCTCTATACTACAGGGAAGGTCACCTTATGCTTCTTACAGGCCACGCCTACTTTGCGCCAACTTCTATGTATATAAAACTTATTTTTTTCCTTTTAGTTGTTTCTTTATTTGATTGCTGTACAAACTATTATTTTTCAATGGCTTTCTCCGAAATTTAGTACATATTCCAGGGAAGGTCGCCATATGATTTTTACCGACCACGCCTACTTTTACGCCCAATTTTCTTATAAAATTCATATTTTGTTGTGTGGTATATTTCTTCCCTATACAAATTTGTACAAATTTGTACAATGGATTTCTCTGAAATTTGGTTTACACGGAAATAACTACACGGTGAACAAATTCCCCAAACTTAAAAAAAAGGTACCCAAAAGAAATAAACAAATTCCCCATTTTTTTTAATCGAAAGAAAAAATGAACTTACTCCCCAAATTCATTCTTAAATTTTCACATATTTTTAATTAATGAATATTGTTAAATATTTATTTTAGTAAACATTTGCATACTGCTCTCAATATATGTCCTACAATAAATGCAATTAAAATGAATATTCTTTTCAATAGCATCATTTCGTTGCGCGGAAGCTACGCGCACGTGGAATACAGCTTAGCTAGAATATCTGAATAATTTGAAAAATATATTTTGACAACTAAAATAAGTTGGCAACAGCTGCGCGGCAGCACAGGTGTGGCTATCAAACGCGCGGAAGCGGCGCGAGCTCTCGGAACACAGCTCAGCTAAAATATCGCAATGCTCTAAAAAATATGTTTTAGGAATTAAAATAAGTTAACGAGAACTAAGCGGCAGCACGGGTAGTAGCTGCGAGGAAGCGGCGCGAAGCGCGCGGACGCGGACGCGACGGATGCGGACGCGACGCGCTCGCGGAGCACAGCTGAGCTAAAATATCGCAATGATCTGAAAAATATATTTCGGTGATTAAGATAAGTTGACAACAACTGCGCGGCAGCACGGATGTGGCTGCCAAACGCGAGGAAGCGGCGCGTTGCGCGCGACCGTGGACTCGGACGCGATGGATGCGGATGGGGCGCGCTCTCGGAACACAGCTCAGCAAAAATATCGCAATGCTCTGAAAAATATGTTTTAAGGATTAAAATAAGTTAACGAGAACTAAGCGGCAGCATGGGTAGTAGCTGTGAGGAAGCGGCGCGCGGACGCGGACGCGACGGATGTGGACGCGACGCGCTCGCGGAACACAGCTGAGCTAAAATATCGCAATGATCTGAAAAATATATTTTGACGATTAAAATAAGTTGACAACAACTGCGCGGCAGCACGGGTGTGCTGCCAAACGCGAGGAAGCGGACGCGACTCGCTCTCGGAACACAGCTTAGTGAAATGTCGTATGATAAATTTTATCTACGTATGTGAAATAATTATCTGTTGATCAAAATAGGCCACACATATGCTATAAGCAGTTGCTTAAAGAAACCTTGCGACACAATATTAAACGTCGCATTAGTACTTCATTTCTGAAACTTGAATTTGACGTCTCTGCTCAATGATGATCACTTATTGAATGAAGTTATTCAATTTTTAAAAGTTCTGATTTTAATTTGCAAACGATTCCGTTATATTTACTGTTTATAAATAAACTTAAAAAATACTTAAAGCGGTTTCGCAACTTATTTTTGAAGCATTTTTGCTGCAGCATCTTAAAAAACTTCTAAATTAAAAAATCAAAAAATTTTTAATTGAAATAAAAAACTAATTTACTGCCCATACAAATTTTTAAGTACTCAGCGGCTGGTAAGCATAGTGAACCATTTTTCAAGTCAAAGGCCTTTTTATCCCGGGCAAGACCGGGTAAAAACAGCTAGTAAATAAATAAATTAGTAAATTAAAAAATAAATACATAACTAAATTAATCAAAAATCAATAAATCAGTAAATAAATAAATAAATTAACAAATAAGTAAATAAATAAATAAAAATAAAGAAATTAATAAAATATTAAATAAACAAATAAATAAATAAATAAATAAACAAATAAATAAATAAATAAAAATAAATAAACAAATAAATTTTTTATTCCACAAAGGGCTGGTTGTGCAAGGAAAATGCGAGAGGTAGAAACTGCTCTCCAGGAAACACGACGATGTCAGGATCCGGCCACCTATGTTGCCTGTCGTTGATGATCGATGTTGATATAAAACACAGTGGTTGCAGCTGGTTATAAACTTTAATCTTTTATTTGAGTTTATACTTTAAAATAGACTTTACAAAGAAACCTTGTGGTTTTTTAAAAAAGGTGAAAAAATGAAGAGGTTGCTGTAGGCCTTTTGATAGTGATGCTAGGAATGAGAAAAATGTGTTACAAAAAATACGATAGGCATGTATATGCCGGCGGCATAAAAACGTCAACTTCTTTGGCGGCCAAAAACCATCCAACTAGTTGGTCTGGTTAAGGTGCTTTTACATGATGTGTTTTTTACATATGTACTGTCAAATTTTCCCACAACAAAAGTTGTACACATCGTGTGATACATATGAAACATTGTTTATGTACAATACATGAGGAAAGTCACACGTACATTTTTCAATTAGAATAGGTTCTATTTTTGCATGACAAAGAAATGAAAATACAACACTGCTTGTGGCGAAAGAAAAACAGAGTAAATTTTTAAGATTAATATTGAAAGAAAAATAAATTGTTTAGTATTAATTAACAATTAAAAAATACATAACCTTTTTTTAACAACAAATTTTTCTAAATTCACAAATTAAATCAGCTGTTGTTTACATTTAGAGGTTATGTCATACGGAAATACATACGCACGTGTGATAGCAAAAATTATGAATCGTATGTAAAAGACAATTTTGACAGACATGAAGAATTTCATATGGATAAAAAAAGTGGCAGTACATATGTAAAAAACACTTCGTGTAATAGCACCTTAAGTCAGTTGGCAAATCCTATAGTTTGTCATATGCCGATTAGACGGTACGTTAACATAAATAAATAAGTGAAAAAAAAATTAAATAAATAAATAAAAAAAATAATAAATATATAAATAAATAAATATATAAATATATAAATAAACAAATAAATAAATAAATAAATTTAAATAATAGATAAATAAATTAATAAATAGATAACTTAATAAATAAGTATTAAATAAAAAAAAATAAATAAATAACAAAATAAATAAACAAATAAATAAATAAATAAGTAAATAAATAAATAAATAATAAAAAATAGATATATAAATATATAAATATATAAATAAATAAATAAACAAATAAATAAATGAAAAAATAGATAAATAAATTAATAAATAAATAGATAACTTAATAAATAAGTTAATAAATCAATAAATAAACAAATAAATAAATATATAAATAAACAAATAAATATATAAATAAATAAATAAATAATAAATAATAATAATAATAAAAATAAATCAATAATTATATAAATAAATAAATAAATAAATAAATACATAAATAAATACATAAATAAATACATAAATAAATACATAAATAAAGAATAAATAAATATATATATAAATAAATAAATAAATAAATAAATAAATAAATAAATAAATAAATAAATAAATAAATAAATAAATAAATAAATAAAAAATAAATAAATAAATAACAAAATAAATAAACAAATAAATAAATTAATTAATAAATTAATAAATAAATATTAATTAAGTACATATATAAATAAATAAATAGCTTATTAAATAAATATATAACTTAATAAATAACTAAATAAATCAATAAATAATTAAATAAATAAATATATAAATAAACAAAAAAATAAATAAATATAATGTAATATAAATAAACAAATTAATATATAAATAAGTTAATGAATAAATAAATACATAAATATTTATATAAATAAGTATATAAAAATGTATATAAAAAAATAAATATACATATCATTAAATAAAAAATAAATAAATATATAAATAAATAAATAAAATAAAAATAAATGGGGCTTCAGACAACAAGACAATGGGGTCAAACATACTGCTGACACTGCTAAACTTTGACTGCTGTACAATGTTCCGAAACAAGTATGAACGCCTCCCTAATCTCCAGAACTGAATCCAATTGGCTGTCACTGGGATTTGCCAGAAAAAAAAATATCGTGAAGAGGCAGAAACTACAAAGTTGGTCCAATCTGTGCCAAATATGTTAGTACAAGCTCTACGAGCTATTAAATATTTGAATTAAAAAGAAATGCCTAAAAAACGGTGTTCGCAGTCTTTTGCTTATGGCGTTTCAGTTAATAATTTTTTTTTTATGGTTTGTTGTATTTTACAGTGAACATGAAATAGAATTATTGAAATTAAAACATTAGGCTGTTTTTTATGGGGATGTGTGTTCAGCCCACCATGCAATAATTTAGCATATTGGAACAACATTATGTATAAATTTAAAATTTTTATATATTTATATTTTAAGGCTTTATTGTTGGAAATGCTGGTTTATATGTATCACTTTTACAATTCGTTATTGCCTATGTGATCTTATTGTTTACCGTGGCATCAGTATGTGCAATTTCAACAAATGGTGCTGTAGAAGGAGGAGGTGTATATTGTAAGTATTCCTCTTTAACTTGAAACAAATACAAAATACCTTCACACAATTGCTACCATCTTATATTTTTTATAGTCATGATAAGTCGTACATTGGGCATTGAATTTGGTGGTTCGATTGGTACACTCTTCTTTTTGGCCAATGTAGTGGGTTGTGCTATGGCCATATCCGGTTGTGTTGAGGGTATTATGAATAACTTCGGTCCTGGTGGTTACTTTGCATCAGAAACTGGTTTGTTACCCGATGGAACATGGTGGCGTTTTCTATTTTGTACATTAATCAATACATCAATGTTACTTGTATGCCTAGTTGGAGCTTCATTATTTGCTAAAACTTCTGTACTTATTTTGGGTGTTGTAACGGTGTGTTTATTTGCCACATACATAAGTTTTTTGGCAGAAGGACAAAAAAAGGTAAGCAGTTTTTAACTTAAAAGTTTCTTTGTCGTTAGATACAAAATGAATTTCTAATAATAATAAATAATACAGTGTTATCGCTAATTTGTTATAAATAGTAATGCCCAAAAGCTTATCATTTAATAAAGAAAAAAAATATACATATTTCCCGGCACACATACATACATTTATAAAGTTTTCAATAAGTTGTGTATTTTTTTTTTGATTTATAATTGTTATAATGCAATCAAATTTGCAGTTGTTTTTTTTTTCTTTCATCATGTTTTGCAGGAAACCTTTTAAAGTTCTGTGAAGTAATTTTCTAATAATATTTGCTATATTCTTTAATTTAACAATGTTTATTTTTTTATAAGATATGTGTGAGTAATACATTTTATCTATAAAAAATATTATGTATTCAATTTTAAGTAAAAAAGCTTTAAAATAAGTCCCTGTTCTTGGACTTATTTTTTTTTCAGCTTTCTAGCGACTAATTAAAAGTTAACAAAAAATTTTGAGGAGTTGGAGAAGATTTATTTGATAATATATATGTATGTGTTAATTTTGAAATAAAAAAAAATTAAAAAAGACAGTTAGTTCGCGATTTCGACTCAATTGGATATTAATAATAATTGGAATTACCATAATATAAATCAAAATTATTTAAACTTATTTCAGCTTAAATAAATCACAAATATATTCTAATTTGAATTAGAATAAAACAGGATAAAAAATTAAAAATAAAATAAAAATAAAGATAAAGATAAACATGTTGATGTCTTGGTTGCCATGTGAAAACTAAGAAAATAATATGTGTAATATATAATGCACAGTTTTTAGCTAAATTCCAGGTTAAAGCATAAAAATATAGAACATAAATATCATTTTAAATCTTTTTGAGGAACCGCTTATGTGCAAATATAAAACATAAATCCATTAACCTATTCAATACAAATTACTTGTAAGGCGACTAAGACGCCCTTGGAAAAATGGTGAAAATAGTTTTATAAAACAAGGTAAAGCAAAGTTAATTTTTCAGAAACAGGTTTCTTCTTAAGTAATTTTTAAGAAAAGGAACTTTATTTTTTAGAAAATATAGTTTTTTTTAACTGTACTTTTTAAGAGAAGCTACTTTTTAAGAAAAGGTATGTTTTATGAAAAAATATATTTTAAGAAAACATAGTTTTTAAGAAAAAGTATTTTTTATATGAAGGTTCTTTTTAAGATGAAAGTAATTTTTTAGAAAATGCACTTTTTTAATAAAGTGCATTTTTTTAAGGATAGGTACCTTTTAAAGAAAAAAAATAAAAAGGGGAAATTTTTTAAAGTACTCTTTTAAGAAAACGTGTTTTTTCTTAAGAAAATTACTTTTTTTTAAAAGAAAATGTACTATTTCAATAAAATTACCTTTTTTAAGAAAATTACCATTTTATACCATCCACACCACTGTGCAGAGGGTATATATAGGTTTGACATCGAAATAAATTCCGAAGACTCCAAAACCATATATTTTCTTGATCCTCACAATAAAGGAAGTTGATTTAGCGATGACGGTCTGTCCGTCTGTCTGTGGGAATCACGATCACACCCTCAATAACTAAACTATACTCTTCGTTTTTCCATAAAATTGTTTATTAATATCCCAAAGGAGTTTATAATTAAAATCATCAAAATTGGTCCAAAGAGTCACGACATATGATTGTGAAAAATGTTCAATGTGTTTGTTGTTTTTCTTAAGATATATATGTTGTAATTCTTCTTATTATTGTAGTCATTGTAGTAGTGGCATTTGCTTCATTGTGTGGTTACACTATACGTGTCACATTAGCTTAAGCAAGTATTGCCACATTTTTTTTATCGTTTTCAAGACATAATGAAAGACAAAAAATATAATCCCTAGAAAAGTACCTTTTTTAAAAAAGGAAAATTTATTAAAAATTTACCTTTATTAAAAAAGTATTTTTTTAAGAAGTACCTTTTGTTAAAAAGTGCATTTTTTTAAAGTAAAAATTTTTGTTTAAAGTAAACTTTTTTTAAAAAAGTAAAAAACTACCTTTTTTTAAAAAGTATATTTTTTAAAAACATAACCTGTTTTAAAAATTGCTCTTTTTATAAAAAGTACCATTTTTTTAAAGTACCCTTTTCTAAAAGTATTTTTTTTAATGTACAATACTTTTAAAAAAGAAGAAAATTTTTTATAAAATAAATTTAATAAGTTTGTGTTGATGTTTTTAACTACTTAACACTTTCCACAGGCACATCTCTTATACCGATCGACTCTAAATCACATTCTTAGTCGATTTAACGACGTTCGCCCGGCCGCCTTCAGAACTCGTAAACCTGTTACGCAAACTAAAGATCGCAATTATACAAATATATATTTAGATCAAATTTGGTATGTAAGCTTTTTTCGGATATATTTATACCCTATACCACTATGTGGTTTGGATATAATGACTTTGTGCTGCTGTTTGTAACTACAAAAAATATTTGACATTGACCCATCTTTTGTTATACGGATCGACTCAGAATCACTTTCTGAGTCGATTTGGTGATGTCCGTCCGTCCACCCGTCTGTCCGTCCGTCTGTCCGTCTGTGTGTCCATGTAAACCTTGTAATCAAACTACAGATCGCAAATATGAAGATATTTTGCTGAAATTTGGTATATAAGCTTTCATCGACTATAGGATGAACGCTATTGAAATTGGTGAAATTCGGTCCATGTTCAGACCTAGTCACCATACAAACGACCCCTATGAAATCGACATAAATTGCCATAAGATCCAAATTATCATATAGATCTCAGTCAAATTCGGTTTGTATGTGTTTATTATATTCATTAATCAGTAGTCCAAAAATAATCCCTATAGGACTATTCCTAGTCATAGGCCCCATATAGAGCTGCTTCCCGATCTTCACTTAAATCTATCAAAAAACAAAAATATTGCGTAGATTTTTCTCAAATTTGACTTTACAAAATATGGTCAGGATCGGTCCATTTTTCGACTTAGTCCCCATATAAATATAGCACCCGATATGAAGTTTTTCATATCTGCAGCCAAAAAAATTAATAACAATGCCACTCAAATTTGGTTTGCGCTTATTTTGTATATCCAATTAGTTGGACCGAAGAGATAGGGTCTCTAAACCAAGGTATAGGGTATCGTATAGTCGGTCTAGACCGACTATAATTTTCTTACTTGTTTTAAGTCTGTATAAGTTGTCACTATTTTATTAGCTGTTTTTGCATTCAATGCATCGTTAAATTAACATATTACTAGCTCATCGAGATAAAAATATTTTAAAATTACCTTTTTTCATATTATTATCTGGAATTTTCTAGCGAAGAATAATTTGAATTTTTTTTTGAATTATCGTATAATTTCTAAGGTCTTATGTCTCATGTTCAAGTAAATACTTACTCTAATAAGAGAAAAATAATAAAAATTATCAGATATTAATTAATTCTCTCTATAGAAGACACGATCATTGTTTTTTATAAAAAGAAATTATACAAAAACTAGCCAAAAAGAAAATTATTAACTTAAAATTTAATTGGTATTCAAATTTAAAGTTTCAGTATCTGCAACAGTTTTAAAGTGCTAGTCGTACCAAACATTGGTTGTAATATTGAGTTTAAGACGCATTGGAATGTATTAAAGATTCCGCCAGCCTAAATTTAATATTCTTACTTGTTCCGAATAGCTCCTTTTTTAAAAAGTATTATTTTTTATTAAAAAGTAGTTTTTAGGACAATGTACATTTTTGTAGATATTTTTTTATCTCAAAATATCTTTGATTTGATGGATGTATTTATAAAAACACAATAGTAACAAAAACCACAAGCTTTAATTTATGATATTATGTGTTCCATTAATAATAGTCGTTTTGTCTATTCAAAAATTTTGTTTGTAAAAATGCTAAAGAAATTGAAATAAATGCTAAATAATGTTATTATGAAATAAAATAACAAAATTATATTCCATTGAAAATAAAACTTTGAGATGATTTTTTTAAAAATAAAAACAATAAATTAAGTTTCTTTTCTGATGAAAAATGTGGCTTATTTTCAGCCATTTTGCAAAAAGTGTATATATAATATTGAAAATAAAAGGAAACCATGTATTAGGTATCCTTGGAAAATTTTTAAAGGCAAAACATTAAAGTTTTCATATCCCAATATAGAATATTGATAAATTTTTTCCTCTTCCCACTCTCTCACCAAACTGGTTGTTTTTACGAAAACAATTAAATACAAATAAAAAACAAGTAATAAAATTATAATCTGTCTAGACCGACTATACTATACACTAAGCCATAAATTTAGAAAGGGTCTTAGGTGCAACTAATTGTATTTAGAAAATAAATTTGTTGCCTGACCATATGAAAAAGTTTATATTGTGTGGTATTTTCATGTGGAGAACAGATCGACCAATTTGATAAAAAATTGTGCAATCTTTTGGATTTTAAGCTTTATATGGGGAACTATCTGACTAAAAATTGTCCTACAGACTTTATTTTTGGGTTACTAATTAGTGGGTGTAATAAATACATATAAATCAAATTTGGCCGAGATTTATATAATATTTTGTATCTTAGAGCAATGAATGCCGAACTCATAGGAGTCATTTGTATGGGGACTAGGACTGAACATGCACCGATTTTCACCAATTCTAAAAGCGATCGTATTATGTACAAAATTTCATCCGAATATACTCATATTTGCGTTCTGTAGTTTTATTACAAAGTTTACATGAACAGACAAACAGACAGACAGACGGATGAACGGACATAGCTAAATCGTCTAAGAAAATGATTCTGAGTCGATTGGTAAAAGTGGTGAGTTATTTTTGGTAGTTACAAACATCAGTAACAACCCATTATACCCTCACCACATAGTGCTATAGCGTATAAAAAAAAACACAAAAATGATTGTTGATACAGTTGCAAAGAAATGTTAATTTTTTTTTTAATTGTGCCACGAATAACTCTTTGTCAAATATGATTTTAACAGGTTTTTTTCACTTCACCTTTTATGTAAACAATTATATTTTTTAGTGCCAACTTTCACTCTTGTAGTTAAACACAATTATAACAATTATAATTATTCCGTCATATTTACACAAAAATTAATGTACAAAACTTGTTTTCTAAAATGAGATTTATTAGAATTTTGTTACCCATTTTATTCCCTGACTAAGTACGAGTTTTTGCTATGCTAGTTAAAATTAATAACAGTGAAAATATACTTTTAAAATGACCTAGTGTAAGTTGTAGGCCTGGATGACTTTTAAATTTGCAGCATTTTGAATACAATCTCAAAATTTAAATTTATCGACGAAATATTTTTAACTAAATCAACTTTTAACCGATTTTAAAGTTTTCAAATGGTTTTAGAAAGTTAAGCTTTTCAAAACTATATATAAATTTGTATATATATATACATATATATATACATATGTTTATACTTTTAACAAACCAATGTGAAAATATTATCCAAAATATTTTAAATTTTAATTTTTTTTAAATTTTTATTTAAAAAAAAAAATTAAAAATTATAAATTAAAAATTAAAATTAAAAATTAAAAATTTAAAATTTAAAATTAAAAATTAAAAATTAAAAATTAAAAATTTAAAATTAAAAATTTAAAATTAAAAATTTTGATTTGTTTAAAAATTAAATATTAAAAATTAAAAATTAGAAATTAATAATTAAAAATTAAAAATTAAAAATTAAAAATTAAAAATTAAAAATTAAAAATTAAAAATTAAAAATTAAAAATTAAAAATTAAAAATTAAAAATTAAAAATTAAAAATTAAAAATTAAAAATTAAAAATTAAAAATTAAAAATTAAACTTTAAAAATTAAAAATTAAAAATTAAAAATTAAAAATTAAAAATTAAAAATTAAAAATTAAAAATTAAAAATTAAAAATTAAAAATTAAAAATTAAAAATTAAAAATTAAAAATTAAAAATTAAAAATTAAACTTTAAAATTTAAAAATTAAAAATTAAAAATTAAAAATTAAAAATTAAAAATTAAAAATTAAAAATTAAAAATTAAAAATTAAAAATTAAAAATTAAAAATTAAAAATTAAAAACTAAAAACTAAAAATTAAAAATTAAAAATTAAAAATTAAAAATTAAAAATTAAAAATTAAAAAAATTAAAAGATAATAATTTAAATAATAATAATAATTTAATTTAAAAATTTTAGTTTTATTCTTTATTTGTTTATTTGTATTAAATACAAATATTTTAAAATTTCCTTTTTTTAATAATATTTTTAGACAAGAATCACTGACTTTTTTTAATTATCGTATGACATCTAATGTCTCAAAACAGTCTTATAGGGATCAATAAATAATTGATTGGCTGAAAATGAAACATGGTTGCTAATTTAAAAAACCGATCTATATCGATTTATTACCTCATCCAATTTGTTTGGGAGGGATCTAAACATTTTTGGACACGAAACTCACTTTAACATTCTTATTTGATCGGTTATGAATGCTGCAGATTTCATTAAAATTTTGATTAATTAAAAGTTGATTTTTTTTAAATTTTAAATGACTGTTTTTTAATTTATCTTTCATAATTGTTTAATTATAAATTTTTTATCTATTTGATACAGGTTCCCGTGCCAATTGAGAATACAATAATAAATAGAACTACCACCGAATATCTCGAATATACAGGTCTAAATGCGACTACCTTAGCAAATAATTTATATGAAAGTTATGGTCCGGATTATACCTCAAATGGAAAAATTGTTAATTTTGCTACAACATTTGGTGTACTTTTTGCCGGTGTTACTGGTATTATGGCCGGAGCCAATATGTCAGGTGAATTGAAGAGTCCTTCAAAAAGTATACCGTTGGGTACATTGTCTGCTGTAGCCTTTACATTTGTTGCCTACGTTATTCTCTCATTCTTAATGGCATTTACCACACCCCACGATACCCTAAAAAATAATTATCTTTTTTTGTTGTATGTCAACTTTTGGCCACCATTTACGGCTATTGGCATTTTAACAGCCACCTTTTCGACGGGCATGAGTAATTTGATTGGTTCGAGTCGTATTTTGGAAGCTTTATCCAAGGATCAAGTATTTGGTTCATTGACGAATTTCGTTTTAAAGGGCACCTGGAAGGGTAATCCTATAGCTGCGGTAGTTACCAGTTGGATATTGGTGGAATGCATTTTGTTAATTGGCTCGCTTAATACTATTGCCCAAATCAATTCAGTATTATTTATGCTTTCGTATTTGGCTACAAATCTGGCGTGTTTGGGTATTGAGTTAACTGGAGCACCAAATTTCCGACCATTATTTAAATACTTTACATGGCATACATGTCTTTTTGGTCTAATTGGTACATTGGTAATGATGTTTGTTATCAATCCCATATATGCTTCTTCAAGTATTATTCTTTGTCTGTTGCTGGTTATTGCTTTACATCTATTCTCTCCAGCGACGCAATCAGCACAATGGGGTTCTATATCACAAGCGTTAATGTTCCATCAGGTAAGACTATTACGAACCTAGAGTTTAAGATAATAATAATAAATAATAATAATAACAATTTATAATGTTAGGTGCGTAAATACTTACTTATGTTGGATCCTCGTAAGGATCATGTTAAATTCTGGCGTCCCCAAATGCTTTTGCTGGTTTCATCGCCTCGTTCTTGTTGTCCTCTGGTAGATTTCGTTAACGATATGAAAAAGAGTGGTCTCTATATTATAGGTCATGTGAAAATTGGCGACCATACTGACTTGGAGGACTCCACTGTCGATGACAATAAGCAGTGGCTTTCATTTGTGGACCATATGCGTGTTAAGGCCTTTGCGGAAACAACCTTAGCGAGATCTGTACGTGAGGGTGTACAACATTTAATACGTTTATCTGGTATTGGAGCCATGAAACCAAATACTATTGTAATGGGTTTCTACGATAATGAAGCTCCTAAAGATTTCTTTGAGACGTAAGTTTTATGATTTTACACCCAAACGACTGTGAAAATACTTTTTACATTTCACAGGTCTACCTCTCCCTATAAAAGTGATGATTTTAAAACCGGTGACATGCGTAATTTCCCCATACGTCGCGATGGTGAAGAGAAACATGTTGATGTTACTGAATATGTGGCCATTATAAGTGATATTTTGCGAATGAAAAAGAATTTAGTTATTTGCAGACATTTCCATCGTTTGGATAAACATTTTATATCCAAGTAATTTATAGAAAATTATTGAGTTTTCCTTAATCGTATTTTATTTATTAATTTTTTTCCTTCTTAGAAGCAAACATGTTAAATATATAGATGTTTGGCCTATTAATGTTTTCAATCCTAAAACTGAAGATCCGTTTGATGTTGTTTCCCTATTTATGATGCAATTGGCTGTAATAATGTTGGCCAAATGGAAACATTTAACACTACGGGTTTTCTTGTGTGAAACAAATAATACCAGTTCTACCACAACATTTGAAACTCAAGATCCAAATATGCCACAAATGGAAATTTTCTCCCGACTAAAATTAGCACAAAGCCTGAAATCATTAAGAATGAATGCTGATATTGTTGAGGTACGAGTAATTAAATATTTTTTTAAAAATTGTTTGGCTAATCCTAGATTAAATATTATCAATCGTAACTTTTTATGATTATTAAAATTAAAATTATAATTAGCCAGATTTGTTTGTATATATTTTTTGATTTAGATACAAGAATGGGCACGTGATACGGAATTTACTCGTCATTCTCGCATTTTAAAACAATTCACTCAACATGCTGAATCTTCAACGGAAGTAGTTACAGAAGATAATCTTAATCGTTCATTGTTGTACATGCAAAGGTAATATATATCATATTTTATAATTCTAATTCCAGGAATGAACCGCTTTTTAAAGACATTCTTGGGTACTATTTAGTCGTAACGCGTCTAAGGGGCCCGTTGAAAAATAAAGAAATATTTATTCAAAATTAATTTTTCTCTTAATATTGCGAATTGTAGAGTTATTCACAAAATTGTACGTATTTCGATCTGGCATCAACCAAACGTCAACCATTTTCCTTACGACGCTTTAATTTCGAGAAGTGGCCGATTTTATGTTCCCCGCCAACATTTTAGGTCTTCTAAATGGGGGGGAAAATGCCAAAAATTTTGCTCTACAATGCTTAAATTTCGAATATAAGCGTTTTTATATTCCTCGTCAAAAGTTTTACTTTTTCGATCTAGCAACCTTAAAAATAGTTAGTGCACAATTGAGTTGGAGCATTTTAAAAGATGGACAAAATGTCAACCATTTGCTCTACGAAACTTAGTTTTCGAAATATAAGCAACCCTGAAAATAGTTAACGCACTATTCGAATCGGTTGTTTCGATGAGGGGTCAACATTTTAACTCTATATTCTCGACGACGCTTATATTTTGAGATATAAGTGATTTATGTTTCTTGTCAAAAATTTAACATTTTTCATACTGGCAACCCTAAAAATATTTGTCTACAATTCGGATGAGATATTTCGAAGAGGGTGCAAAATATCAACAATTTTGTTCAACGACGCTTAGTTTTCGATATATAAACAATTTTTTGTTCTTCGCCAAAATTTGTTTTTCAATGTGGCTAGGGTTGCCAGATTATTCGAATGAATTTCAATACCATGATCATCCCTATTCTGTAAGTCGTTGTTGCCGTCGTCGTCACTTTGAAGTCATCACATTGAGTCGACGTCATCACCTCAACGCTAAATTGATATTTTCTAAAAGTAACAATACACCACTTCTAGATAATATCAATTTAGCTTATTTCTATATAAATTTCAGTTTTTTTTTATTATAAAATTTGCTCTAGCATTTAAAATTATTATTTTTTTTAATTTTATTTTAAGTGGAGGCTAAAGTTTTTAGGATGATTTAAAAATTTTTTTTATAATATACTCCAAACTTTTCCGTTATTTTCAGAGCCAATCAAATAATTCGTGAACGCTCCGATCAAACAGCTTTGTCCTTCATATATTTGGCCGCACCACCAAAAATAGACTCATCCGAATTCGCCGAACGTAGTAAACGTTACATGGAATTGTTAACTGAATTAACAGCTGAATTACCTCCAACTATTTTAGTGCATGGCGTAAGCACAGTAACTTCCACTACTCTTTAAGAGCAATCACAATGTGAAAAAAATACATTAATGTTAGCAATGCTTTAAATGTATTTATTTAAAAAAAGAAAACAAAAAACTAGATTGTCCCCAACAAAGCTGCAAAAACCGGTGGTGTTATTCTGCTAACAGTGCCGCCTTTGTTTTCTAATATTTATTTTTTATTTTTTAAAAACATAAAGAATACTTTAAAACTCTAATTGGTATTAAAAAACTGCATTTTGTGTTACAAACCTTAGTATCTTATTTAATGTAAAACATTATTTAAATAGAAAATTTTATAAATTAATTTATTTAGTAGATTTTTTTTGTATTTTTCTTTTAATATTTCAATTTTAATGTAACTGATATCATATACATATATACAAGAACTCAGCATATACATATAACTCTTAAATATTTGATCGATCATATCATAATTGTAACTAATTACCAAACAACAAAAAACTCTAATAATCCTTTTGTAATAAACATATTTTTTTCATTTCATAGGTATTATCAATCTGTGTTATATAAAATATATTCATTTACCGATAACTATTTTTTATGAAAAAAAAAACTTGAATTTTACTATCAGTTTGATTACTACACCAATTCCACTTTTGTAATTATTACTTGAGATATTTTTTTAAGGAAATTCACTTTACATGACCTTAAAATATTTTATTACAATATTATTGTACGTTTAAAACTAAAAAAATATGCTCTCAAAATGAAAAAAAAAATTAATAAATGTGATTTTTAGCATGAATATAAAAAACTTTTTTATATTTTTCAAGGAATAGTAAAAAAATCTAAGAAAAGACCCTAAAAAAAACAATAAAATAAAAATGTTCTTTCAAATTATCCACTGCAAAACAAATCATTTTATAGAGATCAGAAGGATAGTTTGATCAATGCAAGCAGAGTTGCCATAATTAAAGTTACAATAATTTCCCCAGAAATATAGAAATATAGTCAAACTCGGTCCAGTATTCTCCGATTAATTGCCAAAAATGGGAAAGATTGAACATTTTAAAAATGATTAATAATTTAAAAATTTCGTAAAAAGTAATCTAAATTTGCGTGCTTTTTTTATTAACTCTTTTTGTTTGTTTGTTTGTTTTTTGAGGCTGATTGTTGTAACTGAATTTTCATCAACTTATCGACTAACTAGAGATCTGAAATTTTCACATTTAATTTTACTGTTACAAATCTCGCATTAGTTATTGAAATTTTTCGATTAAAACAATTTTTTTGTTTTCCAAAATAAAATACTAAGAATAATTTTACGCTATGAAAGTTAACGAATTATGGCCCCTAGTTAAGAGTAAAAATGAAACGAGGTCTGACGTTTGTCCGTCTTCTTCAAATAATAAACCAACATATGGAATTTCGATCCATTTTACTCGATATCGAATGCGGCGATTAGCCACCAGGAGTCTAATCGCCGCATACGTGATCGAGTGAATTGATCGACATTTTTCATTTTGAAATCATGGCATTCGATAACGACTAATCGATCGAGTGAATTCTTTCGAAATGTCATTCGATACATATCAAGCTGTCGAAAACATATTTTATTAGTTTTTTATATGAAAATAACGCAAGTAAAATTAATTTCTTTTATTATATTTAATAGGAAGACATGAAATGTTTTATATCTATTAACGAGTAATTTGAAGAAAAACCAAATAATATGAGAAATACTTCTTTCATCTGCCGAAAAGCAAATTCTCTCCAAGCTGTTGGAATTGAGAATAGGTCTCTTAAAGCCCCATCTTCAAAAATTTCCTTAAAGTTGGACAAATTTTTGGAATTCAAAGAACTTTCGTTAAAACTAAAGGAAAAAGAACACATTGTTAACATGGAGATCAAAAGGTAGATTTAAAAATTAAATCGCTTCGTTGGAAATGCTCACAAAATTAAAAATTATTGATAATATAAATAAAAAAATTGTTAATAACTATTTACTTTTGTTTTAAAGTGCTCGATATTCTATTTTGCTTGTTGACATTTGTTAAAACATATGCTTATGTTATATTAAAAAGCTAAATATCTTGTAACACTTGTTATAAATTTCAATTTCGTGACTATCGTATGCCGCGATTAGCATAGTCGATACATCACGAAATTTTATTCGACACGTGAGCACAATCGATCACGTATGCGACGATTAGACCCCAGATCTTTACTTTCCCAGTAGTGGAGATCAGGAGCCAAATCACCGCATTCGTTATCGATTTTTCGATCGAAATCATTTTTTTATTTCCCAAAATAAAATGCTGAGAATAATTTTTCTTTTTCACAATTGAAGAATTATGGCCTCTGATTAAGAAGCGAATCGTGGTCGAGCGTTTGTCCGTCTTCTTCAAATAATAAACCAAAATATGAAATTTCAATTGATTTTACTCGATATCGAATGCGGTGATTTGGCCCCAGAACAAAATGTATGTTAAACATACAAATTAAAATTATACAAACTTTCACAGAAAATAATTTGGTTAAGATATTCAAAAGAGCTTATTTTAATAGGATTTCCCAACCTTGGAGGCCTGACTTTAGGTGAGTATGTTAAAGCGCTTGACCAAAAAGTGCAAGTACGAGTGTATGTCAGGTAGACTCAGGTTCAATCTTCAAATTTCTAACAATTATTACAATGTTTAATATAATCACTGATGAAGGATCAATGCCAAAATCGGGTCCGATTTCTTTCTTCTTCTCTACCACGCCCCATTAAAAATAAAAGTTTTATGAATCGCTTGTATTTACGTTCTCTCGATTTATTTATTTGTTTACTCATTTCTGTAATATAAAGCCATTTATGCCAAAAACAGTATATTTTACAGTAATAGAAACCTAATTACTTAATACTAATCAATACAGATCAAATCACAACACACATCTAATTGGCTCCCCAGCCATAATACATACAAAGCAAATAGTTACCGCTATTAGAGGTAGCATAATCAAATCTGCTCACAACAGTAGATTAAAATAATGAAAATAAGAAATAAAAAGGAAGAAAATTATAGTCGGTCTAGACCGACCATATGATACCCTATACCATGGTTTAGAGACCCTATCTTTCGGTCCAACTAATTCGATATAGAAAATAAGCGTAAACCAAATTTGATTGGCATTGTTATTAATTTTTTTGCTGCAAATATGAAAAAGTTCATATCGGGTGCTATTTTTACATGGGGACTAGGTTGAAAAATGGACCGATCTTAACCATATTTGGTAAAGTCACTTATAATTTGAAAAAATGTAAACAAACCAAATTTGAGAAAAATCTGTGCAATATTTTTGTTTTTTGATAGATTTAAGTGAAGATCGGGAAGCAGCTCTATATGGGGCCTATGACTAAGAGTTGTCCCATAGGGATCATTTTTGGACAACTGATTAATGGATGTAATAAACACACACAAACCCAATTTGACCAAGATTTATATGATTTTTTTCCTATCTGCAGCCAAAAAAATTAATAAAAATCCCACTCAAATTTGGTTTATGCTTATTTTCTATATCCAGTTAGTTGGGCCTGAGAGATGGGGTCTCTAAACGCATGGTATATGATATCGTATAGTCGGTCTAGACCGACTATAATTTTCTTACTTGTTAATGTATGGAAAAGGCACAAAATTTGAATTTAAGTTAAAATAGGTACAAAATCCAATTTTATGGATACCCTCCTCAGAGCTATAGCAGCACTCCAGTCAAAAGGAATCTATCGATATATGATTCGATGTTCAGCTCTTCTGGTTGGTACCGAATTCGTATTGAAAGTATGGAAAAGGCACAAAATGCCGAAATCCAATTTTATGCATACCCTCCTCAGAGCTATAGCAGGGCTCTAGGCAAAATGTGTGGCATGTATCATATATCATTTTGTTCGTCTCTTCATAAGATATCTATCGATATATGATTCGTTGTTCAGCTCTTCGTGGTTGGTAACGAATTCGTTTTTAAAATATTAAAAAGGCACAAAATTTGAATTTAAATTAAAATAGGTACAAAATCCAATTTTTTGGATACCCTCCTCAGAGATATAGCAGGACTCCAGGCAAAATGTGTTGCATGTATCATATATCATTTTGTTCGTCTCTTCATAAAGAATCTACCACAATGTCATTAGCATAAAGAATAAATATGAGCGGAGCCAATTCCGATCCTTGAGGGACTCCAGAAAATAGAGGAATTATACCAGATTCAGTCACATTTGCCATTACAAACTGAGACCTTTCAGTTAAGTAGAACATTATAAGTCTGCAGGCAGCCATAGAGAAATTAAATTTATTCTTAAGTTTAGTGATCACTGTAGAAAAATCAACAGAATTAAAGCGTTTTTATAAATCCATAGAAACCAAAACACTTAATCTATCTTCATTTATTTACGGGAGTAGAATCATTATTTTAGATCCTATGAGACTACAAATTTTATAAATTTGAAATAAAAATAGCATAAAACTAAATGTCGGAGAACTGATACAAGTATGTATACAATTTTGATACTTTTCGAATTTTTATTTTTTCGAGCAGATAATAAGTTATTTTTTGGTTTTTATTTTTCATGCAGATAACAGTTATTTTTGGTTAGTGTTTTTTCGAGCAGAAATAAAATATATTTTTTTTTATTTTTTCAAACATAAGCACTTTTTTATTCTCTACACACCACTGTGTGTATATATCCGTTTGTTAATCAGTTTGTAACGCATAAATTCCAGAGATCCCATAAACTACATATATCCTTAACTCTTATAAATGGAGACTATCTGACGATGTTCGTCTGTTTGTCTGTCTGTTGAAAACATTCCCTCAATACGACGAGTGGATCGCATAATCTGCAGCAGTTTGACATTGAACTTGGAGCCTCTAGACCAAATAGGTGAGGAATGACTTACTTAAATGTGTATCAGAGATGCATTTTTGTTAGCTTGTTTATTTTGTTGTTTTTTTTTTGTACGTGTCAACAAAAATATGTATGCATCGTTGATAAACAAACAAACAAAGATGTAGTTGCATATATTTACATTTATGCGCATTTAATAATTGCTTGCAATTAAAAATTCACGAAAATACCTAAAATTTTTGTTAACTATTTTTAATTTTAAACATTATAGTAAAAAATCTAGCATTCATAATTTGAAATCTAGCCTTTTTTGTCTCTTAGTGATGACAAACTTGCATATAATATTGTGTTTGGAACACGGGTGGAGGGTATCAAAGTTTCGGCAGAGCCGAATTTAACACTCTTACTTGTTATACACTCAACACTAGTGTGGAAAAATTAATTTGCGATCCTATAAAGTAAATATATTCTTGATCCTCGTGATAACTCGAGTCAATTTAACGCTGTCCGTCTGTCTGTTAAAATCACGTTCATTCACATACCTGTTATTTGAAATGGGATAAATCGGGCATCATTGTGCCAAGATATGGCCTAAAATATAGAGAAACCTCAAAAAATGCCAAAAATTCAGTATGTTTGTTGTAATAATTCAGTATTTATTTATCAAATTCTTTACGTTTTCAAATATTTTGTTTTCATTTGTTATAAATAGTGCAAGAAGTGCATATATTAATGTAAACGAAAAACCCAGGTGAAGGGTATTAAATATACGGCATAGTCGAATTTAACACTTACTTGTTTTTTTTTGTACATCTAATCGTTCAAACAAAAATGTGTATGCATCGCTGATGAAGATAATTCTAGCTATGTATGTATTTAGCTTTATGCTGATTACATTTAATAATTGCTTTCAATTTAAAACCACGAAAAAAAAACATAAAATTTTTGTAATTATCTTATTCATTTTAAACATTATTGTAAGAATCTAGCAATGATAATGTGATATTTAGCCTTTGTTGTCTCTTAGTGTTAACAACCTTCTTTAGAATAATGTTTTTAGAACACGGGTGAAGGATATCAAAGATTCGTTTGATTTTTACTTGCTCGAAAAATTGAATTAAAAAAAAAATAATTTTTATTTCTGCTTAAAAAAATAAAAAAAAACTTATTTCTGCTTGAAAAAATACAAACCAAAAATAACTGTTATTTTCTGCTCGAGAAATAAAACATGTAAGAAAATTATAAACTCCCTGTTCCGAATGTACGATAACCATGCCATGATTTTAGAGAAACGGTCGTAGGTAGGCCCATCTAATAATGTAGAAGATAAACATTGACCAAATTTGAGTGGCATTATTACGAATTTGTTGCTGAAAATATTGAAAAGTTCATATCGAAAGCTATTTTTATATATAAGGACTAGGTCGAAAAATGGACCGATCAAGACCATATTTAGCAAATTCACTTATATTTCTCAAAAACGTATATAAATGAAATTTGTAATATTTTTGTATTTCTATAGATTTATATGAAAATCGGGAAACAGCTTCATATGGGGACTATGCCAAAGAATGGTTCTACAGGGTTTATTTTTGGAGTACTTATTTATCGGTGTAATAAAAATATATACACAAAATTTGACCGAGATCTTTATGAACCTACACAGATTTTCACTAATTTCAATAGCACAAAATCATAAACAGCAAATTTCATCAAAATATATTTGCATTTGCGACCTGTTGTTTCATTACAAGGTTTATATGGACACACAGACAAGACTAGCGGGCGGACATCGAAACCCCAACTCAGAAAGTGATTCTGTGAATTTAGTTTCAGTATTTTTGGTAGTTACAAACAAACAAGTTCATTATACTCTGACCACAAAGTGGTATATGGAATAAAAATATCTTTTCTTTTGTGGCTCATATGATAAAATGTACGAGCGCGGTCCCAGAACAACACGACCTGTCGTATAGATGAAATGTGGCAACCTTACAAACATATCCTTTAAATTGCAAGACACCAAATGGTTTAGTATTTTTTAGAGCCATCAAAAATAAATGATCTCAGTGAATTTGTAAACATGGAAAAAATTGGTCACCGTTATGTAATTTAAAACTTTAATTTTAAATGTCTCAGACCAACCAATGTTAAAGTCTCAGTCCATCCAATGTCCAGATACGACTATAAAATATTGGGTGGCAGAGTTTTAAACGAGGGTGTACAAGCTGCCAAGACGAACACCGTAGTGGTAGACCAATTTAGGTGGCCACGCCAGAAACGGTTAAGAAAATCCACAAAATGATATTGGACGATCGTCGGCTGAAGGTGCATGAGCTAGCTGAAATGATAGGCATTTCAAAAAGTGGTATACATCACATATTGACTGAAAATTTTAGAAGGGTGCATCGTTTGCTCACAATAGAACAAAAATAGCGTCGTGAAGATGTTTCAATAGAGTGTTTGGCAATGTTTCACCGCAATAAAGACAAGTTTTTTGGTCGATTCGTAACTATACATGAGACATGGACCCACCACTTCACATGTGACACAAAGGAATAATCAAAACACTGGACTGAAATGGGAGAATCACATCCAAAGAATGCGAAGACAGTGCAGGCAAGTTTATTATGTCTGCTTTTTGGGATGCGCGTGTGATAATTTTTATTGATTATCATCAAAAAGGAAAAACAATCAACTGCTAGACTTATGTTTACTTATTGCAGCGTTTAAGTAATGCAGTTAAGGAAAAAAGGTCGCATTCGGCGCACATGCACAATTGCGATGCCAAAATCCATGAATTAAAGTTCGAATTTCTTCATCACGCACCTTAATCGCCAGATTTAGCTTCCTCTCTATGTCCAAACTTTAAAAAATGGTGGTAAAAGATTTCACAACAATGAAGAGATGGAGTCTGCGGTTGATGGCTATTTTAATATCGCTGGGAAAAGTGTAACGACCTAAAAGGAGTTTATGTTGAGAAATAAAAAAAAATTTTGTTAAATTTGATGGGTTTCTTGGTCAGGTCTGGTTGTTCTGGGATTTTAATATTTTGTTAATTATGTTGTTTTATATTTTAGCTGACAATATATATATATACATATATACACATATATATATACATACATACATATATATATATATATATATTGGTATAAAAACTTCATACACTTAATGTCTTAAAAACGCCAATACAACTTATTGAATTTTGTATAAGAATCTTCTTTAAATTTTATTCAAAATTTTAGACGATATGAGGATAGATTTTTTATGTCAGACGTCATTGCTTACATCATAAATTAGAAAGACTCAACGCCCTATAGAATTTTAGTTAATACTTTATTACTCCCATATTCAAGGACTTGAAAACCCATGCCGCTCAATTGTAAATTTTCTAGAAATTCGCTAGAAATCATTTGTATACCCAACAGACATTTTAACGCCAAGCAGAACTAAAATATACAAATGATTGCATGATTTCACACGCAATTTTCCAAAGACAAAACACAACGAGAAAACTAGAGCATCTGGTAAACAATAGATATCACAGATGATAACAATAGCAAGAATGTCGGCTCTGATCTGAGTGATCTCAAACTGATAGATGGTTCGATGTCAAAGAATGCCACGCGACCGCAAAAACTGTATGTTGATTTGAAGTTTGAATCGACTCAACTACTGATTGTTTCCAAAAACAATAGTGTGCGAATTCAAAAGAAACTCCACTCAACAATATATTCAAACAGAAGAGGGTTTAAGCGATAATTACAGGTTACCTAAACATTCAGAAACGCCTCTATGAAAGAAAAACGCACAAAATTTAAAGAAAATTCTACGGGAATAGAAAACTGATAGAATTCTAATTAGCGGCAAAAGAGAGAAGAGAGCAAAATTTTTAAAATACAAAGTGAGTGTTTTATACAAATATTATTTACCTGTGATGATCTAAAGGAAAACTCAAAGTATATGAACATACCAAAACGTCCATGTCAAAATAGTGACAATAGAATAAGGATCGTACAAGGCGTGTTTGATTTAAATTTTGACTTTTTGATTTTCTACATTTCAGTTATAGCCTATTGTTAAACTGACTATTATTCTCAAAGTCATTGTATGCAATTCCCTCTATTGTTGCTCAACTAAAGTCAACCTAATGATAATTCTAAAGGATAGTCGCATTGTTCTTTTTGTAACAAAAATAAATGTTTCTTTTTATTATATTCTGATTTCGTTTTGCAGATTATACGATGGCGCTAAATTGTCGAAAATACGATTAAACTATTTTTTTAATAGATTCTGTTTTTCGAATTTTCCACCACTTGTTGCCAATACTACTCGTATTGTTTAAAACATGTTTCTTTGTGACTTCTTTGTTTTAGAAAATCTCACGTTTTTCTTAAAAGTTCCAAATGAATTGTTTTGTATATTTTGTTAATCCTGTTAATCCTGATTATTGCAAGGGTTTTATGTATTATTAGCACTATTGTTTATGCTAAAATTGTAAAATTTTTAAGTTAAGCATTTGTTGGTCATATTTAATGGCATTATCTTGCCATTGATTGTTTCTGCAAAATTGTTTATGGGTTTATAAAATCTTCGAAAGATTCCTAGTAATTTAACAGATGTGCCACCAATTTGTGGTGTTTTTTGCAGACAGTGTGTCTACAAAGAATTTACAAATTTTATTTAAGATATTTGCGAACTGGAGTAATCCTCATTTATGAGAGAAAGAAAAAACGTTAGACATGTTCGGAATTCTCAGAATTGAAATTGCCACAGTAGAAATTTTCTTTGTTTACTAGACTTCAATTTTTATTTTTCTAAGTACGACTACTTTGAGGATTCTTTTATTCTCTATGTCCTAAACTATACATTTCCATACCCAGAAAACAGATTCGTTGTGGCTACCATATTTATTGAAAACCGACTTTTGATGGAGCCAATAACCGAATTTTGTGTTGATTGCAATTACAATTCTATTGTCTCAACAGTTAATATATTATTACAATAGAAAATGATTATTTACTATAAAATTTCTGCTGATACAATCGAAAATTCAATTGTTAAATTTTAAAACAATTCGGTTGGCAAATTTTTTTTTGTGCATGCTTACACACCGAAATAGTATTGTTAGGAATTCCGTTAGCAAAGGAAAAAATTAATTGTGTAATAATTATTTTTATTGTAATTCATAAATATTTTAAAATAAAATATATTTTCTTCAGTATCTACCATAATTCTCATAAAATAAATAAATAAATTAATAGAAAAATAAGTTCCAATCAAAGTTCTTATGCAAATTATTAAGCTAATTCAATTGAGGGAACTAAATTAAACCCATTATTATATAATAAGTTCTTAAATATTGGTGGTTACAACGTCGAATTCTAATAACACAATATATTTGAAATCGAAAATGTGTTTACAGATATTGTAACAAATTGTTGGTAACTATAAAACAAAACAAGAAAATTATAGTCGGTCTTGACCGATTGCACGATACCCTATAGATAGATAGATAGATAGATAGATAGATAGATAGACAGATTCTTTATTTAATTTTTTCTTCTCTTATAACAATATTAATATTTTATATAATAATACTAATAATAAAGATTTATTTATACGGCTTGGTTTAAAACCGTCAGCCGGAAGTTTAACTATATCAAAATAATTTAACTTTGATTTTTAATCTAATAGTTAAATTCATTTATCAAGAATTTCCTATAAGCAAGATCATTTTTTACATAACTATACAGAGGATGCCAATTTCCATCTTCCCCACCATTTAAATATTGAATAATTTTATCGTCTGAAAGCATTGAGTATCGAAGAAACCTACATCTTATTGTATTTAATACAGGACATCTTCCTAGAAAATGCATAAGAGTTTCCTCTTCATTAAGGTTACATAAAGAACACAGTTTTGGCTGGTCAGTTCTATACAGACTCCCATTTAGCCACAGAAAGTCCCCTCGCGTCTTCATTATAAGGGATATTTCTCTTTGATGATATCGTTCATTACAATGCGTATGACCTATATCATGTTTCAAATGTTTGTATATTCTATGCTGGCTTTGTAATGCATTTAAAAAATGTTCCTTTTCCTTTTCAACTTTCATTAGCTTAATCAATTCCATACATGCACTGTTCCATAAGGATTTTTTTTGATTTCCATTAATAAAACTTACTTCGTATTTGTTTAATCGCTCAATTAGTTCTTTATACCAGAATATTTTTTTTCGCTATAATAAGCTTTGACAATCTATGAGGTAATCTTTTGTTGTTATATTCGAACAGAGTTTTAGCAATATATTTTAAATGAAGGCTGTAAGTGTATATATGAGCATCTTCCTGACCCGTTTCCAGGGCAATAACATAATTGGGTGTATTTTCCGGTGGATTTAACACTCTTTTTGTAAAAAACCTTTGAAGTTTGTCTATATACCTGAACCCTGAAAATCCCCATATTTGTGCACCATATGACTGAACCGATCTGCAAATGGCTTGAAACAATTTCCACTTAGCTTTCAGTGCCACATCTTTATTACCAACAAAATTTTTCCACGTGATGTTAACACAAATTTTAGCAGCTTCATTTTTTGCATTTATATGTTTTGTAAAAGACATTGATGGTGTTAATAATATACCTAAATATTTGTACTCGTTTACGATTTTTACGTTTTGTCCATTAAATTTCCATCTTTCGATACCCTATACCCTATACTATGCGTTTAGAGACCCTATCTCTTAGGTCCCACAAATTATATCAGAAAAAAGCATAAACCAAATTTGCGTAGCATTAGTATTAATATTTCTGCCTTCGGATATGAAAAAGTTCATATGGGAACTAGGTCGAAAAATGGACCGTTCCTGACCATATTGGGTAAGGTCACATAGTTTTTGCAAAAATATATACAAATCAAATTTGAGAAAAATCTGTGCAACATTTTTGATTTTTGATAAATTTAAGTGAAGATCGGGAATCAGCTTTATGTGAGAGCTATGACTAAGAATTCTCCTATAGGGTTATTTTTGGACTATGTAATAAACATACAAAAACCCAAGTTGATCCAGACGGACGGACGGACGAACATCGCTAAATAGATTCTACCGACTATACATGAACGGAGATCATAATTTATTAATTTTCGTTTCGTTTTTTTACAAAAGGACCCTTTTTCATTCAAATGACCACCGAACGTACGACAAATAGCAGTTTTAATATTCAATTTGCAAACAACAACACTAATACACATTATGGAACGGCGCTGAAAAAACCATGAACAATAAACTCCAATTCCAATACGAGGAATCGCTAGTAGCAACCACCCGTCAATAAAACTTGCAATTGCAACGGACTATCACCAACGCCAAAATATGCTGTAGGTTCTTAAAGTCTAAATTCATATACATCACTGGACCATGTACTATAATTGGTGGAAAATCGTCAACATATCACTTTAAATCTCATGTGGCTGAAATAACTTGGATTCCCGTGAACATATTCAAGTATTGTTTGACGGTGACAGCCGTGATTTCTACGTATAATGTTTAACTAAAATTGCTAAAATGCATTTCTTATTATGCACCACTTATGAAGTGAGCACAGCGGCAGTATTGGAAATGTTCATCAAGTTACAATATCATTCGCCTCGGCTAAGGAATTGGAAGTTCCACAAATGCAGCATATCTCATAATTCGAAAACGATTTATTCACCATTTAAAAAATCTAATCCAAAAGGAACAAAGGCGACCTTAATTATCACCAACTGGTATAATTAGTCCAACCAATAGTTACCCGTAAGAAATTAAAAAGATAGTTTTACTTTATTTTTAAAATTTAACTATAAACGAAATAAATGATATATACAATTTTTTAAACACAATAAATGATTGTAACCATCAGTAAATAAAATCTAAATTCCAGTGTATGAATTAAATTCAACAATTCATACAATCGGATTTACTTAAAACATCAGTTGCCTTAAACTTCGTACGGTTATTTCTAAAATATTATTTAGTAATCAGAACAGAATAATTTCATAGTACATGGGACTATCAAAATTTGGTTGGCAACAAGATCGGTTTCCACAACGATTTCGTTTTCTGTGTGCGACAAGAATAAAGTTTTGTGAAGGGTTTAAAATAGATGACTTTACTGCTGGTCTTAAGCAAAAGAAAATTTGTGAGAAATATTTTATGAAGAAATCCATAATTTCAAAAATTATAAAGAAATATCGTGAAAGAGGAACGGTGACAACTCAACATTTAGGCGGCTGGGCTTGTAAAATGAGTTGAAGACAGAATAATTTAATAGCAAGAGAGTTTGAAAAATGTAAAAAAATGCTACCTAAAGAGGTCATTAACAATCTAAGAATATGTGCTCGAACTGTTTCCCGACGAGCAATTGAGGCTGATCATGGTTGTTATTGTCCTATGAAGAAACAACTAATAATAGAGAAAAATCATCTGGCTCGCATAAATTTTACTGAAGAACACATGAACTGCTCAAGACGGAATTGGAATAATGTTCTCTTTTCAGATGAGCCCAAGTTTAATTTAAGAGGCCATAATGAAGAACGTTTGTACGACGACCAAAGGAAAAAGGACTAGACCCAAAATATACAAATAAAACTGTTAAGTTTGACGGTGGCAATATTATGGGGTTGCTTTTCGGGCTAAGGAATGGATTCAATTCATGTAGTAAAAGGTACTCAAACAGGAGTTGGATACAGGCGAATTCTAAATTTCGTAATGTATCTATACGCGCAGGAAAATATGCCCCTGGTCTGGAAGTTTCAACATGACAATGACCCAAAAACACCCCCCCCCCCCATAGTTATAACCGAATGGCTACAGTCCAAAGAAGTTAGTGTTTTGGAATGCCCAGTCCAATTTCAATCTTATAGAAAATCTAAGTAAATAGAAAAATACGGATACGAAATTATATAAACAAATAAGATCTCATAGAGGCAGTTAATTCGGAAAACAAAACATTTAAATGGATATCATCAACAATTTAATTGATACCCAACAAAATATTGAAACCAAAAATTGGAGGAAAGTTTCCAATTATGGTATAATATAGGTTTCCATTGTTTTGTCGACAGCATAAAAATGAATAAGTTTTGTTATTTTTTTCTGAATTTAAGTAGCTCGTAGTGTCTGCATGTCTGCCGAAAAAACTTTAGATCGATTTTTGACCCCTTTTCCGCGATCCAATTGAGCTGACGATGAAAAAATGTTGTAAAAAAAATACTGCAAAAAAAATTTTTTTTCACTGTAGAATTTACAATTGTTGACTAATGCCTGGTTTTCATTATGTCATTTTCAATGGAAGTTGTTGTCAATTGTTGTCAGTTGTATGAAAACGGGGTTTTCTTGTCAGCATGTTGGCAATTTGTTTGTGTTTGACAGCCGGATTTTTTGTTCGTTTATAGGATGAAATGCAAACGTAATGAATAGAAAATTACGAGATGTCAGTTGGGGCAATTGTTTGTTGTCAGTTTATATGACATAGTGAAAACCAGGCATAAGACTGAAACGATACGGTAGACTTAATTTACAAAGAAAGAGAATACATATAATAAAAACTTGGTTTTATGGGTTCGTTTTTTTATGATCCAATTTTTTGGTATTGACTACAAAAATATATTTTTTTAAAGTTTCCATTGTGTTGTCACTCACTGCATATCTGTGATTTTCTGCAATAACCGCCTGTCTCAAGAAATCAAATTGTTCAGGGGAGGCAAGAAACGTCTATTTGAAATTACGGCCTCGAATTGAAGTATGAAAATAATATTAAAGTAACATCGTTTTTTTTGGTAACAAAATCGAAATTGGTCCATATTTTTTTTTTATAGAATCCATGGGAAGAGCGTTAAACATTAAGCAATTTGACATCAAAATAGACGATGTGGTTACTCATGAAAACCACAGATATATATATATATATATATATATATATATATATATATATATCTATATATATATATTTTTTTTTATCTAGCTGGACCCGGCAAACGTTGTTTTGCCCTCAATGAATTTTTTATTTTAGTTAGAATCTGTATATACCTATATAAAAAAAACGTTTGTGCATTTGTTAATATTAATTGAAAACTGTTAAAGAAAAATCATGTTTTATTTATGAAAATTAAAATAAATACTTATTGTAACATAAGAATGACCAATATATTTCTATTATTCTAATGCTAAAAAGAGTGAACAATATTTTTAGTTTCATTATTCTCGCAGTAAATGAATAAATATGCTGGCTTTCCGACACGGGAACATGCCACATATAGTTGCTCGTGGGAAAAACGACTGTTTTCGAGGTCCAAACCACATTTTTGCAATGACTGTTCTTGAGATTTATTAATGGTCATGACAAAGCCCAATCTGATCAGAAATTGCAATCTTTTGAATGTTATCGGTGTGTCGGTAGGAATCATAGGAATTCTTGGCAGCAAACATGTTCTCCTATAAATTTTCCTTTGAGAATTGTGGCCTCAATAACATTGGGCATTATTCTTTCAACAATTTACCTTGTTCCATTACATAGTCTCGGAGCGTTGAGGTTACGTAGCAAAATTATTGGAGAACCAACTTTTAATTTTAATAAATGTGGCAGTAGACCGGGCACATCAAGTGAATTCAAAAGTTCTGTTGGATAATTGACTGCTTCATTTTCTTCAACAACACTATCCATAGATTTCAAAGAAAACGTTTCGGAATCAGTCATGTCCTGAATAACAATATTACTATTATCGATATCAACTTTTTTTGCTCTAGCACTTAACCAATCATCATGGTTACGATATTGATTTTGCATGTCGGGAAATACATTTTCAATTAATTCATCGCGTGAAGATATAAATTGACAAAAATCTTGTGGATATTTTAACACTTTGACTGGTTGGGTTAATATTGATTTTACCATTACCAAGATCAAGTAGTTGTTTTGAAAATTGGACAGCCGTTGGATCGTTTTATAATCGCATGTTTGTTGTTAATGTTATAGTTTGAACGCTACTCCATAATGTTGATGTTTTTCAGCAGGTATTTATTTCGTCAGCATAGGTTGATTTTGGTATGACTGGCAATGTTTGATGAAAATCTCCAGATAATAAAATGAGAGCTCCACCAAAAAGTCTTTCATTGCCTTTCAAATCTTGTAAAGTTCTATGTAATGCTTCTAAGGAATGTTTGTGAGCCATGTTACATTCATCCCAAATAATAATATTGTATTTTTGCAGAACTTTTCCCATACCGGAATGTTTTTTGATATTACATACGGCATTCTCATTCGTTTGTACGTTTAACGGTGATTTGAGTGTTGAATGAGCTGTACGACCACCATGCAATAATGTTGCGGCTATTCCGGACAAAGCAATAGCCAATGCAATTTTTCCTTCCTTTTTGGTTAGAATATTTATATATAAACACGTTGGTGAATTTTGTAACTTATAAAATTTTAATAAATTTGACAAATCATAGTTTTTCGAACGCCAGCGCCATCTACCGGGTCCAACAAAAAAATTTTTGGCATCATCTAACATACATATATGCACATTCTTAGTTTCAGTAAAATCGCACCGTAAATGAGAAATTCGAAATAACTTCACCCCAGCGCCTCCTATCGGGTCCATTTATACATACAAAAATTTCTTATGACGAAGCATACATACAGTCAAATCGCACTGAAAATAGGAATTTTGTTTAAAACTTGACCCCAACGCCAGCTAGAGGGTTTAAACTAAAAAAAACACAGAAGTGCTCGAACCGAACCTATGATGCAAATCTTAGCTCGACAGCTCTTATGGTTCCGGAGATCATTCGTTACAAACAAATGCACCAACGTTTTTATATATATAGCAGAAGATAACATATATAAAATCTAAAGTGATGAAAACATTTTTTAATACAGAAGAGTATTCATAAAATTTATAAAATTATTGTAAATAATTGAATCCATAAAAAGAAAGTTTTTATTGAAACTCTTTCTTGCCTTATGTATATGAGTTTTGAATCTCTCCGTGACTGTAAAAAGAAAGTTTTTATTGAAACTCTTTCTTGCCTTATGTATATGAGTTTTGAATCTCTCCGTGACTGTGCGTGACTTTTAGTGATTATCTTAAAATTAATCTTTGGCCACAACAAGTCTATGTACAAAGTTTCAGATCGATCTTAATGAGGTTTTATTCTCTCCGTGACTGTACGTGCCTGTGAGTGACCGTGCGTGGCTATGTCAGAGTTAATCTTTTTTCACAGCAAATCCAACGACCAAGTTTCAGATCGTTCGGATAAGGGTAAATGGGTTTTAAATCACTCCGTGACTGTGCGTGACTGTGCGTGACTATGTCGAAGTTAATCTTTCTTTGCAGCAAGTACATCGACCAAGTTTCAGATTGATTGGATCAGGGAAAATTCCTTTTAAATCCCATGCATGACCATGCGTGACTGTGCGTGACTAAGTCAAAGTTAATCTTTTTTCACAGCAAGTGTGTGGAGCAAGTTTCAGATCGATCGAATGAGGGGAAATGACATTTAGATCACTCCGTGACTGTGCGTGACTATGCGTGAATGTGCGTGACTACCCCAAAATTAATCTGTAGTCACAATAAGACTATGGTCCAAGTTTCATATCAATTGGATAAGGGGGAATGGGGTTGACCCACGACAGACAGACAGACAGAGAGTATGTTTTATGTTTTATTTTTAAAAAATTAGGTATTACTGTGTAAGTGACTGACTAATTGTATGTCAAAAGTGTATATTCAGGAAAATTGGTAAAAAATCGGATTTTTTAATAAATATCGTTAGTAACAGCTATAAATATTTATAACACTATGGTAAAACCACATTTCGAATACGGGTTCATAATTTAAAACACATGCTGCACGGTAGCACAGATAGAAAGACTACATAAACTACAAAATATACACCTATATATATATATATATATGTATACATACCAATAGAATATATGTTTAATAGTGAAAATGGTTAACACACTGGAATATCTAATATCTAATGGAACAACTAAATTACGTCGGAGAAATACAACATTACCGACTAAGGAACGCTACTAATTTTACGACTTTTCTTTCGGCTATGTTTTCTTATCTTACGATTTTTTTTTTCAAATAATAACAGTATGGATTTAATTTGATATAATTTTTTACTAAATTTTATAATTTTTGTACTATTTGATTCGAAAGTAATGAAATAAATTAATTAAACAGCAAATAAACCAAATGTTTCACTTACATACAAAGTCGACATATAGGATAAACGCCAGTGTTCGAAATTTTGAACTGGCTTTTCCGGAAAACGGAAAATTTTTTGACCAGATTTTGAATTTAGCGGGTTCTAATCACTTTAAAAAAGTACATTTTTCAAAAAAAAACAAGTAAGAAAATTATAGTCGGTCTAGACCGACTATACGATACCCTATACCATGCGTTTAGAAACCCTATCTCTTAGGCCCAACTAACTGGACATAGAAAATAAGCAAAAACCAAATTTGAGTGGGATTTTTATTAATTTTTTTGGCTGCAGATATGAAAAAGTTCATATCGGATGCTATATCTATATGGGGACTAGGCCCAAAAATGGACCAATCCTGATCATGTTTGGTAAAGTATCTTGTATTTTGCAAAAATATATACAAACAAAATTTGAAAAGAATCAGTGCATTATTTTTGTTTTTAATAGATTTGAGTGAAGATCGGGAAGCAGTCTATATGGGGCCAAAGGGATCGTTTTTGGACTACTCATTAATGGATGTAATGAACGCATACAAACCCAATTTGAGTAAGATCTATATGACAATTTGGATCTTATGGCAATTTATGTCGATTTCATAGGGGTAATTTTTATGGGGGCTAGATCTGAACATGGACCGATTCTCACCAATTTCAATACCGTTCATTCCATGGCTGATAAAAGCTTATACACCAAATTTCATCAAAATATATTCATATTTGCGACCTGCCAAACCACATAGTGGTATAGGGTATAATAAAAAATAAAATTGAATCTCGGAGCGAAATGGGTTAATAATGAAAATTGGCAACGCACCGGAATATCTAATATCTAATGGAACAACTAACTTAGGTCGGAGAAATACAACCTTACCAACTAAAGAACGCTAACAACTTTAGACTTTCAAAAGTAACAACAACAGCAATGCAATGTTCACTAAACGATTACATCTCTACAACATGGTTCCTAATGACATAAAATCTGAAAGAAATAGTAATGCATTTTAAATAAGCTCGAAGTGGAAGAAATTATTTATTTCAAATTAAAATATAAAGGCCGAATAAAAATACTCAATATAAAATTAGTTTATTTCGCTTAATTTTTAATTTGTAATTTTTAATAATATATCTATCTCATCAGAGCTTTTAATTTAATTAATTTTAATCATTATATTTGAATAATTTTAATGAATTTTGTAAAGTATTTTAAATACTACTAAATTTAAATAAAGAAAATAAATTAAATTAATAAAAAAAACTAACCCATAAATTAAGTTTACCGTATCATTTCAGTCTTACTCAACAATTGCAACGAGTCTGCCTGCAAAGTTTCAGCTCGATTGGATCACGGTAAAAGGGTTAAAAATCGATCCAAAGTTTTGTCGACAAACAGACAAGCAGACACTACGAGTTAATATAAACGGAGTAAAAAACCAACCCATAAAAACTAAGTTTTTGATGTGTAAACATCTATACGCGCAGGGGGGTAAATTTCTATTTCACAATACAATCACAAAAACAGCGTACATGTGAGAGTCACATCTTACGCGTAGGATGTGACCATTAAGACAAATCGGTATGACTTATGATTGTTTGGTGAAAAAATTATTATATGAAATAACCTTTTTGTCGCTGTTTTCTGCATTTTATTTATTACCGATGTTTACACATCTCCCCTGTGATCGGACTCACATGATTTTTTTTATTATACTCCCTTTATTTGTAAATTAATTTACCATCATGCAATTAAATAATTGAATGACTGAAAATATCTGTGTAAAAAATCAAAAATATTTTTGCAAAAAAAATTTGGTAGTTCATTTTTGTCGTCGCCACGAGTCTGCCTTCAAAGTTTCAGATTAAAAGTTTTGTCAACACGCAGCCAAGCACACACTACGATAATTATATGAAGGGAGTAAAAATAATATTTATTTTCGGTCTCTGCTTTAAATTTCAAAAATTAAATTATTAAAATATTGTATTAAAAATTATAATAGTTTTTTGTTTTTATTTTGAAACAAAAACTATCAACTATCCAAATGTTTTTTATAGTTATTATAATTAAAATTATGTTTCCAGCTACTACTACCGAAGCGAACTTTTTACTAATAAATCTAAATTCAAGAAAGTGGTTTTCGATCTCATTAGGTCACAAACCAGTTTTCAACATTAAAACTTAATCAAAATATCGTACGAGTATAATCATTATTCTTATATTTACAAAACATTTTTAAATTTGGTGGCAATCAATGATTTGTTTCGCCTTTTCAAATACGAGTCCTTTTTTCAATGATCACAAAAAACAATGTCGCAACACGATACGACCTCATTAAGATTACAATTGTTTTTCTTTCAAAAGAAATAAAAAAGAAGTCATAAATGTCACATCATCGTTTGGTTTTCAATATTTATGTGATGACTATTTATGATACGCACGGGTGTATACATCTGTATGTATCATTTCACAGGCATCATTGAGTAACACTTTTCAAATTTATCAACAATGAACAATTTTGTAGTCTTTTAATTTACCTGTTAAACCGTTAACACTTTGTTTTAACCAGAAGTGTAAATAGACAGAACAGTAGGATAACAGCACGTACGAAAAGGACATTAGTGTCATTGTTGAATGGGTTGTCCTTTTGAAATTGAAATTTATTCTTGATGTTGTTTGAAAATAGTTAAACGGCAATAAATTTTCATAAATGTTGCAATTAGGAGATGTTTGATTTGTATCTTTTGCCGGCTAAGATCTAAGAATGAAAAAATCAAAATATGTACAATATATTGTAACGGCTGTTAATCAAACGCGAGCTAAAGGACATAAGATATTTTCATCTATGGTGTCATATGCTGGTCACACGATTTTTTTAGTTTGGTCTTATTAAAATTGGAGTATGACAATATTTTCATAATTTTAATGGTAGGAATGTGAAATGATCAAGAGCTTATGTAGTATTCTTTTAATTTACAATACATACATTTGAAAATGTGGGTCAATATATTCGTTTCAGTATTTTTTTTTTTCTGGAAACAAACCACACATAACAAAACTTTCTGCCAATTCTGACCACAATCATGCAAACTTCACACAGGTATGTTGATTGAAATTTAAAATTTCTTTAAATATAAAATTAATTAAGGATGTAAGTATGTACTTTCTTTTACGTTATACTTTATTTCAATCGACTAATCGGGAGCTCAGTTTAACTGAGACTTTTTAACACTAATAAAAGTTTCAAACTCTTTGACTAAAGACTTAAAAATCACAACTTTAACTAATGTAAGTTTAATTGACATCCAAAAAAATCGGTCTAAGAGTTAGTATATTACCATTATGAGGTTAACGATTAGGCAAGCATAACTACATATTTAGTATTAAAACAAAAAATCTAAACCGAGTAGCCATAAAAAAACTGCACCTGCCTTCCCTTTTTATTCTATGCTGAAGCAACAATTATACGGATTTCTCTCTTATGTATAAACAGACCCATTAATGACCTTAATGCACTAGGTTAGAATCATACCACATTTAGCCGATTTCCAAAACTCGTGGTATAATTAATATATATAAATTTTTTTTTAGAGAATTAAAAACTGAAAAAAATGCTCCATTTCAATTTAACTTTTAACGATGGAGGTGAAATTTTGAGACATAGTTAGTGACGTCGTGTTTAATGTAACCCTTTTAATTTTACAAAAAATATTAATAAAAACATTTATTCATATATGTATATTTGTTTTTATACCCTATACCACTATGTGGTTTGGGTATAATGACTTTGTGCTGCTGTTTGTAACAACCAACAATATTTGACCTAGATCCTTTAATTATACCGATCGAATCAGAATCACTTTTTGTGTTGATTTAACAATGTCCGTCCGTCCGCCCGTCTGTGTGTCCATGTAAACCTTGTAATCAAACTGCAGGTCGCAAATATGAGTATATTTTGATGAAATTTGGTATATAAGCTTTTATCGGCCATGGGATGAACGGTATTAAAATTGGTGAGAATCGGTCCATGTTCAGACCTAGCCCCCATACAAATTACCCCTATGAAATCGACATAAATTGCCATAAGATCCAAATTGTCATATAGATCTTACTCAAATTGGGTTTGTATGCGTTCATTACATCCACTAATGAGTAGTCCAAAAATGATCCCTTTGGCCCCATATAGAATACTTCCCGATCTTCACTCAAATCTATTAAAAACAAAAATAATGCACTGATTCTTTTCAAATTTTGTTTGCATATATTTTTGCAAAATACAAGATACTTTACCAAACATGATCAGGATTGATCCATTTTTGGACCTAGTCCCCATATAGATATAGCATCCGATATGAACTTTTTCATACCTGCAGCCAAAAAAATTAATAAAAATCCCACTCAAATTTGGTTTTTGCTTATTTTCTATGTCCAGTTAGTTGGGCCTAAGAGATAGGGTTTCTAAACGCATGGTATATGGTATCGTATAGTCGGTCTAGACCGACTATAATTTTCTTACTTGTTTAAAAATGAGCTACTACATTTCTAATTTAAACAAGTAAGAAAATTATAGTCGGTCTAGACCGACTATACGATACCCTATACCATGCGTTTAGAGACCCTATCTCTCAGGCCCAACTAACTGGATATAAAAAATAAGCATAAACCAAATTTGAGTGGGATTTTTATTATTTTTTTTTGGCTGCAGATATGAAAAAGTTCATATCGGATGTTATATCTATATGGGGACTAGGCCCAAAAATGGACCGATCCTAACCATGTTTGGTAAAGTCTCTTGTATTTTGCAAAAATATATACAAACAAAATTTGAGAAGAATCAGTGCAATATTTTTGTTTTTTGATAGATTAAGTGAAGATCGGGAAGCAGCTCTATATGGGGCCTATGACTAAGAGATATCCAATAGGGATTATTTTTGGACTACTGATTAATGGATGTAATATATACATACAAACCCAATTTGACTAAGATTTGTATGATAATTTGGATCTTATGGCAATATATGTTGATTTCATAAGGGTCATTTGTATTGGGGCTAGGTCTGAACATGGACCGATTCTCACCAATTTCAATAGCGTTCATCCCATGGCCGATAAAAGCTCACACTCAAAATTTCATCAAAATATATTCATATTTGCGACCTGCAGTTTGATTACAAGGTTTACATGGACACACAGACGGACGGACATTGTTAAATCAACTCAAAAAGTGATTCTGATTCGATCGGTATAATTAAAGATGGGTCTGGGTCAAATATTTTTGGTTGTTACAAACATCAGCACAAAGTCATTATACCCAAACCACATAGTGGTATAGGGTATAAAAACCTTTATTCATATATATTTGTTTTTATACCCTATACCACTATGTGGTTTGGGTATAATGACTTTGTGCTGCTGTTTGTAACAACCAAAAATATTTGACCTAGATCCATCTTTAATTATACCGATCGAATCAGAATCACTTTTTGTGTTGATTTAACAATGTCCGTCCGTCCGCCCGTCTGTGTGTCCATGTAAACCTTGTAATCAAACTGCAGGTCGCAAATATGAATATATTTTGATGAAATTTGGTATATAAGCTTTTATCGGCCATAGGATGAATTGGTGAGAATCGGTCCATGTTCAGACCTAGCCCCATACAAATGACCCTTATGAAATCAACATAAATTGCCATAAGATCCAAATTATCATATAAATCTTAGTCAAATTGGGTTTGTATGCGTTTATTACATCCATTAATGAGTAGTCTAAAAATGATGCCTGGGACAACTCTTAGTCATAGGCCCATATAGAGCTGCTTCCCGATCTTCACTTAAATCTATCAAAAAACAAAAATATTGCACTGATTCTTCTCAAATTTTGTTTGTATATATTTTTGCAAAATACAAGAGACTTTACCACACATAGTCAGGATCGTTCCATTTTTGGGCCTAGTCCCCATATAGATATAGCATCCGATATGAACTTTTTCATATCTGCAGCCAAAAAAATTAATAAAAATCCCACTCAGATTTGGTTTATGCTTATTTTCTATTTCCAGTTAGTTGGGCCTATGTGATAGGGTCTCTAAACGCATGGTATAGGGTATCATATAATCGGTCTCGACCGGCTATAATTTTCTTACTTGTTATTCTACGCTCAAGCAAAAATTATACGGATTTCTCTCTTATGTGTAAACAGACCCATTAATGTGACCTTAATGCACTAGGTTCGAATCATATCACATTTAGACGATTTCCAAAACTCGTGGTATAATTAATATATATAATTTTTTTTTGGAGATTTAAAAACTGAAAAAAATGTTACATTTCAATTAAACTTTTAACGATGGAAGTGAAATTTTGAGACATAGTTAGTGACGTGGTGTTAAATGTACCCCTTTTAATTTTACAAAAAATATTAATAAAAAACATTTATTCATATTTATTTGTTTTTTAAAAATGAGCTACTACATTTAAAAAATAACAAAATTTTGTTTTCTTAATTTAAAAAAAATAGGCACTTTAGTTCACAAACCTTAAAAAAAAAACAGTACGAAAGGGTAAAATTTACCACCACCTCTACAGTTAAAGGTTAAAATGAGTTTGAGCTGATTTTTGTTTTATTTTTTTGTTGAAGAATAAAAATGCATCATTTAGAAAGCGAGTTATAAAGATAGCGCCTATTGGATAAGCAATGAGTTTTCTTGAAAACACGTCTGTATAATTTTTAAATGAAAAGTGTTTGGAATTGTAATTTGGAATTAATTTCGTTTCTTTATAAATGAAATTTTGACCTATACCATATACCAGATAAGCTGTCCTTTCTGGATTTCCCATAAAAATAATTTGATGTTTTGACCAGGAATTTCGTTTTATTTTTTAATTCCATCAAAGATTTCTACAAAAACTGGATCGGCCAAAGAAATATTTAAATAAAAAATGTTTTAAAACACCAAAAAACAAGAAGAAAAACTTAAGGCGAAATGTGCATCAAAATGCAGGTCATATTATGTATATATCTAGGGTTTCATCCCAGAAGGTCGTATGATCGAAGTTTCCGATATTTCAAAATCGGCAAAATTGGTCGCTATGCCCTTTTTGCGGTCTAATAGAAATAAAGCTTGAAATTTTTATGATGAAAAGATACAAGGTTTTTAGAAGCACATCTGGGGTATGGGCAGTCCAGTCCGCGGAGTAAAGATATTTACTAAAACAGTTTAATAATTATGGGGTGTGTGGAAAGATGTTCAGATGATGTTTTTAGATCAAATTAACATATTTTAATCTTCATTCGATTTAAGTGATGAATAAACATATACATAGGGGTATAAAAGTTTTCCATTCGAGATTAAAAGATGTACTAGGGTGACAGCGGTTTGTATGAAAAAAAATTTTAGTTCGAATTTTGAGGTGTGCCGGTCGGATTATTATGACGCTGGATCTAAAACTTTAGCGCACTAAATTTGAGCCAAACCGAACAATGCTTTCTTGACGCGTATTGAGTTCAAAGTTCAAATATGCATTTATATGTAAAAATTATGAAAAAAAAATAATAATTTTTCACAAAAATTTTGATGTTAATAATTGTGTTTCAATTAAATTAATTAATAAACCATAATCCAGAGTAAATTATCTTTCTTATAAAACAACAAAATCTATTATCGGTTGAAAAACAGCCAAGTAATATCAAATTCCCCAGGCAAAAAATGCGCCACAGACCACTTGATTAAGAAAATCAAGCTCACATTTTTAAAGCCATTGAAATAATTTACAACAACAAGATTTTTGTATTCTCCTGATCCCAGAATGATCTTGTGTAAAGTATTTTGCATCTCGTCTATGGTTATGCCGTTCTAAATTAATGTTAAAACGGTACGTATTTTTTAGCACCATTTCAAAATCTCCAATTTTACTTTTTCAAAAATTTTGTTCAAGAAATTTACCGAACGATTGGACTTTAAGGTTTTGTTAACAAGATATATGTGATTAAAAATGCCAAATATTGTAGATATCCTGTTCTTAATTTGGCGAGGGCAAATTCCAGCGGATTTGAAGAAAAATGTTTTGATGTTTTCATATTTCAAATATCTTTTTCAAAATATTGTACTACGTGATATAAGTTCTCAATCTTGTAAATTAAGGTTAAATCGAAACCTATAAAAGGACAAACGTCAAATTAAAGGAGATTTAAATTTTTTTGAAACAAAATATCGAAGGATTTCGATAGAACTTGTTGATAATATTTTAATAATTCGAAAAAACAATATTCTGGTCTTTTTTTTCTGAATTTAACCCGTGAGGTACTCAAAATATGTCCTATTTTTATTTTTCTTTTTTTCAGAATTGATTTCGAAAAATTCCTTGAACAAAATTTTTGAAAAAGTAAAATTGGAGATTTTGAAATAGGGCTAGAAGTACGTACCGTTTTGACATTAATTTAGAACGGCATAACAATAGACGGGATGCAAAATACTTTACATAACATCATTTTGGAATCAGGAGAATGCAAAAATGATGTTTTGTAAATTATTTCAATGTCTACAAATGTGAGCTCGATTTTCTTAATCAAGTGGTGTGCGGCGCATTTATTGCCTGGGGAACTTGATATAACTTCGCTGGTTTTCAGCCGATAATAGATTTATTTTGTTTTATTAGAAAGATAATTTACTATAGATTATAGTTTAATAATTAATTTAATTAAAACGCAATTATTAATATCTAATTTTTGTGAAAAATGATTTTTGTTTGATAATTTTTACATTTAAATGCATATTTGAACTTTGAACTCAATGCGCGTCGAGAAAGCATTGTCCGATTTGGCTCAAATTTTGCGCACTTAAGTTTTGGATCCAGCGTCACAATAATCCGACTCGCACACCTCAAAATTCGACCAAAAAAATTTTTCATACAAACCGCTGTCACCCTAATATCCACGCATAAACGAAGTTTTACCAAGATATATATTAGGGCGGGTCGTTTTAAAAATCGCCCAAGTGACAAGGAAAATCGTATTCTAGGGATCAAAATAAGAAACTTTGCCCGAGGAACCATACCTCTAAAACGAATTCTGATGTCCCGACTTTTGACCTGTCGGTCTGTCTGTCTCACTTTGACCCATTTTGGAGTGCCCCAATCGACCCCCACTAACTTTGGAGGGCCGACACACCCATACCAGTGGCACACCCCCTGTAACCCCCTGGGGGTTCCCCATACAAACATTTCAAAAAATCACAATTTTTTGTTTAGAATTGGGCTGACTATGTTTGATTTAATATTAAAATTAACACTCATACGTACACGTATCTTCTACTCTGCTAATAAATAATAATCATACGCCTTGACTATGTTGTGTTATTCAAAAAGATCGATCGGATGAGGGTTAATAACTTTTAGATCACTCCGTGACTATGTGTGACTCTGCGTGACTACACCAAAATTAATCTGTAGTCCCCTAATATATATATACGAGTATGAAATGATTTGGGTTCAAAGAGAACTTTAGTTCAAAATTTGTATGTGAAGTAGGGGTTCAATGCTTAAGGTTTACAAGACATTTTTATATCAACACAAGAATCTAACCGCACTATAAAAAAACAAGTAAGAAAATTATAGTCGGTCTAGACCGACTATACGATACCCTATACCATGCGTTTAGAGACCCTATCTCTTAGGCCAAACTAACTGGACATAGAAAATAAGATAAACCAAATTTGAGTGGGATTTTTATTAATTTTTTTGGCTGCAGATATGAACAAGTTCATATCGGATGCTATATCTATATGGGCACTAGGCCTAAAATTGGACCGATCCTGATCATGTTTGGTAAAAATATATACAAACAAAATTTGAAAAGAATCAGTGCAATATTTTTGTTTTTTATAGATTTAAGTGCAGATCGGGAAGCAGCTCTACATGAGGCCTATGAGTCCTTACATGAGGCCTATGAGTTGTCCCATAGAGATAATTTTTGGACTTCTCATTAATGGATGTAATAAACGCATACAAACTCAATTTGAGTAAGATCTATATGATAATTTGGATCTTATGGCAATGTATGTCGATTTCATAGGGGTCATTTGTACTCATATTTGCGACCTGCAGTTTGATTACAAGGTTTACATGGACACACAGACGGACAGACGGACGGACACACATACGGACCTCGTTAAATCGAATCAGATAGTGATTCTGATTCGATCGGTATAATAAAAGATGGGTCTAGGTCAAATATTTATGGTAGTTACAAACAGCAGCACAAAGTCATTATACCCAAACCACATAGTGGTATAGGGTATAAAAACGTGTTGTTTAACATCTTTTTCCTTTAAATAAGACTGTAAGGAATATTTCTTTTCGAATTCGTAAAATTCAAATATGTAAGTTAAATATTTTTTTTCTTTAATTATATGAATTGAAGTCATAAAATAATATTAAAAAAAAAATAATTTCAATTAAGTTTTCGTGTTCACTACGTTATCAGATTTTTTGCGAATGTCCTTCATTAAGCTTTTGACAACGTTATTTGTAATGACTTTGAAGACATCTCTCCATTATCTTTCAAAATATTTTATATTTTAGAGCCCACTTTAAGTTAAGGCCAAAATAGTTTGGATCCGTTCTGGGTTTGCATAAAAGGAATTAATCTCTTTTCTAAGTACTCTTCTCCGTACACAAATTCATTAATAGTTCTTGTTTTTATAAATGAATATGACGCTTTGCGGCATGGAAAAATAGCCTGCAAGACAAGATAATGCGAACCAACCTTTTGAAGTCTGCTTAGACGTACGCTTCGTCATACAGAAGCAATTTCTCTTTTCCTAAAGTTCATACAGTTTTTATATTTTTCTTGATGAGACTTTTGAGAATATACCCCTGTTTTTGGTAATAACTTGAACAATTTGATATTTTAAATACTTACTTCTCGGTTCATTTTTGTTGTTGCTCCTTACTTCCTCGATATAGATAAGGTTTCAAATAGTGCTCCAAAACATAATCTACAGTACTACCATTTTCTTTTGCAATAAACTGTACTGATCGGCCTGGATTTGCCTTCAATTTGTCTACCATTAATTTTCTTCGTTCGAAATCACCTATATTTGCTCAAAGTCACTCAAACCAAATGAAAACCTAACACAATTTGAATATTTCTCTTAACATCTCTAAATCGGCAAAGTTGATTTAGAGATGTTTTGCCATTTAATTCCATCCCTCGATATTCTTGATATTGGCTTCGCCAAACGTTCGAGTTCTAATTTTTCAATAAAACCATATCCTCGCCCACAGTTTTTTTATATCCTCTACCACTATGTGGTTGGGTATAATGACTTTGTGCTGCTGTTTGTAACTACCAAAAATATTTGACCTAGACCCATCTTTTATTATACCGATCGACTGAGAATCACTTTTTGAATCGATTTAGCGATGTCCGTCCATCTGTGTGTCCATGTAAACCTTGTAATCAAACTACAGGTCGCAAATATGAATATATTTTGATGAAATTTCTTCAAACTTTCATCGGCCATAGGGTGAACGCTATTGAAATTGGTGAAATTCGGTCCATGTTCAGACCTAGTCCCCATACAAATGACCCCTATGAAATCGACATAAATTGTCATAAGATCCAAATTATCATATAGATCTGTCAGATTGGGTTTGTATGTGTTTATTGTATCCATTAATCAGTAGTCCAAAAATAATCCCTATAGGACAATTCTTAGTCGTAGGCCCCATATAGAGCTGCTTCCCGATTTTCACTTAAATCTATCAAAAAACAAAAACATTGGACAGATTTTTTTCAAATTTGGTTTGTATATATTTTTTCAAAATATATGTGACTTTACCAAATATGGTCAGGATTGGTCCTAGTCCCCATATAAATATAGAACCCGATATGAACTTTTTCATATCTGCAGCCAAAAAAATTAATACAATGCCACTCAAATTTGGTTTATGCTTATTTTCTATATCCAATTTGTTGGACCGAAGAGATAGGGTCTCTAAACCATGGTATAGGGTATCGAATAGTCGGTCTAGACCGACTACAATTTTCTTACTTCTTTTAAATTGATTTAAAATTTTTTTTTTATTTTTAAAGAAAAATGTTTACGTAAAGCACATAAATACATACGAGAATAGTTTGACAGCTCCATGAAGTTTTGAATTTCCTCGCTGTTAATTAAAAATCAACGCTGTAAATTACCAGTAGACTTGTATAAACATATTTTTGGAAGGCATGCGGGGGTCGTGGGTTCGATTCCCACCAGAGGCTTTGGTCTGTCGCTGCAAAAACCAGCCAAATGGTCTTTGTCACCCGGCTTATCCCTGGACCCAATTAGAATACAAATTTACTTTGTATTGTAATTAATATAAAATAAATAAATAAATATTTTTGGAAGGTATTAATAAAATTGGAAAAACGCGGGACTAAATGTTTCAAGGTTTTTTGCCGAAAAAAATATCTTTTGGTCATAAAGTCACTACGTTATCAAAATCGATCACATCGCACGAAATTCTCAGGATCACTTGCTGTTGAATTACTTACAATAAATTAATATTAAGAAGATTATTTCCTCGGTAGTTGCGATATATATGAGCGTTTTTTCTTCTTTTTTTTAAATTTAACAGAAGTTTTCATATTAAAAATAAATATTTCTCTATAATATTTAAAATTAATTATAAATTTAGTAAAAGTTATTGCACACTCTGTGCTAAAAGAATTTTGAGTTTGGTCGTTATCAGACGCGTATATTGAGTATTACGAGTAAGCCAAAAAAAATTCCTTCAGGATATTTCAAGTGTTATTGTTTGTGAAAATAAAAGATACTGATTGATCTTGCCAATCACAATTTAAAAAACAGCAGACAAATGTTGGATGTTTATAAAAGAAAAAACGTATTTCTATAATATTTAATACTTAAATGTGGCTTATCTCATTTTGTATTATAAATTCAAATATAAAAGAAACGGAAAGTGGAAATTATCCTTGAACATAAAGCCACAGTAATTATACTTTTGAGAACAGTAGTAAATAAATTTGGAATATAAAAAACATTAAAATTAAAAAGTTTAATACACTTAACAATAAAAGTAAATTAAACGTTTTGACCGCAAGCCAATTTAATAACAATACAATACTTTGCTACAAAAAACAAAAAACATGCAACACATATTGGAAACGTAAAAAGAAAACAAAATAACAGAGTTCTACAATTACCAATTTTTGAGGAGTGTGTTTAAGTGTTGCATCAATACGACTGTATGCGTGCATGCAAAAAGAACGAATCAGAAAATTGAAATTCAGGTAAAAACAAATGGCCTATATACTTAGACCAATCATAACAAGGCTTAGATACCAATACTAAAGATTGTCTAAGAATGGTATAAAAAGAAGTTAAGGATGCTGATAAGTCAACAGTATTTGCAGATCCTTTGAAAGTAACACAACGTTGTAAAATTACACAAACAAAATGATAACCGGTGATTTTAACGAACAATTCTATTATGCACATCATCAGCAACAAACACATCTCAATAATAGTCTTGTCAGCAGTAGTAATGACTCGGAAAACAATAGTTTGGAAGAACCATTTCGACTTTTAAATGAAAATATGGATTTTCAATTTGATAATTTAGATTTTCATGCCAACGATTCAATGTCAGATTCAAATCAAAGCACTGAATTTTCCATTGAAACTCCTGTGACTACGTCATCTGCCACATATGAATTGGAAAATTTTTATAACACTTACCAGCATAATCCAAAATATTGGAATGCAGCAACTGAAGCCTCCATTAGCAACAATTATAGATCCAAACCGTACGATAGATCCCAATATGATCATAAAGAAAATTTATCGAAAATTTCTTTAAAAGCTAGACATTCATCTTTGAAGCCATGTTCTACTACATTGGTACACAAATCCATGCGCTCCTCCTCAAATGCATCTGGCTCCAAAGATGTTATGCGCAAACGCCGTTTAGCTGCTAATGCCCGTGAACGTAGGCGCATGAATAGTCTCAATGATGCTTTCGATAAATTACGTGATGTTGTGCCATCACTGGGTCATGATCGTCGGCTTTCGAAATATGAAACTTTACAAATGGCTCAAGCTTATATCGGCGATCTGTTCAAGTTGATAACGAGAGATTATTAATGTGAAATTGTTACAACAAAATGTATATATACATATATAATATTTATTTTGTAATTTTAAGTGTTATTTTAGTGAAAAATATTAAATTATAAATATTAAGTAAATAATAAAAAAAAAAGGAAATGATTCAAATGGATAGAAGATTTTTTTGAATAGGCCAAAAAAGTTCAACAAAAATTCTAAAATGAGGCCCACAATTTTCGAGAAAGATTGCCACTTGTCCATATTAAAAAAAATTTTTTTGCGAATGCACTTCTCCAAAGCAGACTTTCCAAAACCCATCAAAATAATACCTATTGTTTAGTTAGAAGCAGCTTGATAAGAGTGAATTACCGCTTTTATTTGTATTTCGGGCGTTATAAGGATTATACTTTATACAAGTAGCTTTGACAATAATTTTAATTCACTGCATTTAATAAAAGAATTTTTTTTACATTTACAAAAGGGATTTATTAAAGCGCTACAATTTTATAAAAAAATACAATAAATAAAATATTATGATACCCCAACAATAAGCTTCAGGTCATAAAATGTTCAAATCCCAGCCATACTGTGCGAGTTCATTAATGGACATAAAAAATAAGCATTAACCAAATTTGTGTCAGATTATTATGTTTTTGCTGCCTTGAGAAGTCTTAAAGTTCATATATGAATATGAAATTTATATGGATATATTTTATTTCTTAACATGGTCTCCTTTTAGCTCGATACACTTTTGCCAACGATATTCAATAGCTTCGGTATCCTGTTTATAGATTGGACTTTAAGGTCTTATTAACAAAATTTATGTAATTAAAAATGCCAAATATTGTAGTTATCCTGTTCTTAATTTGGCGAGGGCAGCTTTCTTATTTCAGCGGATTTGATATTTCAGTGATTTTTCGTACTTTTGCAACTTTTAGGATACATCTTTTTGGTGTTTTCATATTTCAAATATCTTTTACACTAATTGATATAAGTTCTTAATTTTGTAAATTAAGGTTAAATTGAAACACTATAAACTGTCCCTCTTTAAGGTCAGAGGTCAAATTTAAGGAGATTTACATTTTTTTTAAAGAAAATATTGAAATAATATATATTTGTAGAAGGATTTCGATAAAACTTGTTGATAATATATTAATAATTCTAAAAAATAATAATAAATAAATAATCCGTGGGGTACTCTTTAAAAAAATATTGTCCAAAACTTAAATGTCGTCAATGATACTGCAGAAAGAGGCATTAAGTTGATTCAAGAATACCATGGCAAAATTACAAAAGACGAGGAGCATAAACAACATTTAATGAAAGTAACTACCTATTTTTTACGTGTGTGTTAATTTTATTATTTGTTAAATATTTTTTTTTTATTAACAGGTGGGCAAAATTATAGGCAACAGTATTCGAAAAATGCAAATTTACAATCTCTACAAAAAGATTACGATATTAATTAATTTATTTCTGAAATAAAAATTTATACAAATTTGTTTATACTGTATTAAATATAAAAACTAATTAATCTACATATTTTCATAAAATAACGAATAAGTTTTAGGAATTTTATGAATACATTAAATTTGTTTTATTAAAAAAAAATCCTGATGAAGAAAATATTTATAGATTTTTCATAGAGGGTCAATTTGATATCAAGCGTACCCAACGGGTTAATTTCAGAAAATAAGTTCAGAATATTTTTTTATAGTTTATAATTATTATCAACAAGTTCTATTGAAATTCTTCCACATATCGCACCTGTACCTCTAAAGTGAGTCAACTCAAAATTTACAAATTTTCAGTAGAAGCGAATAATATGTATGCAACAACAGTTGTAGTAGCGATTTTTTCAGTGATCATCAAAAATTGCAATTTTTGGGTGCAACTCAAAATGTGTCTTTTTAGAGGATTCTAAAGAAGCTACTCTTATAACACAAAGAGAGCTACAACTGTATTTTTTTTACGAAAGACTAGAAAAATCGATGTATGGTTTTTACAGTGGATAGATATGACCACTGTGTATCGTTTTCTCGCAAATAGTGAAAATTGAAAAATTTTGAGTTGACTCACTTTAGAGGTACATGTGCGATATATATATTATTTCGACATTTTGATTTAAAAAATGTAAATATCTTTAAATTTGACTTTTGACCTTAAATGGGGACAATTTATAGTATTTCAATTTAACCTTAATTTCCAGGATTGAGAACTTATATCAAGTAGTATAATATTTTGACAAAAGATATTTCAAATATGAAAACACCAAAAAGATTTAGCCTAACAGTTGGAAAAGTATGAATCCGCTGAAATAAAAACGCTGTCCTCGCCAAATTAAGAACAGGATACCTCCAATATATAGCATTTTTAATCACATATATTTTGTTAATAAGACCTTAAAGTCCAATCGTTGATTTCGGAAAATTTCTTGAACAAAATTTTTTAAAAAGTAAAATTGGGGATTTTGAAATAGTGCTAAAAAATAAGTACCGTTTTGATATTAATTTAGAACGACATAACAATAGACGATATGCAAAATACTTTACATAAGATCATTTTGGGATCAGAAGAATGCAAAAATATTGTTGTTATAGATTATATCAATGTCTTTAAAAATGTGAGCTCAATTAACTTAATCAAGTAGTCTGCGGCGCATTTATTGCCTGGGGAAGTTGATATAACTTGGCTGTTTTCCAACCGATAATAAATTTTGTTGTTTTATTAGAAAGATAATTTACTCTTGATTATGGTTTATTAATTAATTTAATTGAAACCCAATTATTAATAACAAAATTTTTGAGAAAAATTATTTTTTTTGGTAATTTTTACATATAAATATATTTGAACTTTGAACTCAATGAGCTTCCAAAAAGCATTGTCCGATTTGGCTTAAATTTTGCGCACTAAAGTTTTAGATCCAGTGTCACAATAATCTGTCTTGAATTAAAAAAAAAAAAAATTTGGCTGTCACCCTAATGTGCAGGTGCTAGAACTGAGACAAAGTTTTCGATTGATACCCATTCGTGAACCTTGAGTTGATCAGATGATGGTAAATTACTTATGCAAAACTCCTTTAACTCCGAAACAATATTAACTTTTATTTTTACTCGAAAAAATAATAATCAAACAATAACTGTTATTTTTGCTAGAACAAATAAAAATCAGAAAATAACTGCTATTTTTGTTTGAAAAAATAAAAATAAAGAAATAACTGTTGTATTTGCTCGAAAAAATCAAAATAAAAAAAAAAAAAAACTTATTTTTGCTCGAAAAAATCAAAATCAAAAAAGAACTGTTATTTTTGTTTGAAAAAATAAAAAATAAAAAGAACTGTTGTTTTTGCTCGAAAAAATCAAAAATAAAAAACTTATTTTTGTTCGAAAAAATAAAAATTAGAAAATAACTGTTATTTTTGTTTGAAAAAATAAAAATCACAAAATAACTGTTGTCGTAAAAATAAAAAAAAAAATACAAATCAAAAAATAACTGTTATTTTGCTCGAAAAAATCAAAAACAAAAAATAACTGTTATTTTTGCTCGAAAAAATAATAATCAAATAATAACTGTTATTTTTGCTCGAAAAAATCAAAATCAAAAAATAACTGTTATCATCTGACTTTTATGAAAAAAGGAATAACTGTTACGGTCCATGCACTGACCATGTTTCATTAGTTTCATTAGTTTTTCATTTAACAATTTAAATAGACTACGAATACTTAAAAGAAATTTCAAATGAGATATCTGTGATTTTATGAAACAAAAATCAAAGTTTCAAGAAAGCAAAAAACGTTCTCTATGAAATAATGGGCTCGTTATGAAATATTAAAGTTACTTAGTTTTTTATATTGGTGTATATTTTTAAAAATTAACCAATTTGGCATCAACGACTCAAAATCGATAAAAAAAAATGGACATATGCATTTATCGAATCCCGTAAACCATAAATATAGAATCTCTTTAATTTTGAACATTTAAAAGGGCAAACATTTCTGTAAATTTGAAAACTGAATGAAAAATCTAATCTGTATTTACTTATATTTATGTATACAACATACCTACCTAATCAGCAAATCCTTGTTATTGCCTTCTCGACAACTTGGCGGTTTTTGTTTGTTTTCTCTAGAGTTGGTTAATTTGACAGCCATTGCCCGACATATCCTTGAAGGAAAATTAAGTGGTAGGCGTTTTTGAAAACAATCAAAACAAAGTCAGATACTTAAACAACAAATATGCCGCTGTATAATTTGATGCGTGCCGACCGACGCACAATGAGTTTGATGATGACTTCCTACGTTTCCGCATTACAGAGCATAAACATGGGAATTTTTCTTTTAAATTGGTGATGATCTAACAAAGACTAATTAGGAAATAATGTAAAGTACAGGTAAACACTTTTTTGTAAATTATCTCGGTTATTTATATTTTTCGTTTTGTCATTTTTTTTAAACAATCATTTATTTTACAAACTATTTTTTAATATTTAAACATTATTTAACTTAACTCTTTCATATAGAGTTTATTTTGCATTTATGTCCTAACTTATTGAGAATATTTTTGTGCGCTATTATATACAAATGTTAACACAGTTTATAATATTCTTATAATTTAAAGCTTTAATAAAAAAAAAACTATTTCGATATTCGATTTAACGGTTTTTCCTGTTTTTTTAAATCTTTAATATAAAGATACTGTCATATAAAAAAATGATTATCGTCATATAAATTTGTTTTTTTTTTAAATAAATCAATAAAAAAATATTGGAAAATATGACTGACTCTCGCTTTTGATGCTCTTTGGTGCCAAGTTTCTAGCAGATTCCACAAAAATTTCAAGAAATAAGCCTGTTTATGTTAGCGCAGGAGAATCTTGAGTAGCAATATCAAAGTCCATTTCTTAAAAATAATATGTATTAGAATTAAAAAAAAAAATCATGTGAGTCCCGATCGCAGGGGAGATGTGTAAACATCTAGTAATTAAAGATTTTTTTATAGCACTTTCTTAAAATCAAACTGGAAGCGTATCACTTATAGCAACAAATTGCAGGGGCTCTGTTAATATAAAAAAAATATTTATTATTATTTATTTTAACCGGTTAATTTTTAATTTTTCGTTTTTTATTTTTTATTTTCAATTTTTCGTTTTTCATTCTTCATTTTTAATTTTTTTTTTAATTTTTAATTTTTTATTTTTATTTTTTTATTTTTAATTTTTCATTTTTTACTTTTCATTTTTCATTTCTTATTTTTTATTTTTCATTTTTAATTTTTTTTCTTCACTTTTCATTTTTAATTTTCCAATTTTTATTTTTCTTTTTTAATTTTTTATTTTTCATTTTTTATATTTAATTTTTTATTTTTAATTTTTTGTTTTTCATTTTTTGCTTTTTGTTTTTCATTTTTTATTTTTCATTATTCATTTTTAATTTTAGTTTTTCATTTTTCATTTCTTATTTTTCATGTTCCATTTTTTATTTTTAATTTTTTATTTTTAATTTTTTAGTTTTAATTTTTTATTATTCATTTTTTATTTTTCAATTTTCCTTTTTCTTTTTTTAATTTTTTATTTTTCATTTTTTATTTTTTATTTTTCATTTTCTATTTTTCATTTTTATTCTAAATTTTTTATTTTCCATTTTTCATTTTTCGTTTTTCATTTTTCGTTTTTCGTTTTTCATTTTTTTTTCATTTTTCGTTTTTCATTTTTCATTTTTTATTTTTCATTTTTATTTTTAAATTATTTTTCATTTTTTATTTTTAATTTTTTTATTTTTCATTTTTTATTTTTCATTATTCATTTTTAATTTTTCGTTTTTCATTTTTTATTTTTCATTTTTTATTTTTCATGTTTCATTTTTTATCTTTCATTTTTAATTTTTCATTTTTTATTTTTAATTTTCATTTTTTATTTTTCATTTTAAATTTTTTATTTTTCATTTTTTATTTTTCATTGTTAATTTTCAAACAGGTTATCATAATATCATAATAAGTTTTTCACCAATACAATGACATTTTGTCTTACGACTCACATGTTACGCTTACATGTTACGCTGTTTTTGAAATTTACCCCCCTGCGCGTATAGATGTTTACACATCAAAAATTTTAAAGCAACAAATAAAAACTAGTTTTTCTTCAAATTTAAAAATAAAAAAAAGTAAAAAATTAAAAATTGTTTTTCTTAAAATTTAAAAATAAAAACAATTATTCCGCGTGACTATTTAATCTATCAAAATTTGTGCCGTGGAATACTCTGAATGGCAGAAAGATCTTTTATAATTTTTTCATCGATTTGATAAGTGCTACACTCAACCAATTTTGTTCGTAGAGTTTATGACAATGACAATGAAAACTACTATATTGCAGTTAAAAAGGCGTTAACTACATTTTGCATTAATATAGCTAAAAATCTCGTTATTCATAACTCCTTAGAAAACAAGTAAAATGTTGTATGAACAACTATCAAAGCACTAAAAACAAACCAATAAAAAAAACTACAGCATTTAGGAAGTCGCGCTTATTAAATATATATCAGGGAAATACTAAAAAAGAAAGTAAAAAAAATAACGTTACCCTTTCAAAAAAGTTTGTTTTATAGTTTTATTATTCAAAATATCTAAAATAAAAACTGTTACCAAAATACAGGGGTCTAAACGATTATTCGATCGAAATTATTTTTTTATTTTCCAAAATAAATTTCTAAGAATAATTTAACTCTGTCAGAGTTAACGAATTATGGCCCCCTACTTAAGAGTAAAAGTGAAACGAGGTCCAACGTTCGTTCGTCTACTTTAAATAATATACCAAAATATGGAATTTCGATTAATTTTACTCGATATCGAATGCGGCGATTAGCCCCCAGTGTTTTTGTTTAATTATTTTCCTAATTACTGTCAAAAAATAATTATTCTACATTTTCTCATAGTAAAATAACTACAATTTAGTCAAAATTAACGACTACTGTAAATTACACGAATGGCTACATGTAGTTACTACAAATATTTTCTGAGTGTAATACCGTTTCAAGAAAAAAGCAGTATATTTCGATTTTTAGGAAAAATAATCCGGAAAGAAAAGTGGAAAATGATCGAAAATTTTATGCTTAATTCGTTTTAGGAAAAATGCAGCATATTCCGATGTTTCACGAAACATTCTCCGGAAATTTTTGAAAGTTACCAAACTATGCGAAATCAAATTCTCTAGCAAACCTGGCTATACAGTGTCGTGATATAATGAAAAAAAAAATAAATAAATAAAAAATAAATAAATAAATAAGAGAGAGAGAGAGGGAGTAAGAGGCGGATAAGGGTCTAGGTAGCTGAACAAAAGTTTGTATGGTGGTATCTCTCCTAGTTACGTCAAAAACTGGCTCAGACTGCCTCCAGATATCATGTGGAAAATATCTATAAAACGTGTACAAAACAGTCTTTAGTAAGGAAAAAGGCTGAAAATAAAATAAGTAAAACGAAATTGGAGACAACCCGGTTAAAAAGTAGAAAATAATTTTTTTATCGCATTTAAAATTCAGGCACAGGACTTTGATTTTATATATATCGAAAATCAGTGTTGTAATCACAGTTCTAATAACAAAAAATCTAAGCCCACCTCTGTGACTGAATTTTCATGAAGATTGACCAGTTTTGTTCCACAAGCAACAGAGTCACGTTTATGCAATTTATTAGTTGTTCAGAGTATTTGATTTTGGTTGAGATTTTCTAACAAATTTCAAAAGAATTATTAAATATCTTATACCCGTTACACCATGCCGATATAGATATCAAATAAAATAGGATGCAATTAAATGTAATTTTTAGTTTTTATTTATCAATGTCCTTTTGAAAATTTTATGTATATATTATGTATAATTTTATTAAAAAAACAAGTAAGAAAATTATAGTCGGTCCAGACCGACTATATGATACCCTATACCTTGCGTTTAGAAACCCTATCTCTTAGGCCCAACTAACTGGACATAGAAAATAAGCAAAAACCAAATTTGAGTGGGATTTTTATCATTTTTTTTGGCTGCAGATATGAAAAAGTTCATATCGGATGCTATATCTATATGGGAACTAGGTCCAAAAATGGACCGATCCTGACCATGGTTGGTAACGTCACTTATATTTTGCAAAAACATATACAAACAAAATTTGAGAAGAATCAATGCAATATTTTTGTTTTTTAATAGATTTAAGTGAATATCGGGAAGCAGCTCTATATGGGGCCAAAGGGATCATTTTTGGACTACTCATTAATGGATGTAATGAATGCATACAAACCCAATTTGAGTAAGATCTATATGACAATTTGGATCTTATGGCAATTTATGTCGATTTCATAGGGGTAATTTGTATGGGGGCTAGGTCTGAACATGGACCGATTCCCACCAATTTCAATAGCGTTCATCCCATGGCCGATAAAAGCTTATATACCAAATTTCATCCAAATATATTCATATTTGCGACCTGCAGTTTGATTACAAGGTTTACATGGACACACAGACGGACGGACGGACGGACGGACGGACGGACGGACGGACATTGTTAAATCAACTCAAAAAGTGATTCTGATTCGATCGGTATAATTAAAGATGGGTCTGGGTCAAATATTTTTGGTTGTTACAAACAGCAGCACAAAGTCATTATACGCAAACCACATAGTGGTATAGGGTATAAAAAGAAAAACTGAAAAAGCAAATGGCCTCTAGTTTCATGTGTATACCGTAATTTTCAGGTGCAGAAAAAAGAGATAAACAAATTGTCACACGTACATACATATGTAGGTATAATAACCAACATTTGAAAATTTAAACCGATTCCTGATCTTAAAATTCAATAGTTTTTGTGAAATATAACTTTCTGCTTTCGTTCCTGCGGTAGTCATTCGAATACAAAATTGAACATTTGTATACTAGAACAAGTAAGAAAATTATAGTCGGTTTAGACAGACCATACGACACCCTACACCATGCGTTTAGAGACCCTATTTGTTAGGCCCAACCAAATTTGAGTAGCATTATTAATTTTGTTGCCTATGAATATGAAAAAGTTCATATCGGATGCAATATTTATATGGGGACAAGGTCGAAAAATAACCCAATCCTGACCACCTTTGGTAAAGTCACTTATATTTTGGAAAAATATATACAAACCAAATTTGAGAAAAATCTGTGCAATATTTTTTTTAATGATTTAAGTGAAGACCGGGAAGCAGCTCTATATGGGGCCTATGGCTAAGAATTATCCTATAGGGATTATTTTTGGACTACTGATTAATGGATATAATAAACACATACAAACCCAATTTGACTGAGATCTATATGATAATTTGGATCTTATGACAATTTATGTCGATTTCATAGGGGTCATTTGCATGGGGACTAGGTCTGAATATAGACCGAATTTCACCAATTTCAATTTCATCCTATGGCCGACAAAAGCTTATATACCAAATTTCATCAAAATATATTTATATTTGCGACCTACAGTTTGATTACAAGGTTTACATGGACACACAAACGGACGGACGGACGGACGCACATCGCTAAATCGACTCAGAAAGTGATTCTGAGTCGATCGATATAATAAGAGATGGGTCTAGGTCAAGTATTTTTGGTAATTACAAACAGCAGCACAAAGTCATTATACCCAAAACTCATAGTGGTATAGGGTATAAAAAGTACAATTCGAAATTATCCGAATTAATATTAAGAATAATAAACTGAAATCGAGAAATAAAATAATGAAAAAAAAAACAAAGTTTTTATTAAAACTCTTTCTTTCTTTATGCATATGAGTTTTGAATCTCTCCGTGCCTGTGCGTGACTTTGCGTGACTATTTTAAAATTAATCTTTGGGCACAAGTCTGTGGACCAAGTTTCAGATTGATTGGATGAGGGGAAATGGGGTTTAAATCGCTCCGGGATTGTGCGTGACTAAGCGTGACTGTACGTGGCTATTTCAGAGTTAACCTTCTTTCACAGCAAGTCTATCGACCAAGTTTCACATCGATCGGATAAGGGGAAATTGGTTTTAAATCACTCCGTGACTGTGCGTGTCTATGCGTGCCTGTGCGTGACTACTCCAAAATTAATCTGTAGTCACAACAAGACTATTGGCCAAGTCTCAGATCAATTGGATAAGGGGGAATGGGGTTGACCCACGACAGACAGATAGACAGACAGAGATTATGAGTTAAAAGAAAGAGTTTAAAAAATATATAAAACTGGAAAAAGTATAACTGATATACATGTGTGTTAAATTCGGCTATGCCGAATCTTTGATACCCTCCACCTGGGTTTTACTTTTACATTAATATCAGGACTTATTGCACTATTTATAACAAATGAAAACAAAATATTTGAAAAAGTAAACGATTTGATAAACTTAATACTGAATTATTACAACAAACATACTGAATTTTTAGAATTTTTTAGAAGTTTCCATATCTTAGGACATATCTTGGCAGAATGATGCCGGCTTTACCCCAATTTAAATACAAATGGCCTTGGTATTTTTTATGAATGAGCATGATTTAAACAGACGGACGGACGGATGAACAGACAGACGTGGCTATAAAAAAATAAAAAAACTTTAAAATTATAAAAATATCATTAAATATTGAATGGCTCTAATACACTTGTTAAAATGTACTTCACAAGATATATTAACCCTTTCACGACCAATGGGACATGTATGTCCCATTTTTATTTTATCTTATATTTTCGACATTTTCCAACCGATTTTTTTAAAGCTGACTTGAGTCGGCAGAGGATAGTTTTAGCTTTCAGACCATATCAAAAAAGTTGGCACATGCATTCTCAGGACTTAATTAAACTATAAATAAATAGACTTAGAAAAAGGTTAGTTCTAAATTTCTCAAAAACACAAAAACAATTATGGTAATCTTCGAAGCAATTAAGGTTTTTTGTGAAACAAAAAGGTTTTTTACAGAAGGAACATATTTCGTTTGTCCGATTTTCCTTTCCATTTTTAGTACAAACTAAAAAAGTAGTAATCGATTCTCTGATATATATTTAAAAATTTACAACAAATACAAAACCAAAGCTACAGTTATTTATGTAAAAAATAAAAACAAAAATCACTGACTTGCTTTGAGCAGAGTATATTAGTTGCTCACTAACTTTGACCGTTGACGACCAATGGGATATATATGTCCCATGGATTTTTCCTTTAAGGAATTGAAAAAAAAAATATTTTTGACGACACTCTTGTGAAAGGGTTAAAGAAAACTTTCGTCCTATGACAACCCCATGTTAAATATTTTTTTTAAAATTAAATATAGATATTTTTAATAACTTTTTATGAAAGTAGTAAAGGTAGTTTTTAAAAGTTTCATAACAATTTTTTCCCATTTAATCTATACACTTTTTCATAGAATTTATGAAAGTTGATTCATGATTATCATAAATTTTTCCAAATGAATAGAAATGAAAATACATTTTGAAATCATGGAGAAAAACAAATTAAAAATGTTTACATAGATCAAAGGAAGGTTAAATGCGATTTCAGGTGCAACAAAAACCACTAAATTTTAATTTCATCCTCACAGATTTCAATTCAATATCACAGGCCTACAAGTTTTTCCGTACTGTAAATATTTGAATATATCAGGAATAGACGAATATCACGGAGATACGAAGTTATTTTCATCTGAAAATTCCGAAGTTTTTTTTTTGTAGGCCTGTGTTATGTAAGAAATTGTATTATGGGAATTATAGGAATTAGGATTAGAAACATTGAGCTTTTTAACTGTTTTTTATGTCTACTCTTACATTAAGGGGAGGGGGGTGGGGTACTCTAGACCGCGAAAAAAAATTATAATCTTTGAACATTTATAAAAAAAAGGAATATTAATATATATTTTTCCATTTTTTTTTTATTATTGAAATATATATTATTTTAGAATTTCAAGAAGATAATAATTAAAAATGTTGTCCACTACAATCGTCAGGGTTCGTATTTTGTTATTAAATGTGTTGAATGACATTTTCGGGTGCCACTGTTGCCACTTTAATAACAATGTAAAGTGTAATTAACGTTCAAATTCTAATACGATTTAAATATAAAGTTAATTGCTTAGTATTTTAGACAAAGACTAGGTTGGGCCAACAAGCTTTAACTTTTTTATTTCTTAAAATTTTTGCAGCAAATAACGTGCAGTCGAATCGATATGGTCCGAATGGTCGGGTTGGTTTTTTTTTTTTAAATTGGGGTAAAATGTTGTACATCTTTTAAGGTGATTTTTTTGTTTTTATGACTGAATGTTTTGTCGTTATAGAGGTAAAACTCATTTAAAAAAAAAAACAATTTTCATATTTTTTATTGAGTTTTACCTCTATACCTACGATATGCACAATCGGTGAACGGCAGAAAGTTTTTTTTTTTTGATATCCCGTTTAACTGAGGTAGTCACGGTTAATCGATTGCGATTAATTTTTGATGTGTAAACATCTATACGCGCAGGGGGGTAAATTTCTATTTCACAATAAATCACAAAAACAGCGTAACATGTAACGCGTAAGACAAAATCGGTTTGACTTATGATTGTATTGGTGAAAAATTATGATATGTAATAACCTGTTTGAAAATGAAAAATGAAAAATAAAAAATGGAAACCGAAAAATGAAAAATAAAATATAAAAAAGAACAAGTAAGAAAATTACAGTCGGTCTAGACCGACTATACGATACCATATACCATGGTATAGAGACCCTATCTCTTCGGTCCAACTAATTGGATATAGAAAATAAGCACAAACCAAATTTGAGTGGCATTGTTTTTAATTTTTTTTTTTTGGCTGCAGATATGAAAAAGTTCATATCGGGTGCTCTATTCATATAGGGACTAGGTGAAAAATGGACCGATTCTGACCAAATTTGGTAAAGTCACTTATATTTTGAAAACATATGTATGTATATACAAACCAAAATTGAGAAAAATCTGTGCAATATTTTTGTTTTTGGACAGATTTAAGTGAAAATCGGGAAGCAGCTCTATATGGGGCCTATGACTAAGAATTGTCCTATAGGGACTATTTTTGGACTACTGATTAATGGATATAATAAACACATACAAACCCAATTTGATCGAGATCTGTATAATAATTTGGATCTTATGGCAATTTATGTCGATTTCATAGGGCCATTTGTATGGGGACTAGGTCTGAACATGGACCGAATTTCACCAATTTCCATAGCGTTCATCCCATGGCCGAGAAAAGCTTAAATACCAAATTTCATCAAAATATATTCATATTTGCGACCTGTAGTTTGATTATAAGGTTTACATGGACACAGACGGACAACCGGACGGACATCGCTAAATCGACTCAAAAAGTGATTCTGAGTCTATCGGTATAATAAAAGATGGGTCTAGGTCAAATATTTTTGGTAGTTACAACAGCAGCACAAAGTCATTATACCCAAACCACATAGTGGTATAGGGTATAAAAATGAAAAATAAACAAGAAAATTATAGTCGGTCTAGACCGACTATACGATACCCTATACCATGCGATTAGAAACCCTATCTCTTAGGCCCAACTAACTGGACATTGAAAATAAGCAAAAACCAAATTTGAGTGGGATTTTTATTAATTTTTTTGGCTGCAGATATGAAAAAGTTCATAACGGATGCTATATCTATAAAGGGACTAGGTCCACAAATGGACCGATCCTGATCATGTTTGGTAAAGTCTCTAGTATTTTGCAAAAATATGTACAAACAAAATTTGAGAAGAATCAGTGCAATATTTTTGTTTTTTAATAGATTTAACTGAAGATCGGGAAGCAGCTCTATATGGGGTCAAAGGGATCATTTTTGGACTACTCATTAGTGGATGTAATGAACGCATACAAACCCAATTTAAGTAAGATCTATATGACAATTTGGATCTTATGACAATTTATGTCGATTTCATATGGGTAATTTGTATGGGGGCTAGGTCTGAACATGGACCGATTCTCACCAATTTCAATAGCGTTCATCCCATGCCCGACAAAAGCTTATATACCAAATTTCATCAAAATATATTCATATTTGCGACCTGCAGTTTGATTACAAGCTTTACATGGACACACAGACGGACGGACGGACGGACGGACATTGTTAAATCAACTCAGAAAGTGATTCTGATTCGATCGGTATAATTAAAGATGGGTCTAGGTCAAATATTTTTGGTTGTTACAAACAGCAGCACAAAGTCATTATACCCAAACCACATAGTGGTATAGGGTATAAAAATATAAAATGAAAAATGAAAACCGAAAAATGAAAAAAAAAACATGAAAAAAAAATTAAAAATAAAAAAAGAAAAAATGAAAAATGGAAAATGAAAAACAAAAGATAAATAATGGAAAATGAAAAATGAAAAACGAAAAATTAAAAATGCAAAATAAAAAATGAAAAATAAAAAATGAAAAACGAAAAATTAAAAATGAAAAAAAAAATAAAAATTCAAAATAAAAAATGAAAAATAAAATATTAATAATGAAAAATTAATAATAAAAAATTAAAAACGAAACTATGAAAAATAAAAAATAAAAATGAAAATTAAAAATGAATAATAAAAAATTTAAATAAGAAATAAAAAATGAAAAATTAAAAACGAAAAACGAAAAATAAAAAATGAAAAATAAAATATGAAAAATAAAAAATGAAAATAAAAAACAAAAAAATGGTAATTGGAAAACGAAATATTAAAAATTAAAAATAAAAAATGAAAAATAAAAAAATGGTAATTGAAAAACGAAATATTAAAAATTAAAAATAAAAAATGAAAATAAAAAAAAAAATAAAAATAAAAATTCAAAATAAAAAATGAAAAATAAAATATGAATATTGAAAAATTAAGAACAAAAACTGAAAAATAAAAAATTAATAACGAAACTATGAAAAATGAAAAATAAAAATTAAAAACGAAAAATAAAAAATTTAAATAAGAAATAAAAAATGAAAAATAAAAAATTATAAACGGAAAACGAAAAATAAAACATGAAAAGTAAAATATGAAAAATAAAAAATGAAAAATAAAATATGAAAAATAAAAAATGAAAAATAAAAAATTAAAAACGAAAAATTAAAAATGAAAAAATTAAAATTAAAAATTAACCCGTTGAAATAAGCAGAGCCCCTGCAGTTGATTGCTATAAGTAATACATAGATGACGCTTTCTGTTTGATTTTAAAAAAGTGCCATAAAAAATCTTTAATTACTAGATGTTTACATATCTCCCCTGTGATCGGACTCATATGATTTTTTTCTTTTCTTAATCGTTCACATGACCAGACCAAAATTTTAAATAGTTTTCCAATTTGTTTCAATTAGAAATTTCGAAAGAAAAGTTCCTCACTGGGATAAGCTGTCACAAAACGTTATTCAAATCATTAGGAGTTGCCAGCTCTTAATAGGAAATAGCTACCAAGCACATCTTGTTAATAGTGAAGGTCTAACATTTCAATGCAATTTGTTGTTGGTATTTTCGTTTTTGCGAAACCTTATGTTGTGACGTGACATACTCAGGGGTTTCTCACTAAACATGTTTACATTAACACATACTTATTTTCAATATGTTTAACTATCAGAAAAATTAGGTTGACCTATACTAACTACGATTTGCCTACTTTAACAAAGTTCTTCTACTGATATATCTTTTTAACGTCATGCCAGAGGGAACAAGGGTTCCCTCTCTATTCTCTAATAGTTAAAATAATGGTGCCAATGTTAGAACGGAAGCGATAATATCCCATTGTTTTAAATAGATGCTATTGTTGTGCTCAGTGAGTTCATAATTTTTTTAATGTTAACCAATAACGCCCGCAATAAGAATTTCTACAGACTTATGTTACGAATATAAATATATTTGGAATTCCTACATTTTGTATGAAAATTTATCAAAAAGTATGTACTTCGAAAAATTTTTAATAAATACATTCTTTCAGTTGAAGTATTTCGAAAAAATATAAAACAAAAAATAACATTTGAATAAAATATTCCGGAAAAAAATTGAGTTCGAAATCAAAAAATAACGTTTGAAATTCCATGAGAATTTTCAAAAAATACTTTCTTACAAGTATGAATATTATAGTTGGTCTAGACCGACTATACAATAGTCTATATCATGCGTTAAGGTCCAACTAACTGGATATATAAAATAAGCATAACCCAAATTTTGAGTGGCATTGTTAACAAATTGTCTGCCTGCAGATGTAAAAAAGTTCATATAGGATGCTATATTTATTTATGTGGGGATAAGGTTAAAAAATCCTGACCATAATTTCAGTCACTTATTTATTGCAAAATCATATACAAACCACATTTTAAAAAAACTATGCAATATATTCGTTTTTTGATAGATTTAAGTGAATATGGGGAAGCAGCTTTATATGGGGCTATGACTAAGAAATATCCTACAGTGTTTATATTTGGACTACTAATTAATGGGTATAATAAATACACACAAACCAAATTTGACCGAGATCTATATGATAATTTTGACCTTATGCCAATTTAAATCAAACTCAATCCGAATCAGAAAGTGATTCTGAGCCGATCGGTATGATAAAAGATGTGTCTGGTCAAATATAGTTGGTAGTTACAAACATCAGCACAAACTCATTATACCCTGACCACGTAGTGGTATAAGATATACAAATTGGAAAGACCCACGAAATTTAATAAAAATACATGCCCTTGGAGCAGATTAATTTTTCTAAAGTTCTTTAGCGCATTTAATCCGAATCAGAACTCAGATATTCACACTGCAGCTTTACATCAGTTTTAAAAAAATAAAAAAGCAGATATAGAAAATGTTTTTGGATTTTTAAGGTTAAGAGGTTAAGGTTAAAGTAAATTCTGAGGTCAGATACAGTTTTAAGGGTCTAAAGGGCACTATACACTTGTCAAATTTACCATCAAGCATTGTGGTGGTATTAGTGAAAATTTGTTTGTATATGTCACACCGACGATGCTTGTTGGAAAATCAAAAAATTTAGATTTTGTCGGTGACACACATACATTCAAATTTTCACTACCACCATAACGCTTGATGTGAATTTGAAAAGTGTATAGTGCCCTTAAAGACCTTTCTGCAAATATACTTTAGTCTCAGGGTCCAGAATTTTGTCATTGTTTTGTAATTTCTCAACGGACGTTTTGACAGAGAAGAAATAAGATATAGAAAAATTTTAAAAAATGTTTCATAGGGAAAAAGTGTTGTTTTCAGATGACTTACAAAGTTTTGCCTAAAAATATGTATTCGCGGTGTGGTAAAGTCCTAAATATAATATAGGTTAGATGTTTTGCGAAAAGTTGATGTTATGGAGAAATTATGAGTTCAGATTCAGCACGCCAAAGATCTTTAGAAAAGTATTTTCTGGTCCCAAGGTCTAAAAATATTGGCCTATGTAGTTATTTAAATCCTTGAGAAATGAGTGTAATAGTGAAATGAACACATTCAACTATCCAAAGGGAAATAAATTCATACACAGAAATATGAGTTACTTCATCTGTTCCACGATCTGGCTGTTATTGTATATTAACAAATAGAGACGGTTCATCGTTCAGTTGTTCAGCAAAATCCAAGAGTAGCTGCCTAATAATGTCAAAGCCAATTAAAATAAAACCATTTGTGATGATACAGTTCGAAAAATTCTCCAATGGATTCGGTTTTATGGCCAGGTAGGGCGTAAGAAAACCTAATTTTTTGAATAGATATAAAAGAATTTCGTTTAAAAATATTCATCCCTCAGAATTCTGGGAGAAGGAATTCGAAATATATCTTACCGGAAGTTACTCGAAAGCATTTAAAATTTAACGCGATAAAAGTTTAGAATACTCTAATGACTTCCGAAAACAGATATTGTCATGTATTTTAAACATTTTGACAAAATAAAATATACTAACTTTTTAATTATTTCCACGCTTAACAAGTCCCACCATACTAAAATTTTGAACTATTAAAATTACATTCGAAACGGAATCAAAAAAAAAAAAAAATTAAATATTAATAATAATAATAATAATTCGCGATACGTTTAGAAAAATCTTACATTTCATTTAAATTTCGTTAAAATATTCACCCCTATTATGTAAGTCGTCGTCGTCACTTTGAAGTCATCACTTTGAATCGACTCGACATCACCTTGACGCTAAATTGGTATTATCTAGAAGTAATGTGTTGATACTTTTAGAAAATATCAATTTAGATCGAGGTGATGTCGAGTCGACTCAATGTGATGACTTCAAAGGGACGACAACGACTTACATAATAGGGGGATTATCATTCCCAGAAATATGGAAATAGGTAAGCGTTTATGTTCTTAAATTTACTTGGCATTAATAAAGAAAATGTTAATTTCCATTTTTCTTTTAACTTAAAACCCTTAAGCGAACTAAAAACAATTGAATCTCAGGTAAAAACAAATAGTATAACTCTTCTTTGGATTCTCATTAAGTTGCTTTCAGCAAAGTTATATGAATTTAATTTTTTACCAAAGAAACTATCTACTAACGATGGTTAGTGACTCGACCGAAAAAGGTGTATAATCAATTTTCGAAACAAATGTGCTAACGTTTTTTGCTTTATTTAAAGCAAAATCATTTGATCTTGAGCTTGATTATTTCAATTATTGTAATGAAAAAGATCGAAATTTTTATTTTTATATTCGAAAAAATAGAAAATAATAAGAAATAAGGTAAAAACAAACTTTAGTCCCTTGCAGCTTGCAAGATGAGAATTCAAATCCGCAAATCTTGGGATTAATACGGCCGACGTGAGCGACAATTTATGGGCATTATTGGAAAATAAAATCAGAAACCACAACATTTCAAGCAAAAAACCTTGAAAAGTGCATTGCTAGAGGAATGGAATAAAATAACGCTAGAAACAACACAAAAACTTGGTAACTCCATGCCAAATCGGCTTAAAGCTGTTATAGAGCAAAAGGATTACCATACAAAATATTAAAATAAACTTTTTGATCAAAACTTATGTTGTTTTTTAGTTCATAATATGTTATATTAAATAAGCTGATCAATTTTAAAATTAACTTTTTTTGATTTTGTTATTAGTTTTTTAGAAGAGTATAAAATGTCAAATAAATAAATATTTTATATTCTCTTTTATAAATAAATTATTGCCCAACGTTCGAAATTTATGTTTTTGATATTCGATGGAGTACAATGTACCCGAATTTACTCAAAAGCATTCGAGTTTTATTCGACGGAATGCATGAAATATTATTTTTAATACTAAAAAAAATTTGGAATACTTTTAGGGCTTCTGAAAAAAGAAAATGTCATGTTTTTTATAACTTAGACAAAATATTTTGCTTTACATTTTTTAAAAGGTCCTAAAATATGTAATTCTTTAATTTCAAGCCAATGAAATTATTCCGGTCATGACTGCGGAAATTCGGCTGAATTTAAATCTATCAAAACGACCGGAAAACCTGAAGAACATTTAAGGTTCGTATCTAACTTTTTTAAAGTAACATTAACCGATATTAAATAAAAACTAACTTATCATTATGAATGAGATCAGGCTATTTTGTTGATATATCCTATTTTTACGATAGTAATTTATATTTATATTATTGTCTTTTTCATACCAACTTCATTCAAAACTCGGCAACCAAACTTTCCTCAGAATTATTATTTTATATATATATATTTTTTTTTTAATTTCTACTAAACTTTTTATTAAAACATTCATTTTTAAAAGGGTATTTGTGTGTGTATTAATTAGAGTTTTGCAACATTAACTATATTTTTTTTAAATTAAAGCAATATAACATTTAAATTGTTTTCATTTTGTTGTGGTCGCTATATAACTTTAACATAATATTTTTGCATTTTGTGTACACCGAATTATTTAAAATGAAAAATTATTGTAATAAAAAAAACTGAGGTTTATATGAGAAAAGTATGAAAAACAGAAAAATCATTGCTCCAAATAAAACTAATAGGAAATTTTCAAAAGAATATATCAAAAATAACAAATATTTTAAAATTAAGATCAAATCGAATATCGAAATAGTTGTATAAATCTAGAATTTTAGTTATAGTAACTAATTTACTTTTATTTAAATTAAATACTTATTTATTTTAAGTCTAACCGAAAAAATGGGTAAAAATTATGAAATCAAACTTGAAATGTTCCGTTACTTTAACGATATTTTTCTTTTTTTTTATATAAATTTTCAGTTAAATCAAATTAAACAACTTGAGCCCAAAGCCTCTTGAGAACGATTTTTGGAATTCCAATAAATTTCAAATGAATAACAATCAAATATCATATCTTTTGTCTTAGTACTTAGAGCGAGTTTTTGGGATGTCATTTAAACCTAGTTTAGTTAAACTTGCATTCTTAAACACAGATATATTTCGCACTATTTGAATTAAGCGTCAAAGATCGTTTGTCCAATATAATTTGACATCCCACAAACTCGGTCTTACAATTTTAAACTATTTGATTTAGGAGCAAAAAACGAGTTTATTCGAACTGACATCCCAAAATCTTGCTCTTAAAGCTTTAAGAATATATTTCTTAATATCGTAGTTACTAAAATACTTATAATTTTTCCCATTTAAAACTTTAAAATTATTTTTGTTTTGCTTTTTAATATTTACAAAAGAATTCATTTTTTTTTTTAATTTAAACAAATTATTGTTAAAGTTGTAAAATATTTAAAGAACATTAAAAACTAACTTTTTTAATGAAATTATTCGCATTTTGGTGGTGGCCCATTTAAATCCAATTATTTTTGCCACGGAATTTACCACGAAAACCTGGGCCGCCACGCATAAACCCCATACCGCCGCCACCAGGGCCTCCACGTGCTCCACCACGATTAAAGTAGGGAGATCCGCCCATTCCACCTCCCCGTGGGGGTCTAGGGAATTGATGACGGAACTGATTTTGTGGTGAATTTGACCAACCACGACCACCACCACGTCCACCAAATCCACCCCGACCACCAATCGGACTACCACCGGGCGATCTAAAATTACCATCATTGCCCACATAAGGAAAATGCATGGGATAGGGTGGTCTTGGTGGTGGTGGTACATGCGAATTTCCACCACCCATACGATTATTTTGCCATGGCATTGTTGGCATTTGGTTCCAATCTGGTTCAGGCATCTGATCCAATTCCTCTGATTCCCAGTTATTTTGCAATTCATATTCTGTAGGTGTATCTAGTAGAGGTGGTCTTTGTTGTGGTTGCTGTGGTGTTGTTTCCGGTTGTTGGCTTTCACTATCTTCTCCATTAGTAGTGTCGAGGTCGGCATCATTTTCTTCATTTTGTGCATTTACTTCTGTATTTTAAATTTTCAAGGAATAAAAGAATTTTATATGAAATGTTTATATTAATTACAATACCGCCATAAGACGCACGTAGTTTAGATTACATTTAGAAAACGACATGGGTTGTTTGAGAATCCAAAATTAATTAAAAAAATGTTCTTACAACTATTCATTTTAGGCCTATAAATAACATTTGTAAATAATTACTATCAATGTGATCAGACGTTTGTGTCAAAACTGATTCCGGCTCTAAAGCATAAGGACACAATTTTTGTTTGTTGTTCTTGTTTAATTATTCAAATTGTAGTAAAAAAATTTTGTAAAAAATATATAGATTTTGGAATAACAACAATAGCAATGAGTACAACAATATCAATTCTGAGTTAAATTTATCGAATTTTGTGAGCATTTGTTTACAGTGGTTGTCAGCTTATTTAATGCAAGCAATCCCAATAAACTAAAACCGGTGTAACTCATAAATGAAATTAAATATAGAAAATAATTAAAAAAAATTTTAACATTTTGGCTTCAAAAAACATTTCAATTTATTTTTCATACTCTAAGGCCCAGTTTTTGAGATGTCAGTTAAACCTAGTTTAGTTAAACCGAGAATTAATTTTTTCAGACATGTCCAAATTCATAAAGGAATTGATGAATAAATTCTGGGTTTAACAAAACTAGGTTTAACTGATATCTCAAAAACTGGGTCTAAATTGTTCTATGAAAAAAAAAAAACAAAAAATTCAGCTTTTTCAACTCTATTACATTTTGCATAATTTAAGTCTTTTCTTGAAAGTTCAAGTGTTATAAGCAGATTATTTTTTTTAATATGGGTTGACGTACGACCATAGAGCAACGAGAGTTGGTCATTCATCATTTTAAAATTGGAAAAATAGCTGCATCTACTTTTCAACACATAATAGAGCGCTGGGGACTAGAGTGAAAAACAAGGGCAGAATTGATCGAAATAAAATTCTCACCCAAACGATGGATTAAAAGAACTATGGATTATAAAATAAGTCAATGAAAACACAAGGTTATCGGTACAAAAATTGGCAGATTAAGTGCACAATAATATTAGCAAAAACTGTAGTGCGCTTAAACGACTTTCATGGTTGAGTACCGCTGAAGAAGCCATTTATAAGCAAAAAAAAAATTAACAAAATCTCCCTGCTGGCCTTCCCCAATACCCATGTATCAAAAAATATGAAATTCTGGAATACCGTTCGGCTTAAGGTCATCCGGTTGTTAAAATATTCTCTTTGTTATATGAACATTTTTGTTAAAAATAATTTTTTTTTTTTTTATAATTCTTTTATTTACAATCTGTTTATACAACAATAAGCAAATTTGTTAAATTTAAATAAACTTAACATAATCTGGACACTAATCCAGTTAAATTATTTACAAATTTGTTAAATAAGATATCATTTTCTATAAGGTAAATCTAATATATGGTGCCTTTTCAGTCTATTTATTTCCTCACTTTCATCTAATAAGCATATTGCTAATGGGTTACTGTGGTTACTAAGTTTGTCAATGTATCTTGAACTATGTCTATTAATCTCGTCTTGAACTGTAGTATTCTGCAAATCTTTGTTATTAGTTACGAACCATGGTGCATTTGTTATCAACCGTAGAGTTTTTGATTGGTATCTTTGCAAGATTTCAATATTAGAAATACTAGCTGTCCCCCAAAGTCCAAACTGGTTTCAGTATTGTTTTGTAAATAAGAAGTTTATTGTTAATATTAAACTCTGATTTTGGATTAAGAAGCCATACATTTTTCTTGCTTTTATATTTAATTGTTGCCTTTTTGCTTTAATGTGATCTTTCCAAGTAAGTCTGCGATCCAGGTGAAGACCAATATATTTAACTTTAGTTTGTTTTGGGATTTGAGTTCCATTTAATGTAAGCACTGAACAATCTCCTTTTCTTAAAGTAAACGTTACATGGGTATATTTTTGGGTATTAACTTTTATATTCCATTTCTGTAGCCATAACTCAATGTCGTTAAGTTGAGTTTGGATGGTTGCTGAAGCAATATCTGCTTTATCACTTGTTGCTATTAAAGCTGTATCATCAGCATATGTTGCAACTGTTACATTTTCTCGGATAGGCATGTCCGATGTGAATATGGTGTAAAGGACAGGGCCTAAAACACTACCTTGTGGAATTCCCGCTTTAATTGGACATATATCGGAGGTTTTAGCATTTACTTTTACGTAGAAGAATCTTTGGTTTAAGTATGACTTAATGAAGAAATAATATGGTGATGGAAGTAATTTTTTTAATTTGAATAGAAGTCCCTGGTGCCAAACTCTATCGAAGGCTTGTTGGATGTCTAAAAACACAGCCGAACAATATTGTTTTCGTTCTAATTCATCCCTTATAATGTTGACTATCCGATGACATTGCTCAGGAGTGCCATGACGTTGCCGAAAACCAAATTGGTAGTCTGGAATTATGTTTTTTCTTTCCAGTACTGGTAACAATCTACGTAAAAGTATTCTTTCAAATAATTTAGAAAATGTTGTTAACAGACTAATTGGTCTGTAAGAAGAAATGTTGTTTTCCGGTTTGTTTGGTTTTGGTACCATTATCACTTCTGCATATTTCCATTGATTAGGGAAGTGGTGTAATCTCAAAATTGAATTAAATATTAAAGATAGAAAAATAATTCCTTTTTTTGGAAGGGCTTCTACAGCTGTAGCAGTTATTTTATTATATCCAGGAGTTTTTCCTTTATTTAGAGCTATGGTTTCTTTTTGCACTTCTTGTGGAGAAACGTGCTGAATTGGAAGATCCATCTGACAAGGACAGTCTAGGAATTGTTCTATTTCATTCATATCGTTATCGCTGTTAATATGAAAAGGCTGGAATATATTTTCCAAGTATTTGGAGTATGCATCTGCCTTTTTTTATCTGTCTTGCACCAGGAGTTATTAAGGTCTTTAATTGGGATATTTCGTTTTACTGTCGTTTTATATATTTTGTGGCATTCCAAAGGCAATGTTAATCATTTCTGGATACATTAACGTTAAGGCTTTTGAGAAATTGACTGGTTGCTTCGTTCTTAAATTCCCGAATACGGGTTAAAAATAAAGTTTTTTTTTTTTAATTTTTAAACAATATTTATAACAATATTTTTTTCCCAACTTTGTTGATCATAATCAGGGATTATTTTAAAACAAATTTTTAATTTGTTTGAGTTACAACTTCTCTTTGCACTGTGTAATTGTCAACTGTTGAAAAATATTGTTTAAAAATTAAAAAAAAAAAAACTTGTGTTTTATTTATTTTTAACAAAAATGTTCATATAACAAAGAGAATATTTTAACAACCGATGACCTTAAGCCGAACTATATTCACCCTTCAACAACACAACAGGTCAACAAAAATTTAAATTATCAACATTCTGGAATAACGTAATTTTTTCTTACGAGTAAAAGTTTAATATTTTTGGGTCAGATAGAAGGTCTTACGTTTAGCGGAAGCCTAATGCAGAGCTACATTTGAAGAAAATATGTACGTGCGACTGTAAATCATGATGGTGTGGCATCGTTATGGTGAGGGTGTTGGAAATTTAGTTTTTAGAGAACTTGGTTTAAAGTGCTGCAATACTGGGTATAAGCAGCAAATTCCGTTTTTACCACCACAAATTCCTGAACACAAGTCAACTGTTGTTCAGACTTGGCCTATATGGCCCTCACTTAATGGAACCACCGACACAGTCTCGAGACAAACGTGATCGAAAATTTATGGGCATTATTGAGAAATAAAATCAGAAACCACAATATTTCAAGCAAAGAAACCTTGAAAAGTGTATTGCTAGAGGAATGGAATAAAATAACGCCTGAAACAAGACAAAAACTTGTTGACTCTATGCCAAATCGGCTTCAGGCTTTTATAGAGCAAAAGGATTACCATGCAAAATAATAAAATAAACTTTTTGAACAAAACTTATGTTACTTTTAAACTCTTTCTTTTAACTCATACTCTCTGTCTGTCTGTCTGTCGTGGGGCAACCTCATTCCCCCTTATCCAATTGATCTGAAACATGGCCCATAGCCTTGTTGTTGGGGTAGTCACGCACAGTCACGGAGAAACTTTGAAACTTTGTCCATAGACTTGTTGTAACCAAAGATTAATTTGAAGATAGTCACACACAGTCACGCACAGTCACGGAGAGATTAAAACCTCACTTCCCCTCATCCGATCCATCTGAAACTTTGTCCATAGACTTGTTGTGACCAAAGATTAATTTTAAGATAGTCACGCAAAGTCACACACAGTCACGGATTCAAAACTCATATGCATAAGGAAAGAAAGAGTTTTAATGAAAACTTTGTTTTTATGGGATAGATTATTTAATTCATAATATGTTACATCAAATAAGCTGATCAATTCGAAAGTTAAAATTTTTTTGATTTTGTTATTATCTTTTTTTAGAAGAGTATAAAATATAAAATAAATAAATTATTAATTTTGAAGAACGGTTTTTATTTTTAGGTTTTGCCTGCATCAAATAAGCTGACAACCACTGTATATTTAATTGGCTGCTTTATATGGGGATTATGACTTTGATATACTATATATTATATATATATTTTTTTAGAATGATTAATGGATATTTTATAAACAAATATAGCAAATATTATCAACATATGAATGAACTAGCAAATAAGGGCTTTAAATTCAACTTTTTATTAAGACATGCTTATTGGCACATTTGGATTTTCCTAGCATAATTCTACCTCTGAAAAAATTTTGCCTTTTTCTATTATAAAATTTATATTTTGTAAATAACGCAGTGCAATACATGAAATGCAAACTCCTTCACGCGTGGAGTTCTCGAAGTATTTGCTAGTTTAGCTGCTGTTCGGATTTTATGGCCTCATGTATATTTTGGCTAAAACTACATTTTTCCGAAGAACATGTAGATTTTTTCACGGCTATATCTCGGAAATCTGTCTTCGGCACAATTGTAGCTATAGTCTAGGAGAAAGAAAGTCTAAAACAAACTAACCCAAAAAACTTTGTTTTTATCTTTTTCACCATTTTATAATATAATGTTCTTCAGAATATTATAATGCTGAAAAATAATTTTTTCACATTTTTCACCTATATTTTGCATCGAAAATTCGAGTTTTTTGTATCTATGTGAACTTTATTTTCCATAGATGGCGTTGTTACAAGTGTATATAAAGCTTGAACTAGCCCTAGCTGTCCATACAAATGTCATGTAGCCGCTCGCTGTCATTAATGTGTGAAGACAATAACACATTGTTTTGAGTGAATAACAATTGAACAGCAAAAACATTAATGCTTCAATATGGAAAATAACAAGTGCTTAAAAATAACTCAATTTTGTTAAGTTTTGTGATCATATAGTGAGTGTCTAAAGCTGGAAAGAACGAGCGAAAAAAATTAACTCCGGAATTTAACTTTGCATATACGCATAGTGGATACAAGTGGTGAAATATGCCATTGAATGTGCTATCAAACTCAGATGATGATGATGATGATGACAAAAAAAAAAAACCCAGAGCATCAACATCACAGGCTTCGCAGAGAGCATCAATTTCAATGCATATTGATTAATTCATGTTTTTCTTTTGCCTTTTGCTATTTTTTTGCCTTTTGCTAAAATACAGCTGGAAAATTAATATATTTTTTTATTTTGATGGAAATAAAGTTTAAAAAAAGAGATGTTTGCGGATGAAAACTTTTTGACATTTGAGCAGTTTCATTCCGTTCTGAAATATTTAAAAGCATTAACTTAAAAAAAGCGTGATTACCCTTATGAAATGAAATTAATTCTTAAATTTATATTAGAACTAATTAAAAAAATTAAAAATATATGAATGAAATGAAATATTCATTTTTTAATGAAATTTTGTACCCAGACATGGCAATCTCTATCGAATTATAAAAAAAAAAAACAAGTAAGAAAATTATAGCGGTCTAGACCGACTATACGATAAATAAATTTGAGTGGCACTGTTATTAATTTTTTTGCCTTCGGACATGAAAAGGTTAATATCGGATGCTATATGGGGTCTAGGTTGAAAAATGAGTCCTAACCATATTTGGTAAGTTCACTTAGTTTTTGCAAAAACATATACAAACCAAATTTGTGAAAAATCTGTGGAATATTTTTGTTTGTTGATAGATTTGAGTGAAGATCAGGAATCAGCTTCATATGGGTGCTATGACTAAGAATTGTCCTATAGGGTTTATTTTTGGACTACTGATAAATGGAAGTAGAGTAAGTTCGGTAATGTGGACCACTATTTTAATTTTGCATTTTTCTGCCAAAGTAATAACGTGATATTCACGAATTTTTATTAATCTCTTCCAAATTCATTAGCCCATATGGGGTTAAGAGAAAAATTGAATTAGTTAATATTTAGAAATTTTACGTAAAAAAAATGTTCAGGTACCTCAAAAATCGTCATTTTCAAAACTGGAGTGTAATGTGGAACACACTAGGCGGGTAATGTGGAATATTGTTCCACATTACCTGAAGTCAAATTTGATCAAAATAAAGAGATCATCGAAAAAATCATATCATCATAAATTTAAGTGAGTGCAAACATTTAACGATTTGTGCAATATTTTTAATAAAATAAAAACAAAAGTAGTGAGCGAGTAATGAAGTACAGTATTCCACATTACCCGCCTTGCGGTGTTCCACATTAGCCGACTAGCAGCTAAATTAATAAATTATGTACAAAAAATTTAAAACTTCATAAATAAATATAATAAGTGATTACAAATAATTCCTAATTCATATATTTTAGATTATTAAAAAAAACTAAAATATATGTACGAATTCTGCATAAAATCACACCTCGAACATAGTCGCGAAAACAAGTCTAAAACACCAAAAATGGTTTTCGACTAATGGTCAATTTACCGTTACGAGTATTTTCATAGGTCAACATGTAATTTTAATAAATTTTGACATGGAACGTGTATCTAAACCCAGATTTGCGAAAAAACATTAGTTTTCGAAAAAAAAGGGGTGTTCCACATTATCCGCTTATCCCACATTACCCGAACTTATTCTAATAAACATACACAACTCCAATGTGACTGAGATTTAAAGGGTCCGCCAAATAACTTTTTTTTTTTTGAAAATGCTATAAAAAAAAAAAAACAGAATATTATCTCAAATTTCTTTTTCTTCCGGTTAATAATGGAAAATAATTTCATTCAAATGGCTGCCTCGGCTGGCCATGCAGAAGCCTAAACGATCGGTCCAATTTTTAAGCACATTATTATATTGTCCTTTAAAGCGTCAATTGTCTCTGGCTTGTTGGCTTAACACTTATCTTTGAGGGCACCCCACAAATAATAGTCCAACGGTGTCAAATCGCAGCTCCGAGGTGGCCAAACGACATCAGCTCTGCGGCTGATAATGCGATCTTCAAAAACAGGGCGCAAAACATCGAGTGTAGCTTCGGCTGTGTGGCACGTAGCGCCGTCCTGTTGAAACCAAATGTTGCCAATATCCTCCTCTTCAATTTTTGTGAACAAAAATTCGTTCAACATGGCCCGATAACGATCGCCATTGACTGTAACGGCCACTCCTTGCTCATTTTCGAAGAAAAATGGCCCAATTATGCCTCTGGACCAAAATCCGCACCAAACAGTGACTCGTTTTGGGTGTATTGGCTTTTCAATGTATGCGTGCGGGTTTTCTGTGCCCCAAATGCGATAATTTTGCTTGTTTACATACCCGCCAAGATCAAAATGAGCTTCATCTGAAAAGATGATTTTTTTTTGGCAAAATCGGCATCTTCTGTAAGTCGATCGCAGGCCCACTTAGCGAAGCGAAAACGCATTGGATGGTCAGTTGGCTTGAACTCCTGAACCAATTGGACTTTGTATGGCGTCATACCAAGGTCTTTATGCAAAATTCGTTTCAATGATGCCTCCGAAATGTTCAATTCTTGAGAACGACGGTGAATTGATGCTGATGGCGCTTCACGCACACTTTCTGCCACAGCAGCAATATTCTCGGGTGTACGCACTGTTTTTGGCTTTTCACGCTTTGGTTTATCGATGACGATGCCAGTTTCTTTCACTTTTTTCACAAGATAACGAACATACGGAGTTGACGGTGCTTCTCTTCTTCCAAAATCCGTACGCAATTTTCGCACACATTCTGCAACATTACCATGATTTTCAAAGTAATGTCGCAATATTTCCCAGCGTTGTTCAAGCGTTTACACAACCATATTCGTTCAGCGGAAGGATAAAACTAATTATATGTCAAATCAGACATGAGCTAAGTATTACCATTCACGAAATAAGCACTAGTTGAAAAAAAAAAAACGTTAGATGGCGGACCCTTTATAAGATAATTTGGATATTATGGCAATTTAAGTCGATCTCATATGGGTCATTTGTATGGGGAGTAGGCCTGAAAATGAACCGATTTTCACTACCGATTTCAGTAGCGTTCATCCTATGGCCTATGGAAGCTTATATACCCAATTTTATCAAAATGTATTCATATTTGCGACCTGTAGTTTGATTACAAGGTTTACATGGGCACACAGACGGACGGACGGACATACGGATTTGTTGTTATTCATATCAGTTGAATTGTGGTGTAAACAAATTTAAAAGTGACATAGTAATAGTTATAATAGTTATAAATCATAAAAATTTTCAGAAAGAATTCATTGGAAAAAACGGCGGTGAAGGACTCTCACAATTTATAGGAGCCGCTATTCGAAAAGTATTTTCGGATGAATTGGCTTGCTCATAGAGTTACAACGGGACCAGGAATATAGTAGGTACATATTTTTCTTATTGAAAAAATTAAATTAATATTTTTCGTTTTATATATTTTCGGTCTCAAATTTAAATGCACGGACAGACATGAATGGATTTAATGCATCCTAAGGACAGGGTGAATTTTTTATATGTGTTTTTGACGTATTTTTATTCCCTTTATATTAACTCGTAGTGTCTGCTTGTCTGCGTGTCGACAAAACTTTGAATCGATATTTAACCCTTTTCCAGTGATCCGATCCAGTCGAGCTGAAACTTTCGTGGCGACGACAAAAATGATTTAACATTTTTTTTTATTTTTTTTGACAGATATTTTCAAAAAAAATTTTTTTTGACAGATATTTTCAAAAAAAAAATTTTTTGACAGGATTTTTTTAATTTTATCTTTTAATAATTTCTTTTCATTCAAAAAAATAATTCTGTTATATAAATCTTGTTCTATTTTTGAACCACAATCGACTAGAAATAGCACCGATAAATGACTCGAAAAAGATTCTTAAATGACTGAAAAATGATTTGGAAATGACTCGAAAAAGTCTGGCAAACGACAAGATATATGAGTGAAAAATGACTCGAAAAAGAATCGAAATTGATCAGAATAAAAGGCTTTTCAAAAAGAGTCGTGGGTAGGGTACCATTTTCTTCTCATAAAAAATATTTTATGATCAGAAAATCAGAGCATTTATGATTGTGCGCAGGAGTCGAGAAAGACTCAATATGATCTTTAACTCCATAAAATGCTGACTAGGAATGAGCATACATATATGTAAACACATAAAATTATATTTTTGTGTGTTAGTATATAAGCGATGCAAAAAAGAAAAAAAAACAACAAGCAAACAAAAATTTGTATGTATCACTGATACATATCTGTATGTGCATGTTCTGTTACGTATAATCATTCGTCACATTTTTATACCCTATACCACTATGTGGTTTGGGTATAATGACTTTGTGCTTCTGTTTGTAACAACCAAAAATATTTGACCTAGACCCATCTTTAATTATACCGATCGAATCAGAATCACTTTCTGAGTTGATTTAACAATGTCCGTCCGTCCGTCTGTGTGTCCATGTAAAGCTTGTAATCAAACTGCAGGTCGCAAATATGAATATATTGCGATGAAATTTGGTATATGAGCTTTTATCGGTCATAAGATGAACGCTATTGAAATTGGTGAGAATCGGTCCATGTTCAGACCTAGCCCCCATACAAATTACCCATATGAAATCGACAAAAATTGCCATAAGATCCAAATTGTCATATAGATCTTACTCAAATTGGGTTTGTATGCGTTCATTACATCCATTAATGAGTAGTCCAAAAATGATCCCTTTGACCCCATATAGAGCTGTTTCCCGATCTTCACTTAAATCTTTCAAAAAACAAAAATATTGCACTGATTCCTCTCAAATTTTGTTTTTATATATTTTTGCAAAATACAAGAGACTTTACCAAACATGATCAGAATCTATCGTATATCGTATAGTCGGTCTAGAGCGACTATAATTTTCTTACTTGTTTAGTTATACCCTATACCACTATGTGGTTTGGGTAAAATGACTTTGTGCTGCTGTTTGTAACTAGCAAAAATATTTGACCCAGACCCATCTTTTATTATACCGATCGAGTCAGAACCACTTTCTGAGTCGATTTAGCGATGTCCGTCCGTCTATGTGCATGTAAACTTTGTAATCAAACTACAGGTCGCAAATATGAATATATTTTGATGAAATTTGGCGTATAAGCTTTCATCGGCCATATGATGAACGCTATTGAAATTAGTGAAATTCGGTTTATGTTCAGACTTAGTCCCCATACAAATGACCCCTATGAAATCGACATAAATTACCATAAGATCCAAATTATCATATAAATCTCAGTCAAATTGGGTTTTATGTGTTTATTATATCAATTTATCAGTAATCCAAAAATAATCCCTATAGGACAATTCTTAGTCGTAGGCCCCAGATTTTTCTCAAATTTGGTTTGTATATATTTTTTCAAAATATAAATGACTACCAAATATGGTCAGGATCTGTCCATTTTTCGACCTAGTTCCAATATAAATATAGCACCCGATATAAACTTTTTCATATCTGTAGCCAAAAAAATTAATAACAATGCTCAAATTTGGGTTATGCTTATTTTCTATATCCAATTAGTTGGATCGAAGAGATAGGGTATCTAAACCATGGTATAGGTATCGTATAGACGATCTATAACGAAATTTATGAAATTTTATCTGTGTATCATTCCATTTTCTAACATCATTCCTCAAATATTTGATTTAGAGGCTCCAAATTCAATACCAATCTGCTGCAGATAGTGACGAATCTAATAGTGCAACCCACTCGACCTATTGCGGTCAGGAGAATGTTTTCAACAAACAAACAGACAGACAGACATCGGCAGACTGAGTTAAAATTTTACAAAGATCAATAATATACATAGTTTATGGGGTCTCTGGAATTTATTTCGATGATTTACAAACAGATTGAAAAACTGATATATACCCTTTGCACAGTGGTGTGGAGGGTATAATAAAACGGACGTTCTTAAAATATTTTTCGTTTGAAAATTAAATACACTATTTATTTGTTTGTTGCAATGCTGTGTTTTTTTTTTATTTGCTATATACAGTCGCTCACAGCTTATTTGATGCAGATAAATTTTATATGTTTAAAAATATATATTTAAAAATTTTGTTCTGAAATTACAAAAACGACATATGTGGTTTAGTTAATAATTATGCGTTATTTATATTTACAAAAAAAAAAAAAAAAAAAAAACAAAAAAAAATATCTGCTTTAAACTCAAAATACAAAATAAGGCACACAATTCAGGTCACAGCTTAAATGATGCAATTTTAAAAAACATTAAATAAAAAGGATTTACTGTAATTTTAAAATTTTTTCAATTCCTTAGTTTTTAGTAGGATATCCTTCATTATCTATAACCGCTTGAAGCCTTTTCGGCATAGAGTCCAGTAGCTTTTTTTTATAATCTGGATCTATTTTATCCCACTCTTTTTGCAACACCTTTTTTAAGTTAGATTTGTTATAGATATCGTATTTTAGAATATTTGTCTTCAGTATTGACCACAACTTTTCAATCACATTTAAGTCAAGTGATTGTGCTGGAGTTTGAACTATATGCGGGCATTTCCATATCAACCAAGTCTGTACTAATGGTGATTTGTGCTTAGGGACATTATCCTGATAGAAGCGAAAGGCGTCCTCAATTTGCAATTTCGTCGCTCTTTGAATTAGATTTTCTTAGAGAAGCTTCAAATACATGTTTTTATGCATATTCCCTACGATAAAGGCCAAGTTACCTACTCCATTTGAAGACATGCATCCCCAAACCATAGCATTTCCACCACCGTGTTTCACAGTGGCACGTAAATTGTGAGGTTTCAGTTCAGTATTAACTTTGCGCCAAATGTAGGGTTTTCCATCTGGTCCAAATATATTAACTTTCACTTTATCAACAAAAATTACAGTTCTCCAAAATGCTGGACTCTTATTAAAATGTTACGCGCAAACTGCAGCCATTTTACTCTATTGTTTTCATTTATAAATGGTTTGTTTCGAGGAATTCGGTCATTAAAATCAGCGTCCCTAAATATTCTGTTTCAGGATGACATGTCTCCCAAATATTTTTCGGCCATAAGACGGAGCGCTTGTTGCTGGTCTTTTACGAATTTGTTGCACTAACCACTTAGAATCACTTTCAGTAAAAATTTTATTTGGAGCTTGTCTACCCTTGTTTTCAACACGATTCTCACCTATGTAAATAGCGTTTTATTTGCTGAACTGTTGAAGAGCTTAAATTAACCATTTCAGCAATTTTCCGTGGAGTGTGCCCATTCTTATAGTGCTTTAATACTAACTCACGCATTTCAATGGATGTACACGGTGCCATGGTTGAAAAAATTCACTTATTTTTATTTTTTTAATGCGTATCAGTCAAAAACACAATTAGGAATGATTGCAGATAATAATTTTAAAATTTTAAGCTGAAGACAACAACAAGGATAACGGTAAAATTAACTGCATCATTTAAGCTGTGACATGAGTTTTGTACCTTATTTTGCATTTTTAGTTTCTTGAGAGCACAAAGCACATTTTTGTTTTTTTGTTAAATAAAATTACAACGCTATAATATACTAAACCACATTCTTTGTTTTTGTATTTTTAGAACAAAATTTTTAAATATATAACGGCTTTTGAAAAAAACTTATCTGCATCATATAAGCTGTGAGTGACTGTACATTTGGAAAATTCTAACTGTAGTGTAACTCCAAATACTTGCTCTTTAAGCTTAACTTAAACCACATCCCTAAAAGAGAATTTCATGGTTAACCCTGGATTAACTATACCCTCAGTTAAAATAAGCTTTTGTACGCTTATAACGCGGTATAACTTAAAACACCGTTACAAATTTTGCAGAAGAAGTACGTCAAAGCACGTTCTGTGAGCGTTGCCAAAACGTTGGAACGGTGCTTTGTCAGCATACTATATGTAGCAAATAAGTACTTTCAACCATCGGCAATTTCTGCCTGGGTAGTTTAATCGAATCAAGGTTTTTATCGTTTAATTAAACTGTAGATTTAGAAAATGTGAGTTTAACTAATCTAAGTATAGCTCACATCCAAAAACTCGATTTAAGTCGATCGGTAAAATGAAACGGTAAGTCAACCGAGCTTCAGAATTTGGGTGAACGTATTAAAGCTGATAACCAGTGCAAGAATCAGGTTCAGGTTTAAGGTGGTAAAAATAACTCATTACCTCTATAGAGACGAAATGGTAATGAATAATTTTTTTATAGTTTTTTACAATTTCATATTCAAGACTAAAAAACGCAAAATTTTAATCAAAAATGATATAAAAAAATTTTTTTTTCTACATTCATAATAATGGCATGTTTTTCTTTTCAATTGAATTAAGAAAAATTATTGTTTCAAAGCAGAGCTTTAAGTACTATCTTTTAATTAGGATGAGTATATTAAAATTAAATTTAATTTATGAATGGCAGCTTGGGAATTAATTAAGTTAAATGCGGTAAGTATTAAATTAATTATTATTTGTAATTTTGAGCTCTCAAGTTATTTATATATATTTAAAGAGGAAGAAATATATTACAAAATAAAATTAGAACCTTTTTAAAGCATATTCGCAAATTTAATAACAGCTAAAACTGAATTACTTACACTTAAAGTTCTCAAAACAACCCATGTTATAAATTTGAAATATATCAAAAAATTGATCTTGAAATTCACCAATATTACAAAACAAAAGACCTAAATTATAAAATCCACATTAAAATTGCAAAAAAAAAACAAAATAAATAAAAACTTTAAATAAACCAAAGAAAAATTATAATAGTAATAAAGCAAACCTCTAAATATATCATCAAGATCTTCATCAGACATGTCCATATCAACAACCATATCTGTGGGATCGTAACCACTCATACCTCCATCTGTGTGTTCAACATAAGAATCGTCCTTTTGAGGTTCTTTTGAAGGGCCTATAATATTTTTTTTTTATTTAAATAATTTCAAGAAAGAAAAAAAAACACAAATACTTACTATTAATTTTCTGGGGTGAAGTTATAGTTGATATCTGCTAAAAAAAAAATAATAAAAGATTTAATAGAAATTTAATTACAGTATGTATAAAAAAAAAAGAATTATTAATTACATTGGCTGTTGTTTCTGTAGATGATACCGAAGAATTGTCATTGTTTAAGGACTGTGTTACTGTTTCAATAATTTGAATATTTTGACCAATTGTACGATAATCCACATCACCAGAATGCTAAAAGGGGAAATTGAGAGAAAATACTTTTTTTTATATATATATTTCCTAACTAACAAATCCCACCTCGTTAGTTGCTTGATACCAAGGTTTTTTGTCATTATCACTAGAACCAGGAGAACCAGTTAGGGAGATAAGGTTTCTATGATCAATATCCAATTGACGGGATTTTTCTAAAGATAAGAAAAAAAAAATAAGATTTTAAATGGTTTTCTATGCATCATGCAACATTTTTATATTTATTAACCTTTACTTAAGCCAAGTTTAGTACCAATACCAAAAGCAGGCAGTATAAGCTGACGATGATCAACATCCTCAGCTACTGATAAGCTTACATCATGTTCAGAATATTCCAAAGTAACCGAACTGGCGTTGTGGGGATCCGTATCAAAATGTGGCGGCGAATGAGGTGTTTCTATGGGGGTAAGACTATAAGATGATGTCGAAGCACTAGAACTATCCAAATTATTAGTCCAAGACATATCCATGTCCCATGTAGAATTAAAATCATTATTTCCTTCTGACGAATCAAGGGATCCCACTGACGGTGGCATGGGAGGTGGTGGCATAAGAGGTTGTACTGGTGGCACGCCGACTGGTCGTCTATTATACATATTCGCATTATAACTATTATCGGTATTGTATGTTCTTGGATTATGGGCTGGATAGCCAGTATTCATATTATGATGCATATTGTTCGCAAGGGAATTTGTTGTACCAAACATTGGTGGATTGGGGGGTGGTGGCAAAATATCTCCATATTGCTGAGATGATCTTGCAAGAGAGGTGTAGCCACCAGCAGGTACGGCCGGCAGAGGCATTGACGACAAGCCTGGTATAGCCATATTGTCATTGCCGGAATAAGCACTTATTGACTCGGGTTTATAATATTCAGTACTGGAATTAAAACTTTCGTCATCTGATCGTGATCCGATAACCTCTATAGGTTGACCTATAAAAGAGTATATTGAATTCAATAAAACTAATATTTATTATCGCTTTTTGTTTGGAACATACTTGATGATTTTGCATTTTCATCTCGTTTAAAATCATTGATATCAAAAGGTAAATTGCCATCCATATAAGTAGCGTAACCATTCAAATTATTCTTAAAAAAGGTCTGTAAATATTAATTCAGAAAAAAACAACAACTGTTTTATGACAAAAAAAAATTATTTGGGTTAGAATCAACTGACCATTGATATTGGCGACTGATCCCCGGGCAATTGTATATCAGCATCGGGTTCCGGTGAAGGGGCATTTATGTCCGGTGATGGTATAGGGCTCGGTAAATTCGGCGTTATTTCATCCAATTTCTTTTTAACCAATTTTATACGACTACCAAAATTTTTATAAGCCTAAACAAAATATTTCATGAAAAAAATATTTTTTTTTTTTCAAATTTCTTTCAATTACTTACACTAACAACAACTTTAACTTCACCCCGTTGATTGGCATAAAACTTAACAGCTGTATCTAAATTATTTAATACAGCTTTACGACTTTTTATTTCCGCTTGTAAATTTTTATTGAATGCCTCAATATATGTTATATAACGTTCTAATTCCTTTTCCACATCGTCCGAATGACTTTTATCCTTGAGTTGGTGCTTAATACTTTCTATATCACAATTTGGTGTTTTTGGTAATTTTTTAAAACTTTTGTCAGTCATATCCGATAGTTCAACGCATTCGCGGATACTATTGATTAAGCTACCATTTTGAAAATCATCAGAATCAACGACTGTTGGCTGCGCTTTCTTAGCTGGCGCTATATTCAGCAGACCACATAAATCTGTTAAGTATTCTTCGTTATAAATTTCTCGTTGTTCCCATATGGCAAAGATACGCATTATTTTATTTTTTACTTTTTCATCTCTGCAACGAAATGTGATGTAGGGTATGGATTCGTGTAACAAAATGTAATTCGACTGATTACCAACTTACCTGACCATTGTGGTGGCTTTTTGTAACGCTGTCGCCCAACTTTCAACAAATTCATAACGTTTCCGTTTACTATATTGTATAACATCGTTAGCCAAATAGAATAAGACGAGTCGATGTTCAACGCGTACTAAAATAAACAAAAACAGAAGAAACAAAAGACGGAAAGAACATATGAAATCATTTGTGTTTAAAATAAAATATTTTGACATTTAATCTATATAATTATTAGTGGATCCAGTCGAAAATTGTTTCGCTCTAGCCTGCATTAGTAAATAGTTTTTCACGTGAATTTAAAATATTCCGTTGACATAAACAACAAATATAGCCTGAGACATTCATTTGAACGCACATAAAATATTTTAATAAAATAGCTCTCATTTGCTTATTATTACAATTGGAATAATTGTTTTTATATTTTTTTTTTTTTACATTATTAAGTAAACTATAAAACATAAAAACGATTATTAATGTAACGGTTCTTTTATTGAAAATATGCATTATTTTCTAAATTTTTATTGTATTTTTAGTGAGACATTCGTTTGAACGCAGTTACAAACAAATTCATTTTAAGTAAAGAATTATTTGATTTCTTTAATTAATTGCTTTTCCATCTGAATTTAATCAAATATTTAAACTAAAGGTAAAAAAATAATCGAAACTAATCAGAAATATACTAGCAGATTCCAGCGCTCGAAATTCGAGTGCAATTTCTAGGCAACTTTATTTCCCAACTTAGCCAATGCACAAACCAACACTGTTTTTGGTTTATTATTATTGTGAACAAACTCATTAACAAACACATTAACAAATTTAATAAACACACACATAGTATATGTATAATTTTATGTATGTGTTAGTAGCAACTTTAAATGAAATTTATTCCAAATAAAGGAAAAAATTTAAAAATCTGTAAATTTGGTGAACAGCTAAATAATATACGTTTAGTCCAAATCGGAATAAAATGGTAGAACAAAACATCGGTAACAAGAAATCGCCTAGCCTATTAATATTATAAATAAGTATTTTTTTTTTTTAGGAAATGGGTTCCGGAAAGCGATTTAATGAAACGGCGAAGAATTTAATAGATACTTCAAAAAATAAGGGAGCCGAAGAATTGCAAGCTAATTAAATCGTTCGGAAGTTGTGGTCAGAAATTATTTGAAACTGGGTAAAAATTATGGAAATAAGGCTCCAACGAGAGGTTCTTAACAACAAACGTTACGGCAGAAGGGTCAAGTTCGACATGCAGAAACACAAAACCGTCTAACATGTAGTAAAATAAAAGGAAAATTGAAGCTTCCTGTGTGTAAGACAGCCATCGTTTGTGTTTTGAATGCGGCTCCATCTATAATGTGGAAAAAATTAAGAACTAAGCCACGATTGACAAAGACACACAAGGAGACAAGCCTGAACTTCGCGGAAACTTATATGTCACAGACGAATGAAAATCAGTTCAATCTGGATAGACCTGATAGAAACAGCTGAAACTGGCACGATATAACTCAACACGACATAAGATCGAAGCGGTATTTTCGTGGTAGAAATGTATTGGGATGGGGATGATTCTCATACGATTTCAAGCTTCTTATATGTTTATATCAACAAATATGAAGTCTGATATATACATAAAGTTATTAAATGTTTTAATATCAAAACTCGATTTTTCAGCAAGAAAATGCACATATTAACATATCTAGGCTAAGTAATCCATTGCAATCCCATTGAAAATTTATGGGGAATCCTAGCTGCAAAGGTATATGAACACGGAAGACAGTTTTCGACTGTAAATGACTTAGATATACAATTAAAGAATGTTGGTCGTAAATTGGTATTCCAATGCTCCATACTAAGAATTAAAAAAAAATTCCTTCGTAAAATAATTTTTAAATGTTGTTAAAAATTTAAGTAAAGTGCGTTCACACGTACGTCTCACCCAAATTTCAATATTTTTCGTAATATTAATAAGAATGAGAAAAATATTTTAGGTTTGTTATATTATTTATAAGGAAGAAAAGAAAAAAAAATCGTTTTATGAACAAATATAGTCAAAAAGTATTTAAAATTTTTTTAAATAGAAGCAAATATGGTGCGTTCAGAGTTTATATGAAATATTTACTTTTCATGGAAGGTGGCACTCCGTCTTATGCTATTTCCCCTTTGGTAGGTCGACTATGCACATTACTAACTAATGAACTAACATAACAAGTTTCAAGACTCTCGCTATGATAGTACTATACCTATGTTATGATAGATATTTACTTTATATGGGAGGTGTCACGCCCACTAATACCATCGGATCTTAGCTCGATAGCTTTTATGGTTCGGAAGATCATTTGTTAGAAAAACCCACAAAAGATTTTATAATTAACGATAATTTCTTACATAAATCTTCAGATAAAGTTTTTGGCGAAATTATAAAACGAATCTTCAACTTTTATGCAAGGTTCAGAAAATACACACATCAAACACACAATGTTCTGTTCTAAAACAACCAACACATATTTTTAATTTCATGTCAATTATGTGTGTTTCTAAAATTTGCACTTTTACCAAACAAACTATCTACTGCTTTTGGTTACTGATGAGGGTTGGTGACTCTTCCCGAAACAGCTGTATAACCTGTCATGCAGCATATATGTAGATCAATTTTTGAAACAAATGTGCTAATGCTTTTGCTTTATTTAAAGTAAAAACATTTGATCTTGAGCCTGAACAATTTCAAACTCAATCATTAAATTGATAAAGATCGAAAATAAGATTTTTTATTTTTATAAAAAATAATAAAATTAAAAATTCGGAGGGCACGCCGTTAACGCTAAATGTAAGTTTAGCAAAAACAAATTGTTTTTCTTGTTTTTTCAAGACAAAAACAAACATGTATATTGTAGTATGCAATGTATACTCGTATACAATCATATTTGTTTCAAAGTTGTTCTATATTTTAGTTTGTTATATTGGAAGAGGCTTAAATAGTATAACTTTTGCTTGAATTCTCATTTGGTTCTTTTCACCAAATATATATGAATTTAACTTTTTACCAAACAAACTATCTACTGCTTTTGGTTACTGATGAGGGTTGGTGACTCTTGCCGAACAGCTTTTTTGCTTTATTTAAAGTAAAAACATTTGATCTTGAGCCTGAACAATTTCAAACTCAATCATTAAATTGATAAAGATCGAAAATAAGATTTTTTATTTTTATAAAAAATAATAAAATTATCTTTTTATTTTTATTTTTTTATATCTGCTAATGAATTATTTTAGATTTTTAAAATAAATTTCGTTGAAACAATTGTCGTCGTTTTTATCGGGGTGTATCGGATTTTTCCGATCGTGAGGGGATAATGTTTTAATTTTTAGCTGTACGCATTCAAGAACATGGACTTAAAATATAGTTGCACTCGAAACTGTGTGGTTTATGTGTGTTCGAAAAAGCAATACGTGATAGAAACATGTTCGTGTTCACAATCAAGTATTGAAACGAAACACATTCATGATTGTGTTCGGCAAAGTACAAAATTTAGAAACACACATAATTGATATGAAAATAAAAATATGTGTTTGTTGGTCTGAGTTGTGTTTGTTTAAATATATGTACGAGTTTCTTATTCAGTGTGTGTTTTTCTGAACTCTGCTTTTATGTCCAAAACTTGTCTGAGGCGTTTATATATTGTCAATTTAGAATTTGTAAAAATTTTGATTTATAGGATTTTAGTCTGTCTCTTTGTTTTAATAAAATATTTTTTTTGTTAATAAACGCTACACATTAGAAAGTTACGCATACAACCGCGATTAGAATACGCGATGAACACAAGAGAGGATAAAGACAACACTAAGCTCCAATATTCGGTAGTAATAACTTGTAAAATATTTAAAGTTCTGTGATACAAGCATTAAGATCAATTTGTGATATCTGTGTACTGTGTTATTATTATTTATTTATTTATATTTTCTGCGTGTGAAGTACAGTTTTTTTTTTTTTTTTGATAAGTAATTATAATCACAAAGATGTAATATAGAATCGTAAGTTGATCTGTGATACTAGCATTAATTGAATTTTATAATAATAATTAAAAAGATTTGCTTTATGTTTATTTTCGCTAACTGGGACAGAGTAAAATTTAGTATTTTATTTTGGAAAATAGAAAAAAAATTTCGATCGAAAAATTTCTGTAGCGAATGCGACGATTAAATCCCAGTTTTCCCTAGAAAGTACATTAAAAAGGGCAGACTCTTCATGGAACGAAGAAGAAGATTTAATTTTTTAATTGGCTACTATATAAATCCTGGACTGAAACCAATAACACATAATTTAAAACTTAGAACTTAGAATCATAATGATGCAACTAAATAAGACGTCAGACTATAATAAAATATCGAGTAAAATTATAATTGATAATTGGACCATAACAGGAAAGTTTTTATTAAAACTCTTTCTTCCCTTATGCATATGAGTGTGCGTGACTATGTGTGACTATCTTAAAATTAATCTTTGGCCACAACACTATTGACAAAGTTTCAGATCCATCGGATGAGGGGAAGTGGGGTTTTATTCTCTCCGTGACTGTGCGTGACTATGCGTGACTGCATGTGACTATGTCGAAGTTAATCTTTCTTTACAGCAAGTATATCGACCAAGTTTCAGATCTGTCGGATGATGGTAAATGACATTTAGATCACTCCGTGACTGTGCGTGACCATGCTTGAATGTGCGTTACCCCGCGTGACTGTGCGTGACCACCCCAAAATTAATCTGTAGTCACGACAAGACTATGGACCAAGTTTCAGATCAATTGGATAAGGGGGAATGGGGTCCACCCATGGCAGACAGACAGACAGAGAGTATGATTTAAAAGAAAGAGTTTAAAAATAGAAAACACAAAAAATGTAATGAATATCGACCAATAAATACATTAAAAACGTGTGAAAAGATTTTTGAAGAAGTTATAAAAGAACAATTGGAAAATTATATGAAAATCATATAATATAAAAATATCAATCTGGTTTAAAAAAAAAGTTCGTATGAAACTGCAGTAAATTATGAAATAAATCGTTGGAATAAAATAGATAATAATAAAATAATGAAAATTTTTTAGACTTTAAAGGAGCATTTGAAACAGTAGACAGAGAAATAATGTTAAAACACCACTGAGCTAATGGTTTAAATTCTACTTAGCAAATATAAAACAAATTTCAAAAGTTAATGGTATAAAATCTAATTCAATTGAAAATGATTTTGGGATCAATTTAACCTGCAGTATTATTTAGGAGTATATATATGTATATGATATGCCTAACGTCTTAAGAAAATATGAAACTATTTTATATGCGGATGACACTGTAATATACACGGATGGAGATAGCGAAAATTTCAGGGAGCTGCAAAAATATACAGGCAATTATTTTTGAAACTAGTTGTAATATAAAATTTATTTGCTATAGCATTCACGTCATTTTGTATCACTATGAAAATCAAGTCTGCGAACGTGTTAAAATATGATTAAAAATTAATAAACTAAAACTAAATGAACAGAAACCAAAAAAAATTTAAATAAATATGACTAGCAACGCAAACTTTATAATAAACGGTGAAATAATAAAAAAGATGAGACAAATAAAATACCTTGGTCTCATAATGGACAAACAACTATTTTCAATTATATATTCTTCCTTTATTTACATATTTTGACAAATTTGATATTCACATATGAGATCTTATCGTTACATATAGATATTGCAACAAATAATATATAGGATCAAAAGATATTAGTTTTTATTTTATTTTTTAATGATTTTTAAAGGAAAATGGGAGGAAAAAACCTTTATATGATTTAATAAATTTAAATACTATCTGAAAATATTTATGTGCTTATAGGAGGTTTATTAGAAATAATAGACCTCTATAAGCACATAATTTTCAATTTGGTGATTTCTTTTTAATTTTACGTTAATTCTCTACATTCTCTTATCAGTGGGTAAGAGGAATTTGTTTTGTATAATTTGTAAGCGTTTTATGTGGCAGTTGGCAGCGTCACTCCAAATAGGACACGCGTATGTTAATATTGGCCTTATAACACTTTTGAAGAGTAGATTTTTGTTTTTGGGGTTTAAAAATGACCTTCTATTTTGTAGTGGCCATAATGCTTTAACTGAATTTATAGCTTTTTGGCACGTAGCCATAATATGTTGTTTAAAAGTAAGCTTTTTGTCCAAAACAACTCCGAGATATTTGACATGATTAAGTACATTTATGGTATTATTTCCAATAAGAAGATGACGTCTTGGCAGTCTTTTAGGAGATTTGTTGAATGGAAAAATTATTGCTTGGGACTTGTTTGGATTAATTTTAATTTTCCATTTGTGAAAATATTTACTGCATTTTACAAGTCCCTTTTCCATTTTCTTCAGGAGTGCACTTGTAAGTTTGTTTGAAGAAATTAACGCAGTATCATCTGCGTAGTAAGCAACTTTCATATATTTCGGGACTTTGAAATCGGATGTATATATCGAGTAAAGCAATGGCGACAAGACTGATCCTTGAGGTAACCCTGTGGTAATGGTTTTTGGAGATGATGTTTCATTATTAATCGCAACTTTAAAGTTTCTGCCGTGAATGAAATCTGAAATAAGTTTGCATAAATATTTTGGTATATTTGCATCAAGAAGTTTAAATACTAGGCCATTATGCCAAACGGTGTCAAACGCTTTTTCAATATCTAACAATATTACACCCGTTGAACGTTTATTGTTTTTATTGGTGATTATTTGATTTTTAATTCTGTTTATTTGGTGAGTAGTGCTATGTCCTTTTTTAAATCCAAATTGTCCTTTAGCAACAATAGAATTGGTCGTTACAAATTCACTAAGACGAGAATGTAGAATTTTTTCAAATATTTTACCAAAGTTACTTAATAGACTGATAGGTCTGTAGCTGTTTGGGTTATTTTTTGCTTGCTAGGTTTGTTAATAGCTATAACCTTAGCATTTTTGAAATGGTTTGGGAATTAGTTGAGTTTGATGCAGCTGTTAAATATTATAACCAGTAATTTTAGAGCTTTGAGTGGTAGTTTCTTTAAGAGCAGGTTCGGAACTTTGTCAAAACCAGGGGATTTTGAGGGTTTTATTGATGAGACAATATTCACTACTTCATCAAGAGATGTATAAATAGCTGATTCAGAACTAGAATTTTCCTTCTTAAAATTATTTACTGTTGAATTTATTAATGTATCCGCTGAATGGATGTAGTTCGAAGTAAGGCTATTTGCTTGGACAAATGTATTTGCCAGGACTTCAGCCTTGTCCTTATCAGATGTTATTTTTGTATTTCCAACTTTAAAGTGAGAGATTTGATTTTTTCCTTTTCCTCGCAAGTTCCTGCTTATTTTCCAAAATGATTTTATCACCTGGTTTTAAATTGGATAATAATTGACACCATTTCTTATTGCGCTCCGAATTAATACTTTTATCAATCATGTTACTTAGAAACTTAAGACATTGATTATAAAAAGTTTGCTCGGCTATATTTGAAGATCGTTGGCTTTTTCTTTTAAAGCTTCTTCTTAGTTAAATATATTTCACAGTACTTTTTGGTAATGTGTAATCATTTTGTTGAGTTATGTTAGGTGTACCATCCCTTGCTTCGAAAACTACATTCATAAATTTTTGGATTTCCTGATCAATTACTACCTTGGTATTGTATACATCCGAATTTAACGTGATTTTATTGTCTAAAAAATTCATATAAATGTTCCAGTTGGTTGCACTATAATCATAATAATTGAGGTCAACCAGCAAGGCCATTGATCTTTTAAGTGTACATATAATGGGGCGATGGTCTGATGGTAATTCGTAATCCATTGTTTTTACGTCTATATTTAAAGCGGAATTGCTTACAATAATATCGACTGTGGATGCTTCGCGATTGTGTTGTATGAAAAAATTGCTTGATTGCTGTAGATTGTTCAGTGCGATTCCTGCCGTATTATTTGAACGGCAATTCCAAGAACAATGTTTGGCATTAAGGTCACCAAAAACTATATATTCTTTGGTGGAAGGTGTTAGGTTCAAGATATCAGCACAGAAGTTATGGTGAATATAACGAAGATACAACAATAGGTATATTATTTATAATAACTTCAATTGAGATGTTTTCGATTAATGAGGTGTTTGATATAAAGAGGTTTTTATGAGCGACAGATTTATGAATTAACAGAGCTACACCTCCTCCTCTTGCATCTGTTCTGTCACTTCTATATATAAATAATAATTTTTAAAATAGGGTCTATGATTTTCTGAAAAAAATGTTTCATTCAAAGATGCTATTTTAATATTTTCTCGTTCAATTAGTATCTCAAATTGTTTTAATTTAGAAAAGTTTGAAATGCCATTAGCATTCAAGTGAAGCATTTTGAATTCGTTTAAATTATTAGTATAATCCATGGGCGTATTTTACCATTGACATTACAACTTTGATTTGTTGTACTTTTGAAGTGCACCTATGCAAATCATCCATAGCTGTAGTGAAAATATCAAAAAGCTCATCAATGCTAAATAGATCGTTGTTTGTTTTCAGCTGGTTAGCATATGTAGCTTTGCTGTTATTATTGATATTATTGTTACATTTTGTGTTGTTGTGACTTAAATTTGGGAAATCAACCTTTGATTGAAATTAAATATTTTGTTATTGCCTGCTGTTGTTATGACTTTTGGAAGTTACTCCTGTTCTAGTTTCCAAATAGAGAGAACGTAACGGACAGTTGATGTCGTGTTCCTTAACATGATGTTTGTGTTCCTTAACATCGTTAATATTTGATACGGGAGTTACGTCCATATAATTGAGGCCAGCAAGCAGGCTAAATCTGTTTCTTGAAGTTGACGTAATGTTCGGGTTAACAAAACCCGGAGGAAGTTTTGACATCTTCTTGTTCACAAGCTTTCTTTTTGATGAAGATTTGGCCCCTCGGGCCATCGCTAAATTTTTATTCCTGTTTTAAGCTGGATTGTCTCCACGTGAGTTCAAATGAGATCATGAACAGGCAATTGCAAAAACAAATATATACACTTGATTTTAATTTTAATTAGTTGTACTCTAAGCGCTTTAATTTTTACACAATCGTTCGTAAAGAGAGTTAGATTCAAACTGAGTTAACAACATTAAATATCTGGGTTTCTTAATAGATAAAGACTTAAATTTCAAGGAACATCTTCAATATATATGTAAAAAAAAAATAGGTTAAAAAATCTGATTTTTCAAACGAATAAGAAATAAACTATCAATTACAACTGCAATAAATATATATAATACAATAATTAAACACCATTTTGAATATGGATCAACTGTGTTATACACATGTTGTTCAGAGCGGCAAATAACAAGACTACAAAATAAGGCGATGCGTACAATTTTGAAATGTAATAGATTTACCTCTATAAATCTTATGTTAGACATTCTGAAATGGCTGAATATACAACAAAGATTAGAACTAAATACAATAAATTTCATACAGAAAATGAAGAATGGAGATGAACCCGAATATTTGATCGAACAAAAGGTACGTTGGTGATATTCAACCGTACAGCCTGAGGAATGCAACGGATTTCAGGCTTCAACGAGCAGATACTAATGATATGCAAAAGTCACTATATTATAAAGGACTTTACAATATGATGCCAAATATGATGAATATGATGAATCAAATGCAAATATTTTTAGAGGAAACTTGTATTTTTTATAAGAAATATTAATATAAACCCGAGCTTATATATGAAATTTAAATTATTCCAAAACCATAGTTCATACAGCTTATGCTGCAACAGAGCTTATCCCGTGGTTTGTACCAGGGATGAGTAATCTCTAGCATATGCGGACCAATGCAGGGATGGGTGGATTTATTTATGATAATATATTTGTTATTTCCATCAAAACCTTAAAAACAATTTATTTATGCGGTCATATTATGTCTCTTGGGCTACGAGCCATTTATTAGTCCGTTTCTAATACCAATAGATATTGGTGGAAAACGGTAAGGTTTAAGATTATTTGAGACCGAAAAATTGTATTTTGTAAAAACTTAAAATAAAAAAAATACTAACAACAATTGTGTAAATTTAACCAAAATGCTTGTTTCAGTTTCTGCAGCAATTTTTTGAAAGAATAGATGTGATTACTCACCAAAAGAATCTCGTCATATTGTTCTTCTACTTAACATATGAAGTTTACAAATTTTGACTTTCAGTTATGGATTTTATCCAATATAAGGATTAGTGATTGACTACAACTGATATAACAGAGTTAAATACATTAACCTACAGATTAAACCCTCTCTTCAAGTCTTGTTATATGTTTCTTTGTAAATTGGCCACTAGGGAGGATAGTGAGATGGGCGAGTCCAAATATCTCGGAAACTAATTATATGGTAATAGTTATTTTTCCAGCCGGTACAAGAAAAATGCGTCCGTTGTGATACAGCCCATCGTCATTCTTTATGTCCATAGTAAAGATCATATAGTGCAAAATTTCGTTTACCAATCCAAAAATAAACTTACCTCTTTTGAATACATTCAACCATGAAGACACAATTTTCTTGTGTTGTCCACGTTGAGCTAAACACCATTTGGACATTTGTTGTATACCATCTTGGGTGTCTTTCAGAGATTCCAATCGTGTTTCAAATAAATCTACATCGAATTCTTCTGTTCCTTTAGCAGAAGTCATTATTAATATTCTTTTTACCACCTCACTTATCTATTCGATATTTCGTTTATTTTGTTAAGACCACACCGCCAACACTCGCGACATTAAAATATTCGCAAAAACAGCACTCATACACAAGAACTTCCCGTAATGTAGAAAAAACTATTTTTTATTCTGGGCAAATATTTTTGTGACTTTCGTTGCATTGGCCTGCAAGGTTTTTTCTTAATTCACCTGTTAAACATTGAAAATCAATTGTAAAAATTAAAATAATTAAAATTTTGTTAATTAATTAATATTTGGTAAAAGTACGCGCGTTTTTAAAAATTTTCAATTATTTGGTTTTTTCCTGCCTTTTCGGTTGTTTTTCTTAAATTATTTTTCATTTGACATTTCAATAGATGAAATGTGTGGTTGATAATAATCTGACGCTTAGGAGATGCCAGATTGAACCCATGTCCAATAATAGAGATGACAGATTAATGGCATGTTATGCACACGGCTAATTGACACTTCCTAGTAAAATATGAGACTTTTAAGTCTATGTTAAGGTGTGTTTACACTATGTGTATTTTCCATATGTAAATTCAGTTTTACGATCCATACGTAATTCCGTTTGTGTGTCAAAATTGGCGTTTTACATACGATTCATAATTTTTGCGTTCAAACGTACATATGTAATTCCGTATGACATAACCTCTAAATGTAAACAACAGCTGATTTAATTTGTGAATTTATAAAAATTTATTGTTAAAAATAAAGTTATATATATATTTTATATATTTTTTAATTGTTAATTAATATTAAACAATTTATTTTTGTTTCAATATTAATCTTTATAATTTACTCCGTTTTTCTTTCACCACAAGCAGTGTTGTATTTTCATATGTTTGTCTTGCCAAAATAGAACCTGCTCTAATTGAAAAATTTACATATGCCTTGCAAAATGTGTTGTACATAAACAATGTTTGAAAGGGTTCACACTATGTGTATAAATTACACTTGCTAAAAAAAACTAAGAAAAACACAAGCAAAACACGTAGTGTGAACGCAGCTTTAGACGTCTAATTTTGCAACTTGTTAATTGCAGATAATTCGATAATAAATGTGTGGTTGTTAAAAATTTGAGCAAAAAAGATGCCAGATGGTAAATATATTACTTTATTTATAGCGACACCTAGGGCAGAGTAGTAGAAGTGTTGTATATTTTTGGAAAAGAAATTTCACGTGGAATTGAGTGACATAAATTTGCTTGAAATAATAAGGGTAAAAAGATGTTGTTTTAAAATATTTTTAAATATATTTTTTTTTACATTTTTTACGAAAATATGTAATACAGTTTAATTAAACTTATATTCTATTAAAATTGTAAGAAATGAGATCTTAATGTGCATTTTAACTGTAATCCTTCACGCAAGAGGAAATGCCTCTGATAATGTAATGGTCATCCTCTCCCCCGATCTGAACCTCATATAGCATCTGCAGTGCATCTTTCAACCGCGATATAAGTAATAACTGTGAAAAATTAAGAAGAGTGTTTTTTTATACCACCGAACTCGTGGGAGAATCTTGTTAATACTATGAATTGCAGATGGAAGTAATATGATCGAAAGTAGGATGAACTAAATGTTAAAGTGGAATAAGTAGTAAAAAGATTGTAGTCATTGTTAAACCATCTATATAAGAATTTTAACAAAGTCTACTCTCATTTTTTTAATTCTCTTTTGTGTAAGAGCAGGTAAAAGAACTCACAATCACTGAATACCGGTAAAAAATCAGCACCTTAAACCAGATCTCACAATCAATACGGCTAGGTCTAAAAGTGTTTTTATTAAATTTCTGAAGTTTTATTATTGTTTCTATTAATTTTTCCAATAATAAATTTTAAATTTTGCTTTTAAGTTATGATTTTATGTTATATTTTTTAAAGAATGTTAATGTGTTAAATAATTGCATGCGATTTGCCTTATATAAATATTAAAAAAAAAAAAATTAGTAAGATTTTGTTTGCTATAATTTTTTCCACCATTGTCTAATATGATGTCTCATTAAAATGTTTTAAGTTTAGATAAACGAATTTTGGTAAGCGTGAAAACAATTTTTGGATTTCTTTTAAATATACATATAAAATATTAAAAACAAAAAATAAAAATTATTTTTAAGTGGAAAATACGTTTGTTTTTTACCAGGCGTTGATTTGAAGGACACAAAGTTGTTTGAAAATTAGTATGTTATTAAAATATGTCATGTTAAAAAACGTTTTAAATTTTTTAAAAAGTTTAAAGTTTACAATCAAATTTCGAAATAATACGTCTTAGCTACTTTTTACTAAATAATATATTAAAAAAAAAATTGTTATGAATATGTAATTCAGTTTGTTTTAAATCCAATGAAACTATTTTTTTTATCATTTTAAGTAAAAACTTATAAAAATGCTAAATAATTTCGAAATAAATGCAAAATGGGCGGATTAATAAATTCATGACTTTGAGAAATAATTTTTTTTTACCAAAAATAAAATACACCATGACCAATGTTTCTCAAATTTTTTCATCTTTTATAGATAAAAGGATTTTCAAAGTCCTCCTCTCTTACCACCGAGCCATTTCTTTAGGTTTGGAAATAGAAAATTGTCACTGCGGACTAACTCCGGCTAATATGGGGATGAGGTACCAATTCGGAGCCAAATTTATAAAATTTTTCCAAGGCGACTGCACTTGTGTGTACACATGCCTTGTTTTGATGAAGAAGTATTTGGAATTCTTAGCTAAATGCGGTCGATTTTTATATATTATTAACCGTTTATTGTTTTTCGCTTTAGAAGACAATCGATATGGATTATGTCGCGTACATTCCAAAAAAAAACGATCACCATGACGCTGTGGGCCACCTTCTTCGGCATCTCACAGTGGAGCGAATACTATACACGTCACATCTTGGATTTGCCCATCGATCTCTCTTTTGTGATATTGATTTCGGCTCATATTTTTCTGGAATTTTTCCCCAAAACTTGGTTTTTACGAAAAAAAAAATATTGTTGGCGCAAATGTTACCCTACGTAGCGCAAGAATGGTGTTTTTTTTCCTTAAATTTTCAGCTGTGAATCTTCGTTTCGATAAATTTTAAAAAGCTGTCTGCGTGAAACTGCGGTGAACAATTTTTCATTTTTTTCAAAATTTTTGCATATTAAAAAAATTTTTTTTTTTTTGAAATGTCAAAATTGTGTCCAAAAGTTTTGAAAAAATCTGTGAGTATTCCATGAATGATCCTGAACATTTTTATTCAATAAATTTTCTTCCAAAAGTGAATAATTTTCCAGTAAAAAAATCGCTTCTCCACGTTAAGTTTTGGAACATTATGGATGTTGTTTTGAGAAATTAAGAATGAAAAATTTTTTCTCCGCAGTTTCACCCAGACAGTTTTTTAGTATTTATCGAAACGAAGATTCTCAGCTGAAAATTTAAAAAAAAATCATTCTTGCACTCCGTAGGGTCATAAAACCAAGTTTTGGAGACAAATTTCAGAAAAATATGAGCTGATATAAAAAATCCCAAAAGAGGGATCGATGGGCAAATTCAAGGCGAACATTTAAAAAAACTCAAACTCAAATAATTGACCTATGTGAGGTGGAGAGTAATTTGAGTGGAACAGTGACGATTGCTCCACTGTGCATCGGTTCGCCCAGAAAAACCTATTCTGTATACTGCTCCGGCGTGTTGTAATAGCACCAAATTTCATCCACATTTATATATCGGCCCAAAAACTTATTCATATTTCGGTGGTATAACGCCAAAAATTCCTTTTAAGTTTTAACACGATTGCGTTTATGGATAATTGTGAGCAAACTCCGCAACCATATATTATTTTAATAGCTGTCAAACACAAACTTAATATTGTAGCTTACTTAAAATTGGACAGTAGTATATTAAAATATGTTAGTAGATGGGAACAGTGTCGATTTTTAATTAAATACTCTAGGAAAGTTCAAAAAGGACTTGTTGATCCGACCTTGTATTTTGAAAAACTGATAAATCTACCAGAAAATATGCTAATTTTTTTTAAAAATAACCTTTCGTATGTCTTGGAATCGAATCTCTTTACTGTCTCATATAAAGCCAAAAACATTCATTACATTCACGATGTTCCCTTAAAAATAAAACACATTTTTTTATGTTGTCTTGTAATTTAGTTGTTTCTAGTAAACATGATTCTATTTATTTGTTTTCCATCATAATTTCATGTATTTTTTTTTTTTTTTTTTGATTTTTCAAGTTAAACTAAATGATAAACAATTATGTTGCTAATAATTTAATTTGTTATTACTTTAATTAGTTGATGTTTTGTATATTATTTCTTTTTTTTTTTTAATATATTAACAATAAATAATATTTGTGGTTATAAGATATTGGATATGTATAAGTTAAGCATAAACTTTATAAAAAAAAAGAACAAAATCTATTATAGATTTTTTTTAAATATTGAACATAATCTTAGAATTAAAATATAAATTATAATAAAAATTAAAAATTACAATGATATACATATATTAAATTTAACAGCAACCAACTACAGTTATAGATTCAAAAATTGTATTTATATATGTATGTATGTATATATTATGTATGTGGAATTTTAATAATTATTGCTATTTACAATTTAATTTTTTTTTGTTTAAATATTCAGATGTTAATTTACTAAGCGGATTTGAATAAAAGATCTAAAACAATTATGCGCTTTAAATAAATAAAATAAATAAGTAATTAATAAATAATAAATAAATGCTTCTAAATTCCATTAAAAGATAAAAACGAGTAAACAATTTTCAAAAGCCGAGATTATGTTTTGTTATTCTTGCACGCAAATATATTGAAACGAATATTTTCAAGATGAAAGCAAAAGTATTTGAAAAATAGATAACTGCAAGTCCAAGTAAGAAAACTCATGAAAATTTATAAATCCAGCTACAATAACTTTATTAATATTTAGCTGTAAAGGTTTGTAAACGAAGACTAGGGGGGTTAATGTGTAACTCGATTCGAATATATTTATTATAATATTTACGCTGTCGTTAAAGTAGTTTGCACTTTTATATTTATAAAATTGAAACATGATGGTAAAATAAAATGTTTAACTACTTTCTTTTCTTTTATGAAAATTCTGTTCGAACTTCTACTATCGGAAAAATTTAAACGCTAAGGATTTTTTCATGTAGAATAAAAACTCAGACAACATTGAAGAGGTTCATGGAATTTTTCCTTCTGTAAAGACCTTGTTAACTACGAATTTAGTAATCGAAAGAAAAACATTAAGATTCTAAGATTTTTTAAAGATTTTTTTTAAACTAAAAATGATGATTTCTCATTATAGTTTTTATAAATCTTTTCTTTAAAAATCTAGACTTAAATAGTATATGTGACCTTCTCCGAGAAAAGGGACCTAGTGTGTCAAAAAACGGGTTGTGTCAAAAACGGTGGATTCTGCTACCTAAAAGGGTGTAGAAACTTTAAATGCGTTTTTTTTTCAAAACTTAATTTTCACACACTAGGTCCCTTTTCTCGGAGAATGTCACATATATCTTTATGAAAATCATAATCACTTCTGTTCTGACTCTCACATTCCCAAGAAACAGAACGATTCAGCATATTGTCTTGTTCTAGCTTTCACACTACACATTTTTTTAACTTGTTAATTTCAAAAGGAAGAAGTGAAAATAATTAAGAGTGTATTGATCAGAACATACACGAATATCTTTTCAAATTCTAGCAAGTGACTAAATTTTATTCTAGTCTTTTGCTAGAAGTTTATTATGAATAAGAAAACTAGACTTTAACAATACTTAATTACAGAGAACCCCTAAGGCTGATGTACACTTCCTCTCAGAATATAATCTATAAATTCTGAAGACTTTTTGTAAATAAAAATTTTGGGGGCTAATCGCCGCATTCGATATCGAGTAAAATCAATTGAAATTCCATAGTTTGACAATTAGGCCCCTGAAAATTTTAACATTACACTTTTTCGATATTAATGCTTTCTGTGCGAATCATTATTATCGCTAACTGCGAAATTTTATTTTTTTTTAAAAACAATTGATATTTTGTAATATTTCTTTTGTAAACAATTTGAATTAATACTTTTTTATTTTGTTGGTATAGGAAAATATAACGTACAATATCTTTAATAATAATCTGCTTTTAATTTGTTAACTGATTTTCTTTGTTTTTAATAAATACAATAATTTTTTTAAATTAATGAGAATTATTATTATTTTTTTTTTGTTTTTGTTCGTAAGAACGTTACTATTACAAGTTATTATAAACGTAATACTATTTATTTTTATCGCTATTTTTTAATACAAATATTTATGGAAACTACGAGTAAATATTAATACATTTTTTTAAAATCATTTATGATTTAGTGATTTATTATAAATTTATTTTTGATTCTCACGATATTTCTTTGTTTTGCCTTAGTTTATATTTAATTCACTGGGGATTGTCTGTCTATATTTTATATCATAATACATTATACATAAAAATAAATTATTTGTTTTTTTTTTGTTTTTTTTTTTCTTCAATAAACTACCACTACACTACTGCTACGACTACTTCTACTCAATTCACACAAAATGAAGATTTTGTTTCTTTAGAAAATCACACATTTGTGTTTCTGCAATTTCTTGTGCTCATCCAGGGAACGTAATTTTTCATCATACCATTTAAGTAAACGTTTATGATATGTGTCACGTTCATATTGATATCGGGCCACATGGTAGGCCTTGTGATAAGTGGTAATTGGTAGAAATTCTTGTTGTTGACGGCTCATATTAGCCGTTATATCTTTACACTATTTACAGTGTATAGTGTATGTGGGTTCGGTGGATTTAACACGCAACTTTTGTTTATAATGATATTCCTTCAAGTATGATTTCAAACGTGCTGGCAATTCCAATTCGTTGATGCCATCGTAAGTGGTATTCGAGACAATGGTGGCACGACATAGTTTTTGCAAAGAGAAGCAATTTTTACGATGCAACGGTATGGTAAGCATGGGTTCGAAGAACATAACGCACGCAGGATCTTTATAGTGTTCCAAAAGTCCGGTTACAGTGGGGGCGGTAAAAACGCAGGGATCATGACAATCGAAACTGTAATGGAACATAAAAAAATAAAGAGAAATCAATTACATTATTGCATTATTTAAGTTAAGCATATTAATTTTATTAACTTTAAATAGATAACACTATGAAAAAAAACCAACATTTCAAGGAATTACAAAATTTTTTAACCGAATGTAAAAACCAAAGCACTGATTTGAAATGCTTAGATAATACTCCCAAAGTGCTTTCCAAATTAAACAACTGATGACAAAATTTACATGCACACACAAACGGACAGACAGAGAAACGGACGGACGGCCATCGCTTAATCGACACAGCAAGTGATACTGTTATACCCTCACCACCTAGTGGTATAGGGTATAGAAAGTGGTTAACTGAGTTCCTTTGTGATCGTACAAGCACTAGTCCAGCTGTCTATGTAATGGGTTTCTTCGTCCGAACCGTCGCCGAAGAATTCCCTTTTATTTGGAAGGGATAAAAGAAATGGGAGAAATTTTGGATAAAGTGCATTGATATCTTTTTTGCTTTAAAAACTGTCTTTCATACAAAAAGTGATTGATTTATTGTTTGCTCTCGTATATGCAGCTATCAATTTTACTTTGGCACCAAAGAAATTCCGAAAGAAGTCAAATTTAAATTTTGCACTAGTAAATGTACACAAAACACTCTTTAAAGAATTAAAAATGACCAATGGAATTGGCTGATATAGGGTAAAGATTTCATAGAGAATATCTAAATTTCAAATGAAACAAATAAGCCCTTCAGCTGCCACTTACAGAGGTCATTTAAGCCCTCTTCTTTGGATGTCTTCTATGTAATTTCACGAGTGTTTTTAACCTTGTATCTGCCATTTTCAGGATTCATTTAAAAAAATAACAAAAATTGTAAATTTGTACAAAATGTTTCGACAATATGTTCAACTATTCCTTTCTTCAAGGGTCACCAAAGTTCAAAAGTTCATACGGAAGTTGTTTAATCACGAAAAAAGCTAAATCACCAATATAAAATCACTTATTAATATATAAACTTTTCCTGCTGAAAACTTACCTAAAACGATGACCACTTTGTTCGATACGGGCATGCAAGGATCTGCCATATTTACGGAAAGTCACCGAAAACAGATATTCCTCTTGCGCCGAATCGCGCAATAAAAATGTACCCTCAGCTTTACCCTCTAGCAAACGTTCGGCCTCATAACGATCCATTTTACCCCAATAAAAACTGGAATTTGTTATGCGCTCCAAATCGGGCACCAAATAATGTACGAAATCCACTTGTGAGTGGACAACAGGAGCTGTAGAAGAACCGGCTACGGTTCTTGACGATGAAGGAACTTTAACCATAATATTATCATTCGTGACTGAAGATGACGAAGGTGACATATCATTGCTTGTGGATATAGACAGGCTGGATGTAGACGATTCAGTTGCGGTGGTAGATATAGTAGGTGCATTACTTGTATTAACAATAGCACATTGAACAACAACAAATTGTGGTGGTGTTGTTAAAGGTATGACAACATCACTGCCATTTGTTGTGGTGGGGGCCCATAATGATACGCGTTGCGTTGATGAAGAAGCTGCAGGAGATACAAACGCAGCTGCTGTATTGGGGATTGCTGTTGTTGTTGTTGTTGTTGTCGTGGAATGCATAGTATGACGCTGTTGTTGATTTTTTGTATTCTTTTGGGGGTTGATGATGGAATGTCTATCTTGTGATTTAGGTCGCTTTAGTTCTTTTTGCTGTTGCTGTTTGTTGGCCTTATTCGATGATCTCGATAGTGATGGATCTAGTATGCGTCTAAATGCATCACGACAACTACATTTACGACATCTACTTTTTGTTTTGGCTCCCGTTGTGTTGTTCGCAGACATTGAACCTTCTTTGGCTGCTAAAGATTTTGATTTACGTCGACAGCATACATTTGTTTCGTTATCTGGTTCTGAAAATAACAAAACATAGATGGAAAATATAAATATTTGAAATTGTCATGATGATACATAAGTATGTTAATGTGTTCGTTAAACATCTGTTGAGTTGAAATACATACATACATATGTATGAAATTTTTCAAATGAGTTTAAATTCTTTATTTTCCAAAAAAAATTAATTAATTAATGTTGTAATTCTATGGTAATTTATTGATACAGAAATACATAACAAATATAGTCTTAAATTGGGTATTGGCATAATTCATGACTGGAACCACATTTTTTATGAAATAATAAAAAAAAACATTAAAACGATTAATGGATAATTACTTAATAAGTATAAAAATAATTTTACAAATGAGGGCCTAAGATTAGTAAATAAAAAAAACTTTATACATGATGTCAACCACATGTTTTTTCAAGGAAAAAAAGAAAGGAAGTTTAACTGAACTAAGGCCCTCATTTTATATATTTTGTGTTCAAATTTAAGTTTTTAAAATTCACCTAATTTTTTGTTGCATACAAATTTCAAATATAATGTTGTTTTTTTAATTTAATTTTATAAAATAAAGTCAGTAGATAACATTTCAACAAAAATAATATCAAATATTTTTTCGTAGCCGCTCAGTTCTCAGTTTATTGCGTTTTTAACCTTATACCACTATGTGGTCTAGGTGTAATGACCTTATGCTGATGTTTGTAACTACCAAATATTTTACCTACATACCGATCGACTCAAAATCATTTTAGTCCGCCCGTCCGCCCATACGTCTGTGTGTCCATGTAAACCTTTTAATCAAACTACAGATCGCAATTTATATGAATATACTTTAACTAAATTGGATATATATACTCTGATCGGCCATAGGACGAACAATATTGAAATTTATGAAAATCGGTACATGGTCAGACTTAGTCCGCATGTAAATGACCTCTATAAGATCGACTTAAATTGCTATATGACCCAAATTATCATATAGATCTCAATCAAAATGGGTTAGAGTGTGTTTATTACATCCATTAATCAGTAGTCCAAAAATTAACCCTGTAGTTATAAAGCTGGTTCCCGATTTTAACTTAAATCTACGAAAAAATCAAATTAATGCACAGATTTTATTTGATTGTATGTTTTCGCAGAAATAACTGACTACCAAATGGGGTCAGGATCGGTCCATTTTTTGACCTAATCCTCATGTAAATATAATATCCACTCAAAGTTTATTTATGCTTATTTTCTATATCCTGTTGGACCTGAGACCCCCCTCTCTAAACTCATGGTACCGGGTATCGTATAGTCGATCTAGACCAACTATAATTTTCTCACTAGTTTTTTTTTTTTTTTTTTTTTTTCAAAACGGAGTCAGTTGACTCTGCTTGTTTATTTCACAGACGGAAAACGGTCACTTTTTCTATTGTCTTTCATTCAGCTTTTGACAGTGTTATTTGATATGGATTTGGAGGCATTTCGTCGTTATCTTTCAAAATTTTTTATATCATTGACAGTTTACTCTTCAAATAGGAATTTATTAGAAGCCAATATCTCTCAATTGGCCGACATTGTGGAACGATTGTTGGATTGATGTTTGCTTTTAAATTAATATTATTTTCCCAGACTGCGTAATCAGATAAAGCTAAATCAGGGCGAAGAAGATTGCTTCCTTCCATAAATGGAATTAAGGACGGCTTTTAAAAATATTGTTCATCACAAAATACAAAACATCAACTACACTAGTGATACGATATTAAAAAGTAACCCTGTTTTATATTTTACAGATGATATATTTTGAACTGCTTAAGACCATTTTCCCCGAAAATCTTTAACATTCTTGAGCTGTTTCTTTGTTTCCTTCATATTCCTTTTGATCAAAGCCCAGTATCTCTATCATCCAGTATCTCTTTCTCTATAAATTGGTTATCTCTCTATGTACTGGACACTTTGGAGGATTTGTTTCTCGAAACACCAAAGAACATAATTTTTTGATTACCACTCCTGTAAGCTAGGTGGGGCGACTTGATTCTATCGCCACAGTTGCAGATAGCTTGCATTCCAGGGAATTTCGAGAAATTTAGACTGCTTTTTTGACTGAAACCTTTCGTCAACATTCTTCCGCGAGTCCGCAGCATAAAACTCTTACGCTGAAAGCTGTGAGAAGTCGGCGATATATGTCTCGTCGTCCATGGTGCAGCAATTAAATGTTTACAAAAAAGAAAATATATGTATTGTACTTTCTGACACGCTACTTTTAATTCGTGTTCTTCACAGTATTCGTCTCTGGTACTTTTTGCATTTTTAAACTCTTCCTTTTGGTCTCGGGTATAAAAAACTCGAAACTAAACCCGTTCTTTGCCAGATACGTTGGTATTCTTCTTCAACATGGTTCCAATTTTACTTGCATTTTTCTGGTGGTCATAGATGATTTTTTCCTTTCAGAACCTGCCTTTCGTGTGTTGGCTAAGTGCTCTTTAAACCTCTGTAAAACTCTTGATACAGTTTTGCGTGCCTATTTGTACTTCGCGAAGAATTTTCTTTTTAATTTCCAATGAGGGTGGTCTTGAAAAGTTTTCACAATAATTTTTCGTACTTCCAATTCGCTAGTCATTTTGAAGTGAATAAAAGCATCTATCAAAACAATTTATTTAATTTTTAAGTGGCTGATACACGACATCAAACTGCCGTCAATATATTTGATTGTGTGCGTGTTTTGGTTTGATGGAGGTGATAGACGCTGTCAAACTCGCTCGTCAATATTCATTTTTAATCGGTCTTCGAAGTGTCAACATGCGGAAGAAAGAGAAAAAATAAAAATATGGCCTTAGCAATAAAAAAAAAAAATCGTATTGCTCATTTTTCACATATGTATTTGTTAGCATATTCCTTGCATTTTGTATCCCACAACGCCGGTAAAGAACGATACATTTCCAGCAGTTCTAAAATAAAATTCTGCTTCTCCATTTTTCGATGTTCACGCCACGCCACGCAACACAAAATTAATATTGACGACTTTTGCTGATAGATGACATCAAACCGCATCAATATTTTGACGAAAATCAAAACGATTTTGATTTTCATCAAATTCACACACAACGTGTACGTACTTACCAAAACACGCACACAATCAAATATATTGACGGCAGTTTGATGTCGTGTATCAGCCACTTTAGACGTTCATATCAAGGCCTACTACAAAGAAAATTTTCAATATAAGTGATTTGCAAAATATGTATAGAACATTTTTTTCAAATGCAGTCCTTAATCTTTTTAAGCACTCTTCTCTGTACACTTGGGCATTAAAAACACCTGTCGTTGTTGTTTTCCATTTGTCAGCAAGTAAATTTTCTTCGTTAGAATTTATCGCTCGAATTATTTAAAATTTAAACTAAACACATTTTTGAGAGGTTACTGAATATTTGGCTTTAAGATTTTTAATTTAATTAGTATGAATTTGGCCCATAGACTTCTTAGAGTTATACGAATTTGAAATGAAACACTCCTTAATAATTTTGAAAGATTTCCAATTCAATTAATTAAATTATTAATTTCTTACCTTCATTAATTGATAATGTCTGCATACCATTACTGTTTGTGGGCTGTTGTTGTTGTTCCTCTAAAACTTCACAATATTCTACAATTTCACCAATATTTTGTTCAACAATTTCATCATTAAATTGTAAAGTATTTAAACGTGCCAGCCGTTCGTTACTTGAATTCGACAATATGAGATGATTATTAACAACAGTTGATGTTGTTAGTGTTGTTGACGATGGCAACGTTGGCGAACATCTAACACCACCACTATTCGAATTTAAATAATTATTATTTTTGGTTAAAGAACTGCCAGCAGTTTTCGATAATGAAGCTGATGTCGGTGTCGATGTTGTTGTAGAAGTCGTCATTATAGTATTTGGCATGGAATTACTATTCAAAGTAAGATTTAAAATTTGAGCACCGGCTGCCGTTGTTGCTGATAATTCGGTAGAATTAAGATTACAATCAGCTGTTAGACTCTCTAAGGAAGTATCGTATTGTTGTTGTTGTGACAACGATGATGGCATTTCGTTTCCGTTTTCCATTTTAGCCAATTGAATTTTAATGATAATCTGCCGACCACCGCACGATAAATTATTAACTGATGTTAAACTGCTACTAATACTAGCAGATGATTGTTGTTGTTGCTGTTGTAAAATGCCAGCTGTTGCTGTATTGCAGGTAGTTTGTTGTGTATTGGGAGTTTCTTGTATTTGTAAATTAATTGTAGGTCCTACGAAATGTTTATTACCGCTTGGTATTGATATTCTGTTTGTTGTTTTAAAATCTTGTTGTTGCTCAGACAGTGGACGATGAGTTATTGTAGTTTTAGCTGTTGTAGCAGCAATATTATTTGCAGCAGTTTTACTAAAACGGTGACCCATCTGACTGTGTTTTTTCAATATTAAATGCGAATTCTTTTAAAGAGGTCCAATTTTTTGTTCACCATTAATTTTCCTCTCTATTTATTTTCTCTGTCTCTATATTAATCTCTCTCTCTCTCTCTCTCTCTCTCGATCTATCACACTTTTATTGAATTGTTTTTCAGAAAATGTTCTGTTATTGTTGTTTCTCAACATGTGTTGTTAATTATAGCTGTAATTAAATTAAAAACAAAAAGAAATGTCTATAATAAATATTATTTCGTTATAAAAATAAAAAAAAACATTTTTATATTATTATGAAATAGTAAAACGAAAACAACTAATTAGCTTTTCTAAGAATTACAAAACTAAATGTGTTATAACTGTGAAAGTATTTCTATTTTATTGTAAATATTTAGTGAATAGTGTGAGAATTTAAATTATTGTAAATAACATCCGCATTGGATTGCGGAAAACATAACAGTTATATTTTTAAATATCCAAATAAACTATCGCGGGTCTTATCATTTTAAACGTCTTATTTAATATAATTAAATAAATTTGAAAAAAATTTTACAATTTTTTCCTTTTTGTAAAGATATTTTAAAAATCCTTATTTAAAAAAATTATAATATTAACATTTTTTTTTATCAAAAAAACGTTTTGTTTCTAACGCAAATATTTTAAAATATGCCATGAATATTTTATAAAAAAAATATGTATAGGTAGTATACCTATGTAGGTAGGTATATAAAAAAAAACTAGGAAAAACAAGTAAGAGTGTTAAATTCTGCTGGGCCGAATCTTTGATACCCTTCACCCGTATTCTAAACACAATATTATAACCAAGGTTTTGAACTGTAAGAGATAAAAAGGCTCGGTTTCAATTTATATTAGATGGATGTTTTTACAATGATATTTAAGTTTATTAAGCTAATTAACAAAAATGTTAGGTATTTTCGTGCTTTTTTAATTGAAAGCAGTGCAATGAGCATATATGTATGTACATATATAAATATATTCAACTATATTTTGGTTTGTTTGTTTATTAGCGATACATACACAGTTTTTTCTTGTTGTTGTTTTTTCCCATGTATAAGTACAACAAGCAAACAAAAATGTGTATGCATCGCTGATACATATCAATATGAAAATGTGCTGTTACGCACTATTTTAGTTTTTGACATGAAGTTTTATCGGTTTAACTTTACATTTTGGTCTAGAGGTCTATATCCACTCGACCTATTGCGGGCAGGAGAATGCTTTCAACAGACAGACAGACGGATACCGCCAGATCGACATCTTTTTTATGTGTAAACATCTATACGCGCAGGGGGGTAAATTTCTAATTCACAATACAATCACAAAACAAGTAAGAAAATTATAGTCGGTCTAGACCGACTATATGATACCCTATACCATGGTTTAGAGACCCTATCTTTCGGTCCAACTACTTCGATATAGAAAATAAGCATAAACCAAATTTGAGTGGGATTTTTATTAATTTTTTTGGCTGCAGATATGAAAAAGTTCATATCGGATGCTATATCTATAAAGGGACTAGGTCCAAAAATGGACCGATCCTGATCATGTTTGGTAAAGTCTCTTGTATTTTACAAAAATATGTACAAACAAAATTTGAGAAGAATCAGTGCAATATTTTTGTTTTTTAATAGATTTAAGTGAAGATCGGGAAGCAGCTCTATATGGGGTCAAAGGGATCATTTTTGGACTACTCATTAGTGGATGTAATGAACGCATACAAACCCAATTTGAGTAAGATCTATATGACAATTTGGATCTTATGGCAATTTATGTCGATTTCATATGGGTAATTTGTATGGGGGCTAGGTCTGAACATGGACCGATTCTCACCAATTTCAATAGCGTTCATCCCATGGCCGATAAAAGCTTATATACCGAATATCATCAAAATATATTCATATTTGCGACCTGCAGTTTGATTACAAGCTTTACATGGACACACAGACGGACGGACGGACGGACGGACGGACGGACGGACATTGTTAAATCAACTCAGAAAGTGATTCTGATTCGATCGGTATAATTAAAGATGGGTCTAGGTCAAATATTTTTGGTTGTTACAAACAGCAGCACAAAGTCATTATACCCAAACCACATAGTGGTATAGGGTATAAACAGCGTAATATGTGAGCGTAAGATCTTACGCGTAACATGTAAGCAGTAAGACAAATCGGTGTGACATGATTGTTTGGTGAAAAAATTATGATATGTAATAACCTTTTTGTCGCTGTTTTCTGCATTTTATTTAATGCCAGATGTTTACACATCTCCCCTGTGATCGGACTCACGTGATTTTTTTTTTATAAGGATCAATAATATTGTTTATAGTTTATGGGGTCCCCGGAATTTCTTTCGATGAATTACAAACGCATTGACAAACTGCACTCTGCACAATAGTCTGGAAGGCATGAAAAAACCGCACAATTTTTCCTTTAAAAGTAAGATATTTTTTATTAAGCTTTTTGAAAATAAAAGATAGAGAAATGTTAACATAGATGTTTTTTAAAATATATAAAATTAGAAAAAAAAAAACTGTGCTACTCTAAATAATTTTAACTATACGAGGGCGGTCCAAGTACTTTGGAAAACAAATACTTTGGTAAAAAAGTAGCAACCTTATAAAACATATGTTTTAAATTTCAAAGCGCCACGTTGTTTAATATTTTTTTGGAGCTATCGAAATTAAAAGATCTCAGTGAATTTGTGAACATGGCAAAAATTTGTGATCATTATGTAATTCAATACTTTAATTTGAAAGGTCTGAGTCCAGCCACTATTAAAACCGAGTTAGATTCTACTCTGGGGGAGTCTCCTCCTTCGTTTACGACTATAAAATATTGGGTGGCAGAGTTTAAACGAGGCCGTACGAGCTGCCAAGACGAACACCGTAGAGGTCGACCAATTGAGTTGACGACACCAGAAACGGTTACGAAAATGCACAAAATGGTATTGGATGATAGTCGGCTGAAGGTGCATGAGCTAGCTGAAATGACAGCCATTTCAAAAAGTGCTATATATCGCATATTGAACGAAAAGTTGGTGATGAGAAATATGTCCGAAAGATGAGAGCCACCTTTGCTTATAAAAGAACAAAAACAGCGTCGTGAACTTGTTTCAATGGAATATTTGGCGAAGTTTTACCGCAATAAAGCCAAGTTTTTGCGTCAATTCGTAGACATTGGTCCACCGCTTAACACCTGAGCTACAGGAACAGTCAAAACTGTGGACTGAAATGGCGAAGTCAATTCCATCCCATGCGCGTGAGATAATTTTTATTTATTGTCTGCAAAAAGGAAAAACAATCAATTATGCTAACTTATTATGCTAACTTATTGCAGCGTTTAAGAGATGAAATTAAGGAAAAAAGGCCTCATTTGCCGAAAAAGACAGTGTTGTTTCTTCAAGACAATGCATCAGTTCTCACATCCCCTATTGCTATGGCAAAAATCAATGAACTAAAGTTCGAATTGCTTCATCACGCACATTTTTCATCAGATTTAGCTCCACACTCCACTATTGCGATGGCTAAAATCCGTGTAACTTTTTCGTACGATTTAGCTCCCTCAGATTATTTTCTATTTACAAACTTGAAAAAATGGCTCGATGGCAAACGATTTGCCAACAATGAAAAGGTAAAGTCTGCAGGTGATTTTAAGGATGTAGAGAGTTCTTACTAAAAAACAGGGTATAGAAGCTATTGAATATCGTTGGGAGAAATGTATCGAGCTAAAAGGAGACTATATTGAGAAATAAAGAAAAATTTGCCAAAAATTGTGTTATATATATGTATATACCTATGTACTAATATTAATATTCAAATATCCGTTTTTTCCCCAATAATATTATTAAGAATATAACATGTAATAATCTACAAAAAATTTTGACGATACTTAACGTGCTTATTTTACTTTAGAATCTTAATAAAATTAGTTAATCTATAATATTAATAGGCTAAGTGATTTTTGTTACCGATGTTTTGTTCTATCGTTTTATCCCGATTTTGACCAAACATATATTATTTGAAAGGTATTTCTTTTTAGCAGTTCACCAGATTTACAGATTTTTAAATTTTTTTCCTTTATTTTCAGTAAATTGTTTATTAAATTTGTTAATGTGTTTGTTAAAAGTGTTGGTTTGTGAATTGGCTAAGTTGAGAAATAAAGATGCCTAGAAATTGCACTCGAATTTCGAGCGCTGGAATCTGCTAGTATATCTTAATAAAATTAACTTAAACTTTATTTTCAATATCTATAAAACACCTTTATTTAATTACACAAAAGTTTTTTAAATCATTTTAGCGGATGTGTACGCTTTATTCATAGTAATAATATTACAAATATGACATTTTTCTGGTTTAAGTATTTCGGTATTTTCAAAAAATCCGCGTATTTTAGATACCTATGTGTATGTATTATAGTTTTCGGTTAACAAGCATTTACCGCGTTGCGGATGTGTATATTTTCAATGTAATAATATATTTTTTATTGATTAGAAAATACTTACTTACTTGTATAACTTGACATTCTCGAAAAAATATTATTAACCCTTTCCGTGTTTTTGTCGAATATATTCGACATCAAAATCATTGATTGAAATGAAAAAGTTAATGCATATTTAAATTTTGCATTGCTTTGCTTATTTCTAATGATTTAAAATGTATATACATACATATATATACATACATACATATGTATATAGACTATATTTTTTCCGGCTTTATCGTCATAACGAGCTAAAGATTTTCATATTTTTAAAAATATTTTTGACGAGGAGAGGGTTAATACGCAAATTTTTTTTTGATAAAATAATAAAAATTGGCAACCAACTCCTTATAACTGATATTCACGTTTTCTTTTTGATTATTAAATTTATTTTTTCTAGAAAATTTCTTTTTTCTTTTTAGAGCTGGATTTTGTTTCCATATAATTTCAATTACAGCTTTTCATTTTGTTAGATACAATATTTCGTGGAAATGCTGTTCGTAATTGTAAATTCGCAAAAATGTTCATATAACCTTAAGGCAAAACTAAAGATAAAAGGAAAAAGAAATATTAAAACGATATACTTAAATATCTGGAAATTGTATTTTCGTAATAATGATGTTAAAGAGATGATGACGATACGAATTGAAAAAAAAAACAGGCCATGGCAGCAGCGTCAACTAACACAAGACATATCAACCAACCAACCAACAAACAGAGTTGGCAACAACTGAAGCAAAAAATTCCGAGAAGTAACGGAAAACAAATTTCGAATTCTACGTACGAGAAGAAGTAGAACGTACAAAGTAAAATAAATTTAATGAATTTTAGTTGGAAAATATTGTTATACGGTTTTTAATATAATAAATTCGGGGAAAATTGAAATACAGTATTATTATATACTTTCGCATTGGTCACATCTACATTCATACATATGTATGGATGTATCTATTTGTGTGCCTGTGTTCTCCTTTTCTCACTCTCTTGCAATGAAATAATTTTCACACTGCGAGTAAAAAAGTATCTATTAAAATGCATGTAGTAATTCGCAAATATTTTTTTGAATTTAAACCTATCGTATTATTGTATTATTGTAAAAACACAACATCATCATCATCATCAGGTGACAGCGACATCATTAAAGTGTATTTTTTTAAAAAATATCTGTAATTTGCCAAATTTTTAGGTATTTCATGTAATTATGATGAATATACTTATTTTCTGTTTGGCAATTAGTATTTTAATGATCCGCGGTAGTTGAAGATTTCATTGTTTGCTGAAAATATGTCCGTATTAATTTTATGTACCTAGGTACTAGTATGGAAAAATATCAATACACAGTGTTGGGAAAAATAATAGGGACGCAGAGCTTAAACCTATTTATTTTTTCTCATGTTTAACATAAACGATTTACATATATGATTATGTGTTTTGCTTTGTATGCTTATCCTCATACATAAATAAAACTAGATCTACAAAAGAGCAGTAGAAAGTAAGAAAAAGGCTGAAATAAAAAAATAGTGACGTAATACTAAAATTATTTATAAACATTCTGTCTGACCTTGAACTTTAAATTTATGCTAAAAACGAAAATAAATGATGATATACATATAAGAGAAAAAAACAAATTCTTATAAGTTGATTTTACTTTTGAAATAAAATTATTTGAATTAGTGTTTAAAAATGGGTCGAGGTGTTCACAGTTCTCAAGCTGAGAAATATTTTATTCCTAACTTAAAAATGGACCGAAAATATGTTCGTTAGATTGAAAAAATATGAAAAATATGCTCTACAAATAAAGTTTTTAGTGCAGTTCACGCTAAAAAAGACTTGAAAATCGAGGAAGAAAGCGAAAAACATCAGGACGTTTCTACCAGTTCATAGTAAGAATTTCCAAAAAAAAAACAGCCCTTTTATGTCATTAAGCGATCAAAAATGATTTATGTGAACCAGACTAATAGAAGCTGGATTCAAGGCTCGAAGTCCAAGAAAAGCACCATTAGGTTATTATTCAATCAATCAAATAGGAAAATCGTCTCATGGTTGGATGAAGCAAAGATAAATTTGTTTGGCTCTGATGGTATACTGTTTGTACGAAGACCAAAAAACAAAGTTTTTGACTCCAGATACACAAAACATGGCGGAGGTTCCATAATGATTTGGGGTTGATTTGCGTCGTCAAAAGACAAAATGTGCGCAGTAGATTCCATAGAGATACTTAAGAATCAAATGCTACCATTTGCTGAAGATGAAATGCCGCCTATCTGGGATTTTATGCAGGATCACGAACCGAAACATTCCTCTAGACTTGTTATGTCACTGTTTCAGGAGAATAATGTGCGTGTCTTAGATTGACCCTGCCAGTCTTCGAACTTAAGTCCCATTGAACATTAGTAGGAAGGTTCTTAAGAAGAAAATAGGGATGATTTGTGGCAAAAAATTCAGGAAGCATGGTATTCTATACCATATATGAATATGAATGGAGCATCTAGCAAAAATATTAATATAATATTGAGATATGGACGTAAATTATGGAATGTAATTTAAAATAATAAAAACATGTAAGAAAATTATAGTCGGTCTAGACCGACTATACGATACCCTATACCATGCGTTTAGGGGCCCTATCTCTCAGGCCCAACTAACTGGATATAGAAAATAAGCATAAACCAAATTTGAGTAGCATTTTTATTAATTTTTTTGGCTGCAGATATGAAAAAGTTCATATTGTATGCTATATCTATATGGGGATTAGGCCCCAAAATGGACCGATCATGACCATGTTTGGTAAAGTCTCTTGTATTTTGCAAAAATATATACGAACAAAATTTGAGAAGAATCAGTGCAATATTTTTGTTTTTTGATAGATTTAAGTGAAGATCGGGAAGCAGCTCTATATGGGGCCTATGACTAAGAGTTGTCCAATAGGGATCATTTTTGGACTACTGATTAATGGATGTAATAAATACATACAAACCCAATTTGACTAAGATTTATATGATAATTTGGATCTTATGGCAATTTATGTTGATTTCATAGGGGTCATTTGTATGGGGGCTAGGTCTGAACATGGACCGATTGTCACCAATTTCAATAGCGTTCATCCTATGGCCGATAAAAGCTTATATACCAAATTTCATCAAAATATATTCATATTTGCCGCCCTATGTTCAACAAAATGAACTTTCGTATAATTATTTATCATTACTATGTTTTTTTATTTTTATTTTTTATTTTTCTGTTTGTAATGATCAATATTTATTATGAATAAAGGCTTAAATATATATGAAGGTATGAATTAATTATTTAAAGTAGATAACTGTAATTCAATAGTGTTCATTCGTTGCATGTAAGTTCAGAGATAAAGATATAATTCTAGGATGAATTGTTTGAGATCTTGAAACTTTTTTCTTGGCTAAAAAGAATTTCATGAAGTAAAAAATAGGAAATATACATACACTCAAAATTAAAACAAAATTAATACGATACCCTATACCATGCGTTTAGAAACCCTATCTCTTAGGCCCAACTAACTGGACATTGAAAATAAGCAAAAACCAAATTTGATTGGGATTTTTATTAATTTTTTTGGCTGCAGATGTGAAAAAGTTCGTATCGGATGCTATATCTATAAAGGGACTAGGTCCAAAAATGGACCGATCCTGATCATGTTTGGTAAAGTCTCTTGTATGTTGCAAAAATATGTACAAACAAAATTTGAGAAGAATCAGTGCAATATTTTTGTTTTTTTAATAGATTTAAGTGAAGATCGGGAAGCAGCTCTATATGGGGTCAAAGGGATCATTTTTGGACTACTCATTAGTGGATGTAATGAACGCATACAAACCCAATTTGAGTAAGATCTATATGACAATTTGGATCTTATGGCAATTTATGTCGATTTCATATGGGTAATTTGTATGGGGGCTAGGTCTGAACATGGACCGATTCTCACCAATTTCAATAGCGTTCATCCCATGGCCGATGAAAGCTTATATACCAAATTTCATCAATATATTTTCATATTTGCGACCTGCAGTTTGATTACAAGCTTTACATGGACACACAGACGGACGGACGGACGGACGGACGGACGGACATTGTTAAATCAACTCAGAAAGTGATTCTGATTCGATCGGTATAATTAAAGATGGGTCTAGGTCAAATATTTTTGGTTGTTACAAACAGCAGCACAAAGTCATTATACCCAAACCACATAGTGGTATAGGGTATAAATATATTGTACCTATATGCATTTAAAAAATACAAATCCAGTAAACAAGTACGATATGAACTCCAATATATAGAAACTTGGCAAATATTTTGTATTTGTGAGTGGTTCCAGGGTCAATCGTTATACTCATCGGCAGCAGGTCATTGAATTTCAGCAAAAATTTGTGTGTGTGAATTCACACGGCTCTTATGATTTTGAATATTTTTATGTGTAAACAAAAATTCATTTTATTTTGCGATTTATCGTTGACTTTTTCAACAAAATTTTTCAGAAATCCGTGATCGTTAAATGATTATATCTTTTAAAATGTAAGAAAATAAAATTTATTTAGAATGCTTTTTTTTTGCAAAAAGGATAATCATATATTACAAGTACATACTTCAATATGGATTCTCTCTTGTACATATAAACAATAAATGTTAAAATAAAAATTATTTCTATTTGTCTACTGAGGTAATGGGAGCACACTTCTACGAAGATTTCGGCTGTATCATGGAAAATGTAGCGGACTATCGAAAATAACACACGAAACTGAGGAATATATTCGGGGTCATTGTCTGGGGGTGAGATATTCCAAATCAGAGTGCAAGTACCAGGCCAGCATAGTAAAACCTCAAAAGGGTTTGGTATTCTCAGACCTTTTATATTTTCTTCTTATCTTTAGTATTTTAGGTATACACATTCAATTTAGAGCGAAAAATGGAAGTGTGCAGCTTGAAAGCGGTTTTATTTAAAAAACGGTTAACTACGCTAAAGATATGTGGCGTATACTTTTTTGTAGCTACGATTCGTAATAAGACTTTATTTATCAAAGAGAAAATAGTTTTTTTTTAAAATAAAAATTACGTATTTCATTGCTACGTTTTCAGTCGTTTATGGCCAGAGATTTGAAGTTACTTGATAAAAAAAAGGGGAGAAATGAAATTTTTTGAATAAAGAATTATTTAAGCCTTAGCTACAATTTTGCTGAAGAATGAAATGAGAAATAATCAATAGTTCTTGTGTAATTGCTGAAAAACTAAATCTATAATATTAATAGGCAAGGCGGTTTCTTGTGACCGATGTAAGTTTCACAGTTTTACGCCGATTTTGACAAAAAATTTATCATTTGAAAGGTATTTCTTTTTAGCTGTTTTCCAGATTTACAAATTTTCATCGCCTGGAACATTTTTTTGGAGTTATGATCGTTTAAAATTGTTACTAGCACATACATAAAATTATACTATGCTAAGTGTCTATTAAATTTGTTAATGTGTTTGTGTTAAGTTTGTTTTCTTCATTTAAAATGAGTTGAATTGTGAAGCATACCTTTAGGGACTTTATTAAATGAAAAAAATAAAATTTCCTAGAATTCGCACTCGAATTTCGAGCGCTGGAATTTGCTAGTAAATATATAAGGTCTAAGAACACCAAAGTCTTTGAAGGTTTTACTATAAAATGTAGACAAAAAACAAAATTTGGATCTTAGTGCAATTTAAATCAATTATGAACATGCACCGATTTTCTCCAACTTCAATAGCGATCGTTATTTTACCAAATTTTATCGAAATATATTTATATTTGCGACCTGTAGTTTGATTACAAGGTTTACACACTCAGACAGAGAGACAGACGGACGGACGGTCGGACGGACAGACATAGCCAAATCGACTCAGAAAAATTCTGAAACGATCGGTATAATAAAAGGTTGATTTTAGATACAAACATCTGCACAAATTCGTTATACCCCTGATCACAGAGTGATATAGGGTAGAAATATAACAAGTAAGAGTGTTCAATTCGGCTATGCCGAACCTTTGATATCCTCTAACTTTGTTTTACTTTTACATTAATATCTGGTCTTATTGAACTATTTATAACAAACTAGCAGATTCGAGCGCTCGGAATTCGAGTGCAATTTCTAGGCAACTTTCAACTTAGCCAATTCACAAACCAACACATGTTTGGTTTTTTATTATTGTGAATGAAGATGACAAACTAATTAACAAACACATTAACAAATTTAATAAATGCACACATAGCGTATGTATAATTTTATGTATGTGTTAGTAGCAAATTTAAATGCAATTTACTCAAAATAAAGAGAAAAAAAATTAAAAATTTGTAAATCTGGGGAACAGCTAAAAAGAAATACCTTTCATATAATATATGTTTGGTCAAAATCTGGATAAAATGATAGAACAAAACATCGGTAACAAAAAATCGCCTAGCCTATTAATATTATAGATATAGATTAAACAAAATATTTGAAAAAGAAAGCAATTTAATAAACTTAATAAATAGTAAATTATTACAACAAACACACTGCATTTTTAGAATTTTTTATTAGAGGTGTCACCATATTAGGTCGTATATTGGCACAATGATATCCGATTTAACCCATTTTGAATACCAACCTGCTAGAAATAATGACAAACAATATTATCCTAAGTTTACTCAGGCAAATGGTTTATTTTGAGCGTGATTTACATAGACAGACAGACGGACATCGCTATATCGACTCGAGTTGTTATAGGGTTAAAATTAATTTCCGATGCGTTACAAAGGAAATGAAAAACTAATATACACCCTCTTAGTGGAGGGAATAAAAAATATTTATAAAAAAAATTTACAAAATATCAGAAAAAATTTAAAAGTATATGAAAAAGTTCAACAATTTAAGTATTTTAACCCTGGAAGGTTACTCTTCATTTTAGTACATTAAAGTTCGAATCGACGAACAATTTTTTTAAAAAATTTCTAGCTGAACGATTTTTAAAGTAAAAAATAAACAAAAATTTTTTTTAGTTAAACATTTTATTAAAAAATAAAGAAAAAAAATAAAATATAAAAATAAAAATTATTTTTCAGTCTTAAAATTCGATATAAATTTGGGCCCCATTTTTGGTTTATAAAGACTAAATGAGCTTCGTCGATTCGACGAACAGGAACCGTCCAGGGTTAATGAAATTTGCAAAAACATGTAAAGCCAAATATACAGATACAAACCGATGCCATTGAAAATTTATTAATTCGGATAGATATTTAATTTATATCTGATATAGACTATTGAGTAAATATAAGCATTTGCATGGAATTCCTTGCCTTAACATTCTTCTGTGAATAGGAGGGCAGTTTAACAAATAATTAATTAAAAATCAACACGACTCCTGTCACCTACAATCTATTGATAGACCACCGTAAAATTTTGAGCAAACTGAGTTTGTGTTATAGAGTGTACGTAGGGCTCTTTTGGTCAATTTTATTAAATGTAAAATAAAAATTCTTTATTTCATTATTTCCCGACGTTTCGTTGAGTTTTTGTCAACATCTTCAGGGGCATTTTATTTTGAATATGAATTTTTAACTTATAACATTAATAAAAAATTATTGGTGTATTTTGACATCACAAATTGATTGATTTTAAAACACAGTATATATAAATAAACAAATAAGTAAGTACCATTGAAGGTAGAAAAACTCGAGAATTTTAGCAAAAATGGGAAAAAAATCGTCGAAAAAATGGATGAATTCATATTTTACGATGAGAATGACAGTGCGTAAGGTGGTCGAAGCTGTAGTCATCTCAATTGAACGGGGACATCAAATTTTACATGTACAGTGTGCAGCAAAACCCATGTATCCCAGTTGAATTAAAACAGTTTGTTAGTTTAGTCCAAAAATATATGAGGAATAAGACAAAATTTATTTTTATCTAATGTATTAAGATCTATTCCCTAAGATAATAAAAAACAAATAAAAAAAAATGATAGTCGGTTTTGACAGACTATACCATACCTTATACCATGCGTTTAGAGACCCCTATCTCTTAGCTCCAACTAATTAGATAGATATAGAACATAAGCATAAACCAAATTTGAGTGGCATTGTTATTAATTTTTTGCCTTCGGATATGAAAGAGTTCATATCGAATTCTATATTTATATGGGAACTAGGTCGAAAAATGGACCGATCCTGACCATATTTGGTAAAGTCATTTAATTTTTACAAAAACTTATATTTACAAAACAAATTTGAGATAAATCTATGAAATATTTTTGTTTTTGATAGATTTAAGTGAAGATCGGAAATCAACTTCATATGGTGTTTATGACTGAGAGTAGTACTATAGGTTTTATTTTTGGACTACTGATAAATGGATGTAATAAACATACAAATCCAATTTGAGCGAGATCTATATGATAATTTGGATATTGTGGATATTTACATAAGTCGCTCTCATAGAAGTCATTTGTATAGGGACTAGGTCCGAACATGAACCCATTTTCATTAATTTCAACAGCGTGCATCCTATGGGCGATAAAAGGCTATATACTAAATTTCATAATCATCTTTGCGAACTGTAGTTTGAATTCAAGGTTTACATGGATACACAGACGGACGGACGGACATTGCTAAATCGGCTGAGAAAGTGATTCTGAGTCGATCGGTATAATAAAAGATGGGTCAAATATTTTTGGTAGTTACAAACATCAGCACAAATTCATTATACCCTGAACTTATAGTGGTATATGGTTTAAAAAGGCAACTTATTTTCTATTTCATAAAAACTCCTTCACAAAGAAATTTCCACACAAATACGAATACCAAATAATTCCATGAAATACCTTAACTATTTGCTACATTTTCAACATCTTAAAATGCGTAAAACAAAATTGGTTATTTGAAAATTGAATCATTTGGTTAAGATGGCAAAACAAAATAAAATTCTACAAATTTCACAATTTGAGCATGCACAAGCAAGCAAATTCGAAGAATAACAAGAACTAACGAATGAATAACAACAAAACGCATGGTAGGATTTTTTGAATTATTTCCAGAAGAAGCCGGTACGGCAAAAATTCTTAGAAATCCTATTAAAAACACTCAAAAGAAAGATAGAGGGAAAAAATGTTATACAAAGGAATACATTTTTTGGATATATGTACATATGTAAGTATCCGCGTCGATGGCTGGATGGTTGGCTGGCCGGACTGCTGTGGTTGAATGAAAGGAGAGAATGAATAGACTTACAAGAGAATTTTTTGTTTTAACCATCGTCATCGTCATCATTATCATCGACAAACACAAATAATATTGTGTGAGTGGACATGTGTGCGTGAGCGTGTGTAGTACGATACTCGATTACTCATTTTTACCTAGAAATATGTAAGTATAAAGGACTGGCTCTTCATTAGGTTGAATAAAAAGAAAAGATAATTCGTTTGAATTTGCTGAAATTTGAAAAAAAAAATCATTTTTGTTAACTTCAGTAATTATACAGACAGACAGACTGAGCGTTAGCAACAGAAACTGTATGTGTTTTTTTGGACATATTTCACATTTCTTTAACACAATTTTTAGAGAATTATTAATTATTAACAGAAAGAAATATTCATTTTTTTTTTGCAAAGTTTATTTCTGGGAAATTCCAATCAATTTGAATTTTTTTAATTTTTATTTAAATTTTAATTTACTTTTATGATGATGAAATTCGAGAAATTTATTTTTTAAATTGAATTAATAGTTTGGTATTTATTCATGGGATATAAAATTATCAATAGTTAGGTATTTATTCATTGGAAATAAAATTATTTTATTATAACACATAAGAAAATGTATTTATTTAGTTTGAAGGCGAATGAGATAGCATTAAAGTTAAATGTGCTATAAAATTAGGTGAATAACTGATAAAAAAAATATGAGTTATAAACATTAAGATTAAAACAATTTTAACTGCATTTTAAAAAGCACAAATAATGTGAAGTTTAATATATGTAAGGGAACTTTATGATAGGCCGATTACTGATATTTAAGATTTTTATCAAAGAATTTATTTTTGTTAACTTCAGTAATTATAAACACAGACAGACTGTGCGTTAGCAACAGAAACTCTATGTGTTTTTTGGACATATTTCATTTACACATTTTTTTACACCATTTTTAGAGAATTATAAATTATTAAAATAAAGATATATACATATTTTTCTGCAATTTTTATTTCTGAGAAATTCCAATCAATTTGCATTTTTTTTAATTTTTATTAAAATTTTAATTCACATTATGATGATGAAATTCGAGAAATTTATTTTTTAAATTGAATTAATAGTTAGGTGGTATTTATTCATGGGAAATAAAATTATCAATAGTTATGTAGGTATCTATTCATTGGAAATAAATTTATTTTCTGGTAGCACATAAGAACATTTAATTATTTAGTTTGAAGGCGAATGAGCTAGCATTTAAGTTAAATACACTTAGGGTATTCACAAGGGTGCTCTAACTGTTGTATATGTCGTATGTGCTAACATTATACAACAGTTGTATAATTGTTGTTGATATTTTCCATACAACAAAATTATACGACAATACAACGTTAACAGGTATGTTTTGCGGTGTACTATGTGATCAGCCGTTCCTTGTTTACTATGTAATCAGCTTTTGTTGTATATTTCAAGTATTATTTGCAGTTTTCTTGTAAATATTGTGGCAAAATGGTAGAAATAAATAATACATGAAAGGAAATAATTATATTCAGATAAGTTTTTGTGTAAAAGAACAATTATTTTGCTTTCATTCCTTTTTTCAGATTATAGTATATGAATATACGACAGGTTTGTCACATATGTACTATTAGACGTCTTTATTTCTTTCCAACATACACCTTATGAATTTCCTAACTATAAAATTCAGTAAATAACTGATAAATTAAAACTGTTATAAACATTAAGATTACAACAATTTTTACGGCTTTGTAAAAACGTTTTTATAAAACCACAAAAAAAAGGAAAGTTTAATATAAGGGAACTTTAATATTTAACTATTTATGATTGGCAAATTACTGATATTAAAGATTATTATTTTATTATATGAAAGAATTTTTGCTAAGGTTTGGTATGTGCAAGCAAGGGGTCTTAGGTTCGATTCCTGGCAAAATGTTTATTGAAAATAAAGTTATATTAACAACATTAATATTAAAAGAAAAATAAATTGTTTAATATTAATTAAAAATTAAAAAACATATAAAATATATAACTTTATTTTTAACAATAAATTTTGTAAATTCACAAATTAAAAAATCAGTTGTTGTAAACAAAACAAACAAACAGAAGTTATGTTAGTCGCAATTACATATGTACGTTTGAACGCAAAAATTATGAATCGTATGTAAATTTAATATTTGATGATACTTTTTATATCAATTATACAGAAATATGTGACCTTCTCCGAGAAAAGGGACCTAGTGTGTCAAAAAACGGGTTGTGTCAAAAATGGTGGATTCTGGTACCTAAAAGGGTGTAGAAACTTTAAATGCGTTTTTTTTTCTCAAAACTTAATTTTCACACACTAGGTCCCTTTTCTCGGAGAAGGTCACATATAAAGTAAGCCAAAATTATTGTTACAGTTTTTCGTTTACAAATAAATATGTATCATTATCTGACTAATCTTCGGACAATAGTTTTATTAAAAAAAAATATAATTTTATATGTTTGAAGTGAATTAATTATAGTAGAAACATTTGAGAAATTAGCACAACATGAATTATTAGGGGTTAATTTTATATTTTTGTACATAAAGTACATTTAAAAAATTCTAATAAATTACAAAGAAAATATATTCGTGTGTTTATTTTAATGTTCATAGGGCTTTGTTCAATATTATTGAACGTGTAGCATGCAGTATTGATGGATCGCGATCCATTTTAATGGATTTCACAATAGGAGGCCATTCTGCGATATGGATTGCGAGAAGTTAACGTACAGTAAAAGTAAAGTTGATTCTCCACGCATAACTTTCCTCAAACCCAACGAATTTAAGCAGTTAATAGCTCAATCCTGATCCACTGAGTGTTCTAGACCTATGTCAACAGCCTACGTTAATTCGAACTCTATTTATAGAGGTTTGAGAGATGAAAGTATTGAAAAAAATCTTGAATGCAAATTTTATTCATAAATTCTTTTAATATATAAGATAATCATTTGATGAAAATGTACAATTTGTTTACCATTTGATGAAAATGTACAATTTGTTTAACAATTTAGCGCTTTTTTGTAAAAGGCTCTATATGGAAAAAATGCGCTTTTTGGGTCGCTAATTAAAAAAGAATATGTATAATCTTAAAAAGCATTTTTTCCTACTTAAAAAAAATATATTACCTTAAAAATATTATCTTAAAGGCTTAAATAGTGCATTTTCCTAAAAAGTACATTTTCTTAAAAAGTATACCTTCTTAAACCCTGCCTTTTCATAAAAAAGTGCATTTTCTTGCAAAAGTCTAAAAAAAAAACTGCATTAAAAAAAGTAAATTATCTTAAAAAGGTAACTTTTCTTGACAAGTGCCTTTTTCAAAGTACCTTTTCTTAAAAAAGTATATTTCTCTTAAAAAAGTATATTTCTCTTAAAAAAGTACCCTTTCTCAAAACGTGAATTTTCTTAAAAGAGTATCTTTCTTAGAAAAGTACTCCTTCTTTAAAATGTTATGTTTAATTATCAAGTATCCTTTCTCAAAAAAGTACCTTTTCTTAAATAAGTATCTTTTCTTAAAAAAGTACTTTTTCTTAAAAACTTACCTTTTCTTTAAAAAAAAAAAATACCTTTTCTTAATAAAGCACCTTTTCCTAAAAAGGTGGATTTTCTTAAAAAAGTCCCTATTCTTAAAAAGTATCTTTACTTGAAAGCGTATTTTTTACCAAGCTCCTTTTTGTAGAAAAAGTAAATTTTCTTAAAAAGTATTTTTTTTGAAAAAGTACCTTTTCTTAAAAAAGTACTTTTATTTAAAAAATTATCTTAAAAAAAAATTATATATGTTCTTAAAAATACACCATTTCTTAAAAAAGTACCTTTTTTAAAAAGAGCAACTTTCTTAAAGTTGTACTTTTTCTTTGACAAGTATATTTACTTAAAAAATACCTTAACTTAAAAAGTACAATTTCGTACAAAAGTACAGTTTCTTAAAAAAGTACCATTTCTTAAAAAATACCTTTCCTTAAAAGAGTAAATTTTCTTAAAAAAGTACCCTTTTTAAAGAGTAATTTTCTTAAAAAGGTAACTTTTCTTAAAAATTTACGTTTTCTTTAACAAGTATCTTTACTTAAAAATGCCTTTTCTTGAAAAAGTAAATTTTCTTAAGTACCTTATCTTAAAGAAGTACCTTTTCTTAAAACGTACCTTATCTTAGAAAGGTACATTTTCTTTAAAAAAGTACATTTTCTTAAAAAAGTACCATTGTTAAAGAGTAATTTTCTTAAAAAAGTACCTTTCTTAATAATTTACGTTTTCCTTAACAAGTATCTTTAAATAAAAAAGTACCTTTTCTTAAAAATTTACATTAAAAAGAAGTAAATTTTCTTAAAAAATATTTTTTTTTTGAAGCATTTTTCAAACACTTTCTTTTAGCTCATACTCTCTGTCTGTCTGTCGTGGGGCAACCTCATTCCCCCTTTTCCAATTGATCTGAAACTTGGCCATAGTCTTGTTGTGACAACAGATTAATTTTGGGGTAGTCACGCATAGTCACGGAGTGATCTAAATGTCATTTCCCCTCATCCGATCGATCTGAAACTTGGGCCATACACTTGCTGTGAAAAAAAGATTAACTTTGACTTAGTCACGCACAGTCACGCATAGTCACGCCCAGTCACGGAGCGATTTAAATCCCATTTCCCCTCATCCAATTAATCTGAAACTTGGTCCATAGACTTGTTGTGACCAAAGATTAATTTTAAAATAGTCACGCATAAGGAAAGAAAGAGTTTTAATAAAAACTTTGTTTTTATGGATTAGATTATTTTAAATACATTTTCTTAAAAAAGTACCTCTGCTGGAAAAATACTTTTTCTCAAAAAATAAATTTTCTTTAAAAAGCTTTTTCGTAATTTTACAGCTATCTAGTTTATTTTAAAGACTTACGGGTTTAAGTTCACAACATATGAAAGTTTATAAATTAGGCTTTTTAATAAATTCAGAGAGAATGATTTTAAATGACTAAAAAACTAGTGCATGGCCCAAAAGTAAAATATGAAATTTGTTCTTTCGAAGTTCTGACTTTCTGTTGATAATTTAGAATGCCATAATTTAGGGTACCTTAAATGCAATTTTTTGATTTTTTTTTTTTGACATTACATATTAATTATAATTTCATTTGAATTGAAGATACTGCTAATAATAATATTGTTTTTGCGGATGTAGATTAAAAATTATCATGTACATTTTTTAAGTGTTTTCAAGAAACAATAATCTAAAAATGACATTTATTGTTATGGGTTTTTCGTATTTGTATTAAACATTTTTATCAATAGGTCATTAACCGAATTTTTATCAAAAAATTTTAACCAAATTTGGCATTCACAAATCTATGGTTTTCAATTAATAATCAAATATGTAAATTTTTTTCGATTTGAATTATTATTGACAAATTTCTTAGTTTCTAAATTTAATGGGTATAAAAAAATTAGGGAAAATACTTAGACGTATGCGCGATAATCTTATGAAGTTCTATATTAACCATACAGCGTTACAGGCCGAGACAGAGTGATGAGCGTAAGAACAGCTACGACCGCTGAAAGAAACACTTATTATCTATAATATTAATAGGCTAGGCGATTTCTTGTGACCGATGTTTTGTTCTACCGTTTTATCCCGATTTAGACCTAACGTATATTATTTGAAAGGTGTTTCTTTTTAGCCGTTTTGCAGATTTACAAATTTTTAAATTTTTTCCTTTATTTTGAGTAACTTACATTTAAAGTTGCTACTAACACATACATAAAATTATACAATGCTATGTGTGTGTTTTTAAATTTGTTAATGTGTTTGTAATAAAAATGAGTTTGTTTTTTGTGTTGAAATGTGAATTGGCTATAATTGATTAGCATAGCTTTAGGGTCTTTATTTAATGAAAAAATAAAATTTTCTAGAATTTGCACTCGAATTTCGAGAGCTGGAATCTTCTAGTTAATATAAATGGTCATCATTGACTGATTCTGTAACGCTGTATACTCAGTTTTACTTGTTGTTTCAAATATTACGCACACTATTTTACTAACTACTAGTAATAATACCAAAAAAGATAATTTAATCAAGTGGTCATTTGAATTATAATTATAATTAAAAAAAAACAATTTTTTGCATTTTCGGAATGTAAAAAATAAATATTTTAGAAAGAAAGAAACTTTAAACGCGTTTTTCTCAAATAGATGTCTTCAAAGTCGGTGATTACGAGATCTCAAACAGAGCTCAACCGATCGAGCTGATATTTTAACACAACCTTTTCAGATATATTCCTCAGGGATTGATCGCAGGAATAAGATTTCCGATAATTATTTCTATCTTTTTTTTAAGTTTCGGTCGAAAATTAAAACTTTTTCTACATAGTCGCCATTTTATCAAAAATTTTGACTATTCCTTTTAAAATTCCTTTCTATAAAAATTAAAAAAGTATTTTTTAGACTTTGCAACTGTACATAACCCCTTAATGGGACCTGTTGTTTAAAATTACTTACATATCTTTTTTTTCATTTTTATTTGTATATTGAAAAGACGCAAAAAAACGAATTTATTCTGTGCACTTATCCAAAGTTTTGCGGATATTGATTTTGTTTACATTTACTTATTTACTGTTAGCTTTATTTAGCTTTATTTATTTTAAACCGGATAGGGTGGTCTTTCCTCCTTTCAGCACTTAGCACAATTATAAATAAACACACACACACACACACACTTACACACCTTAAACCTTGTCTTTGGGTTTGATTTTTAATAAATGTATTTAATTGGTTATAAAACACAAATTATTTATTCTTAACGACCGAGATGTTTGAAACTTAAATGCAGTATAAACTTTAAAATATTTCTTTTTTTAATGATTAGCTAATTTTAAGACGTGCAATTTTTAATAAATTACAAAAACTTCTTTTTATGTACAATTTTTATTTTAAAACGACGGAAGTATAAAACCAAATAAGCAGTTAATTAAACAATATTTAAAAAAAACAACACATTTTCTCATACGTATATTTGGCTTTAAGAACCATTTAAGGCACGTCCGTCCATCCACTGAAAACCAAATATGAATGAATGAATATTTGACTTGATTTTTTTTTTTTGTTTTTTTCTCAATGAAAGCTAGAATTTTTTATTTACGGAGACCTTAGAAAATACTTTCATAGCATTAAATATCAAAACACATTCACATACCTTTCTTAATTACAATTTTATATTATAAATAAAATGATTAAAAATGAAAAAAAAAATAACTACCGTTAAAAGTTGATTTGTATGGTTATTGTTAAACAACTGAAACTGAAATGAACTGAATGAAAATTTATAACCAGCTTTTTTACTGTTTGTTGTGTTCGAGTATTATCGACAACGACGACTTTAATGATAATAATGAAAGATAATGACGATATTATGACGGCCGTATCACAACGAGTGAGTATATGGAAAAGTAATCATATTGAAAGACAAAAAAAAGCAATCAGTTACAAAACACACCCCTTCCTGGTCATGTGTATTTAGGAAAAATAAACAAACGCTATTGAAGTTCATTCATTCATCTAAAGCTAACAAAAATGAGAACATACAAATAATAAAACAAGAGAACTAAATGTTTTTTATTTACAAATAGGTATTTAAAATAAAAAGAGTGAACGAACAGCCAAGTAACCACGTGTTACTTAGAATAATACATATGTACAATATAAAAAAACTATAGTATTTGATGTTGATAGGATTTATGAAAAAAAATGACTAATGCCAATAACTAATGACATATAAAATTTTAGGTGTTTTTATATGCGATAAAATAAGTGGTTTTGATGTGAATTAAGGGTATACCCCAATTATAATTTCGCGACTAATTACTCATCAGGGAAGGCATTCCAGTTAAAATAAAATGGTTTAGAAATACACTTAAAAACTAAGTGATAGCCGCAAGGCAAATTCTCTTTAAATCAATAATTAAGGCACTATTAGATAAGATTATTTGTAAAATAGAAATAAAAAAAACATAACATAGAAATCATAAGCCATGAACATAAGCAATTATGTATAAGTGGAACAGCATAATTACTTCTAGGAAAACTTGAAAAATACAAAACAAAACTAGGGAAATCCCGGTTTTCAGCTGATATTACATTTTCCTATCATTACAAGTATTTAATTTAAATTTCTAAAATTGTATCTATAATATTATTAGGCTAGGCGATTTTTTGTGACAGATGTTTTGTTCTATTGTTTTATCCCGATTTTGACCAAACGTTTATTATTTGAAAGGTATTTCTTTTTGGCCGTTTTGCAGATTTACAGATTTTTAAATTTTTGCCTTTATTTTGAGTAAATTGCATTTAAAATTGCTACTAATACATACATAAAATTATGCATATGCTATGTGTGTGTTTATTAAATTTGTTAATGTGTTTAATAATGAGTTTGTTATCTTCATTCACAATAATAATAAAACATAGAAGTGTTGGTTTGTGAATTGGCTAAGTTGAGAAATTAGGATGCCTAGAAATTGCACTCGAATTTCGAGCGCTGGAATCTGCTAGTTTAAATAATTGTGTTTACATAATTTATTGCCTTTAAAATGGAAAATCGCCAGTAAGAAATTTGGTAAAAAAAAAAATCTTCGAAAAGAGCAAACAAGTTATGGAGATATTGTAAATACGGTAAAATTAAGTCATAACGAGTAGAAATAATTAGAAACTACCTATAATAAAAAAGGAAATACTGAAAATCAACTTCGATCTGGCCAAACAAATTAGCTGTCACGATATGGATTAGAAAATTAGTGCCTCAAAACAGGCGGAACACATTGAAAATTGTTCCAATAAGAACGTCCACACAAAAACTTTTCAAAGAGTTTTGCATGTGAATGGCTTTAAAAGCAGAGATCCACGTAAAAGACTTCTTATGTGTGCAAAAACCAAAAACTTCACCCTGAATTTGCTAAAACTCATATTAATAAGGATACGGACGTCTGGAAACGTGTTCTATTTACCGATGAAAGTAAATACAATATATGTAATTGGAAACTCACGGTCATTCCAAAGTTTGGAGAAAACCCAAAATAGCCTTAGGTCCAAAGAATATAACCCACACGATCAAACATTAAGGTGGCAATGTCATGGTTTGGGGAGCCATGGTATCATCTGGATGTGGTAATTTGGTTATTTATTAGAATATTTTGGGTCTTGGAAATCACTGGATTTTCCAGCAACACAATGAGCCAAACAAATGGCGCACATTATTCGTGATTGGTTTCTATATTAGGCTTCCTGACAACGCTATTTCCCACCACAATCACCCGACTTAAATCCTACAGAACACAAATGGGATGTTTGGGGGAAAAAAAAAATTCAGAAAATATGAAATTAGCAGCCGCGATAGCCTAAAAACTGTTTTAAATAGAGCCTGGGCAGAAATAACTCGGGAAATTACAGAAAATTTGGTAAATTCAATGCCTCGACGCTTAAAATCTGTGATCGATACTCAGGGTGGACTAACCAACCATTGAAATTTTTAAAAATTTCGAATTTTCTGATGCATTTTTTAATTATGTTCTTAAATTTTTACTGTATGTACACTTTTGTCCTTAGATTTTTTTATGTTTTTGTTATTATTGCTTTTGTTTGTTTATGAATCATTATTATTTTTTTGTTTGTTATAAATTCCTTAAATATTGACATTCAAGTCTTTTTCAATATCGTTAACAATTCCCCAAAATCGTTAAATAGACTATATCTAACTAAACGATTTGGTTAACTAATTAACTTAGGTTTGATTTTTATACAGTGATCGTCAAAATAAGGTAAACACCTTAGTTAATCATATTAAAAGTTTTATTAAAATGAAGTAACATTCAAGAAATCAATATATGTACATAAACATTAAACAAAAGTAATGCAAAACAAAAACAAGTACGAAAAATATAGTCGATCTAGACCGACTATACGATACTCTATACCATGCGTTTAGAGACCCTATATCATAGGTCCATTTAAATAGCTATAGAAAATAAGCATAAGTGGCATTGTTATTATTTTTTTTGCCTTCGGATATGAAAAAGTTCAGATCGGATGCTATATTTATATGGGAACTAGGTCAAAAAATGGACCGATCCTAAACATATTTAGTAAGGTCTCTTTTTTTTGCAAAAACATATGTACAAACCAAATTTGGAAAAAATCTGTGAAATATTTTTTTTTTTTTTATAGATTTAAGTGAAGATCGGGAATCAGCTTCATATGGGGGCTATGACTAAGAATAAATGGATGTAATAAACACACACAAACCCAATTTGACCGAGATCTATATGATAATTTGGATATTATGGCAATTTAAGTCGATCTCATAGAGGTCATTTGTATGGGGACTAGGTCTGAACATGAACCGATTTTCACCAATTTCAATACGGTTCATCTTACAGCTGATAGAAGCTTACATACTAAATTTCGTGAAAGTACATATATTAATATTTGCGAAATGAAATTTGATTACAAGGTTTACATGGACACACATAAGGACGGACGGACGGACAGCGCTAAATCGACTCAGTAAGTGATTCTGAGTCGATCGGCATAACAAAAGGTGGATCTAGGTTAAATATTTTTGACAGTATAGGGAATAATAAATGCACTTTAATAAAGTAAACAGCAAAGAAAAGGCAACAGAACTGCCATACAAAAAGTAGACCTTTTAATTTTATAAATACGAGTATTTGGTTTGTTTTCCATTGGCTTTAAGCACCTTAGCCCCCTCTCCTAAGTATCGACTCGACAAGTTATTTGGTTATATCGGGGGAGATTTTGTTCCATTTTTTCTTTAGAGCCTGCTTTAAGTCTGCCTAGCTTGAAATGGCCCTTTGTCTGAGTTTTCTGTCAAGCTGTTCTCACAGATGCTCGATCGGATTAAGGTGCGGGGACTGCGGCAGATGGTCATGTCCGGTACGGTAGCCACTCTTTCAAAATTTTAGACGTCTGATGGAAGATCCATTGTCCAACCTAGCCTAAAAGATTAACAACACCATTTGCTGCCACAGAGTCCCAAACCAAATTGAACCTCCACCGTGTTTAACACTGTTGGTAACACACTTTTATTGAAGGCTGGCTTCATTTTTTGGAGGCCTTTCAAATTCGCTCTCATCTTTATATAATATGTTTAACCAAAAAGATAGAGCCTCATTTCTGTACTTTTTAGCGAAATCCATACACTTACTTTGATGCTGTACGGCTTCTTGCGTGGTATTCTTATATGTAGGCCATTTTTGTGAAGCGATATCCTGACTGTACTCGCACTTACAGGTTTTCCTGATATCTGCGTTATGTTTTCTGATAATTTAACTGCACTTGAGGCTGTATATGTCTTTACTTCTCTTACTACAGCTCTAACTCCAGTATGACTAAGCCGCTTTAGGCGTCCAGATCTCGGTGTTTGTCGTATTTATCAAGTATTTTTTTTTTGTAGTGCTGTTGTTCATAACAACAATTTCGCCAATTTCACGCAAAGCTTTACCTTTTTTTCTTTTCAATATAAAATAATTATGCGAGTATCAGCCGATGTTTGCTTTCCCACAGTGAGAATGTTTTCTTTTATATATTTTTAAATTATTATTAATTAGTACAAATCAACTTAAAATGATTTTTAGTAAAGTAAAACCCATGATCAGTACAAATATGTACAAAAAGTTTAAGTTCTTCCCCGAAAGTCAGTAATAACTTTGAAATAAGACAATTTAAAGATGAAAAATGAAAGACAGACAGAGAGTATGAGTTAAAAGAAAGAGTTTAAAAATAAAGGATATCCAACGAGATATTAATTTTACTTATAAGTTTATGCACTAAATAAAACCAAATATTAATGAAGTGTACATTTTTTATGTTTTACGTACGTTTTTTGAAATGACCTTATTTGTATCTTTAAATATATGCCCTATTTTATAAAAAAAAAATTTGATTTTTATTTCAATAACACTACTATGAAAATTTTGATTATAAAAAAAATATTTAAAAAACCGAATATTAATGGCAGTCACTGTAGGTTTTGCATATCAAATGCAGTATCTTTAGATCATGTGTTATCTTGAATCATATGTTTGCCACTTTGTGCAATAAAGGGAAGTTGGTTAAACGGTCGAAATCTAGTATGAGAGATTTAAATATGTGAAGAAATAAGTGAAGGTTGCATATTAATTAATTATTTATTTTTTTTTAATACTAAATGATGGTGGATAGTTACTCCAGCAACATGTTTCGAAATGTTTAAAATCAGATAAATTAGGTGTAAGCTTAAATAATTTTAAACTTGGCCCAAATATGAAAAACACTGAGCAAGAAAAAATAAATTGCGTCTATTTTTTATGAATGTGACCTGCTAAACAAGAAATTTGAAATATAAAAAAAAAATTTAATGACAAGTTTTTTAAATGATTTCTTTCACTATTAAGTCTATATCTTGCGTTAGAAACCACCAATCTGGTAACTAAAGATATAAATACTCGTATATAGATAATAAAAATCAAGTAAATATTTTTTTCAAATAAAATTAGTACTTTAAGTGCTAATTCTTTATTGCGATTTTCCCGTTTAGCATGTTACAATATATAAAAATAGTCCCACTTCAAAGGGACTTAGGTTGTTCTCTAACTAAAGTTAAAATTATGTAATTTTTATTTTATTTTTTAATTTCAATAAGATCACATTTTAATAAAAACAAGATTACAAAAAAATATCAAGTCATTCTAAAAGAAGAATAAAGGGACATCTAGGGATGTGATTTTAAACAACTTCCAAAGATGCCAATGTAACGTTATTATGCAAACACTACAATTTCAAATATTCACAATAATAAATAGAATTTGAGATTATCTTAAGTAATATTGGGTGTATTACAAATTGATATCGAGAAATCAAAATAATGAAAAAAATAAATAAATAATAAAAAAAAATAAAAAAAAAATATTTTGAAAAAAAAAAATATGTAATTGATATTTAAATAGAGTTAAAAAAAGTGTATGCTCGAAAAAGGAAAAGAAAAATAGTTAAAATTGATATAAAAAAGTCACAACAAGAAGTACGTACTTAAAAAAATGGTTCTAAAAACGAGCTATTCAGAAGAACTGATTTATCGTGACATCCTAAGCTTTAGTTAAAATGATTTTGAGGGGATACATAAAAGCTTTAAGCATAAACATAGGTTATGTGAAATCAAAATTTAAATTTTAATCTTAAAAGGCAAATAAGATTGTAAGCATAACTCATAATCAAAGGTCTTTCATAGAAAACATTAAAGCTTAAAGCTTAATATTTCTATATGAATAATCCATTTAGATGTTATAATTATTAGTTATTATTTCTTGTAATTAAAATTTAAGCTTTGAGTATAATCGAAAAGCTTTAAAGTTAAAATTAAGCATAACTGTAACTTTTAAGCTTCAAATTTATCGTAAGTCGTTTTACAGAAAAATCTAAGTTTTATATTTAAAGCTAGTATAACTTTTAAGCTTTAAATATAATTGTAGGTCTTTTCAAAGTCAAACTCTAAGCTTTTTATTTACAGCTTGTAAACTACAAAATATACGCTTTTATTGTAATTTAAGGTCTTTTAAACGCCCAAATTTATGATTTACATATATTAAAGCTCGTAGCACTTTTTAAAGTCAAAATTTTAGTTTTTATTATAATTGTAGGTCTTTTCAAAGTCAAAAACTAAAATTGACAATTATATATGTAGTTACAAAATTAAAAATTTTATTTTTTGTAGGTCTTTTAAAGTTATAATTTAAGTTTTATATTTAAAGCTTGTTGAACTTGTCAAAGTCGAAATTAGAGCTTTTAAAGGCAAAAGCTTGTAAATCTTTTAAAAGTCAAAATAAAATACTTATTATCGGTATAACACACTATTATTGTCAACAGATGTAGTTATCAGGTCAAACACTTAAAGCGTATCTACATAAAGGTGCCAGTTTTAAATTTTGCAGATTTTTTTTTATATTAAGGTTGGCAGCTTTAAATATTCTTATGTAGAGTTATTATTGTTAAAAGCCATTAAATAAATGAGGAAAGTTTTGCTGAAACTGGCAATTCATCATCGTTCAAAAGAAGTAGGCGTTTCATGATAAAGCACCTAACACCGAATTCTGATGAAAGAACTGTATCAACATCCAACTGACGCAATCATAAGTATAACCAGCAGAAGCGAACTTGAAATTCCACTTCCTCCATTTTATTTTTGTTTATCGACAAAAAATTTTTTTAAATTACAAAGAAATATATTAAAAATGCAGTTAATATAAAAAAAAAATACATTTTTAAACATAATTTAAAAACAAAAAAAAAAATTTTTTTTTTCTTAAAATTATAATTTTTCTTAATATTTTTATTTTATTTATTTTTTTTAATTTAACTGAAAAATTTCAGACTTAGGAAAACAAAACGGACCTCTGATTCAGACTCAGATAACTCATTACCCTTAATTTCGTCTCTGCTCATTTTTGGCTGTTGAACAGTGTGATTTATTGGTAGGATTTGATCGAAAATCACATACGAGGTGTTTGTTAAAAAAAAATTCTATCTTTAATATATCCTGTAGTAAAAAAAAAAGTTCAGTTAAAGCTGATATTTTAACCGTTTTAGATCAAACGAGTTTTGGGGATGTCTGTTAAATTTACTTTAAACCCTTTATTTAAATAGTTTAAAAGAAGTTATTTATGTTTAAAAATGCGACTTTAACTAAACTTAGTTTAACTGACAGGCCAAACACTAGCAAATTTTTCTCTTTTGATCTTTAAAGAGAGTTTATTAAAAAAATCATTCAACTTACTGAGGTTAGTTATGAGCGTTACATGTTTTTAAGAAGTTTGTAAGACGTACCTGAAATCAAAAAGGGAAAAAATTTGTTAATATTATTACACGAAAGTATTAAACTTAAACAATAATAAAATGTATAACAATAAGTTAAACTAATAAAATAAATAAAAACACAAGATATAAAAATGATTTTCATTAAATAAATGAGCAATCCTTCCCTCGTCGATTGGTAGTAAAACTAGCGTCTGCACATTTATAAATGTTTATGGTTATCTACAAATTATGATCAAATATTGCTGAAATACATACATAGTTATTCACAATTCTGGAAACCCTCATTGTTTTAAACATTTTTTTTTTTAACTGACACCATTAACAATTTATTTTAGTAGAATACCACAATACTACCACGCTACGCTGCTGACTCACATGATTTTTAGAGAAATCAAAAGTATGTTTTTTTTACCAATGATGTTTTGTGGTAGTAACAAGCGAAATGATATATGTACTCGTATGTTTTTTTTTTTTTGCTGTAGTGTAGTAGCTTTTTTCTTAAAACGGTCTTAAGTTTATGGCTTTTTGCTAACAAAAATGTTGTTTAAAGTGAATGGCGCGAAATCCAACCAAATTTCATCACAACTCTATAAATGAGTATGACGACGTCCCTTTGGCTTACCAAGAAATTGTGTTAGTAAAGAAAAAAAAATTGCTACATAAGATTTAAGGTGTTTTGAGAAAACAGTGTATGCAAATTGTATAAGCTCAGTTTATGATGTTAGATAAAGGCTAAGATTGAAAGTAATTAATTATAAAAAATCTTAACTAAAAGAGTTTATATAGTCTGAAATTTAAAAACACAAAATGGGTAAAAAAAACACATTAAACGTCAAAGAAATTTAATTTTGAAAAACAGATTAATTATGAAAGCGTTAATCATTTTTTGATAAATAGAAGGAAAAAATATATCTATAATATTAATAGGCTAGGCGATTTCTCGTGACCGATGTTTTGTTCTACCGTTTTATCCCTATTTTGACCAAACATATATTATTTGAAAGGTATTTCTTTTTAGCTGATTTGCAGATTTACAGATTTTAAAATTTTTTCCTTTATTTTGAGTAAATTGCATTTAAAGTTGGTACTAACACATACATAAAATTATACAATACTATGTGTGTGTTTATTAAATTTGTTAATGTGTTTGTAATAAAAATGAGTTTGTTTTTTTTTTTTGTGTTGATTTGTGAATTGACTATAATTGATCAGCATGCCTTTAGGGTGGGTCTTTATTTAACGAAAAAATAAAATTTCCTAGAATTTGCACTCGAATTTCGAGGGCTGGAATCTGCTAGTACATATGACTATTTGTAATTTTTACCATCATGATGTCTTTGCGAAAACTACTTGGCGTAATACGAACTACATTTTTGTGTGTATGGATATGAAAATTTGACTACTGGAGAAATAAGGGCGAAAAATTAAAAAGAAAAATCATCAAATTACGATTTTTTCGACATTTTGGTTACATTTTTTGTTTTTCATACAAATTTACTAGACACACATATGAGGGCGGTCGCACAACAACCCGACCTGATGTATGAGACCGCGGCAGAAGTTTGAAAAAAAAATTGCTTTGGTGAAAAGTGGCAACCTTATAAAACATATGTTTTAAGTTTTAAGGCGCCACGTTGTTTAAATTTTTTTTTTATTTCATTCTTTTTTTTTTTGGAGCCATTAAAAGTAAACGATCTCAGTAAATTTGTAAACGTTGTGTAATTCAATACTTTCATTTGAAAGGCTTCAGTCCAAACAATATTTAAACCGACCTAAATTCCACTCTGGGGGAATCTGCTCCTAAGTTTACGACTATTAAATATTGGGTGGCAGAGTTAAAACGAGCTGCCAAGACTAACATCGTAGTGGTCGATCAATTGAGGTGGCCACGTCAGAATCGGTTAAGAAAATCCACAAAATGGTATTGGGTGATCGTCGGCTGCAGGTGCGAGAGCTAGCTGAAATGAGAGGTATTTCAAAAAGTGCTATACATCGCATATTGCCCGAAAATTTGGAGATGAAGTAGCTGTCCGTAAGATGGCAACGTTATGTCGTCTGATTTTTGGGATACGCATGGGATGATGTAACAACAACGTCATAAATCTGTGGTTTTCTGGAATAACCGCGTATGTCCATTTTTGTCAGTTTTGAGTTAACGATGCCAGATATATTAATTTTTAATGCTATGTAAATTTAAAAAAAAAATATTGACCATTTCTGAGTTTTTTCTATAAATAACGACGTAATTTAAATGTTTATTAAATTAATTTGCAGCACTATCGACGTATGTCGAGCTACGTTTGATCGCGTGACAAATTATTTTCTCACAAAACGACACATAGCGACATACGTTGTTATTAATGAACAAAAATTCAAAATAATTTTGGATTATTTTTCAGTTTATAACCACTTATAAAAACTTGTGTGTTTATTTCTGTTATTTTTTGTCACTATTATTCTTGATACGTTGTTATATTCTCATACTAAGTCCCGTTAACTTTTTGTTGACGAAAAAAAAATCAATTTTTCAAGCAACAACAACTTATGTCTACATGGGTGGTTGCGTTGGTAGTTTTCTTTTTCAAAGAAAACGACGTTTGTCAACATAAGTTGTTTTATCTGCACACACTTTAAGTGTTATTTACATATTGTTTTTTCGTCCTTCTCTAGGATCAATTCCTCTGAATATTTTTGACTCAAAATTTTATATAAAGTATTTATTGGCCACATCTACAGGACTGTTAAATAAAAAGCTTTAAAAACTTTATATCGAGCCCATAATTTCAAATATAACGTTTTTTGGCACCCCTGAACATTTTGATTTTATGACATACGCGGTTATTCTAGAAAACCACAGAAATGTTGTTAAGTATGATAAGTACCTCAGAGTGGATATAAGGTTCGACAACATTTCGATAAGTATGAATGCGTACAAGAAATTATGAATCATGAATCAACTCTACTCACTTTTTCAGTACTCATTTTAGATCTCTAATCATAGTTTAGTTACACCCGAGTTTTTAAACTCGAATAACTTTCAAACTATTTGACCTCAGAGTTAAAAATCGTGACTTTAACTAAACTTATGCCGTTTTCTTTTCTGACAAAAAATGTTGCCCTTTTTTTGCCCTTTTTTGGAAAAGTGTATTTTTTTATATATTCTGAATTAAGAGCAACCTTGTATTATATATCAATCGAAAGGTCTCAAAGTGCTGTGTTCATAAATACAAAAAAAATTTGATTATTATCCTCTTGGAAGTCATAGGGTGAAAATATTAAAAAAAGGGGAACAATGGGGAAATATTCTCCCACTATGACCTGAAAAAAGTCAATGGCTCGAATTTTTTGTGATTTATTAGGGCTCGACTTTGAGACATTTCGATTGATATATAAGATAAGGTTGCTCTTAATTCAGAATATATAAAAAAATACACTTTTCGAAAAAAAGGCAAAAAAGGGCGACATTTTTTCTCAGAAAAGAAAACGGCATAAGTTTTATTGACATTCCAAAAATGCGATCTTACAACTGTAAACTAAATTTAACTGACATCCCAAAAACTTGGTCTTAATTCTAAAATTTGTGAATAAGTAAAATAAAATAATAAATAAAATAATCTACAAATCTGGATTTAAATTTTTTTTATTTTTTATTTTTTTTTTTTTGTTAAGAAATTTTACCTATCCAAACAAAGTTTCAAAAAGGTGCTGGTTGAAATAAGCTGTGAGCCACTGTATGTATGTATATCCAATATTTAGACTAACATTCTTTGTTGAAGAATAAACAAGTAAGAAAATTAAATTCGGTCTAGACCCTACACCATGCGTTTAGAGACCCAATCTCTTAAGTCCAACTAATTAGATATAGAAAATAAGTATAAATCAAATTTGGGTGTCATTGCTATTAATTTTTTTTTTGCCTTCGCTCGAAAAATGGACCGATCGTGACTATATTTGGCAAGGTCACTTATTTTTTCCAAAAATATATACAAAACAAATTTGAGACAAATGTGTGCAACATTTTTTTTTCTGATAAATTTAAGTGAATATTGTGAATCAGCTTTTACATGGCTATGACTTAGTGTTTATGTCTGGACTACTTTGTATTTGTGAAAGATTCAAATTTCGTAAAAAGCAAAATATAAACACTTTTTGTTCTCTAACAAAAAATTGATTTTAAAATTAAACTGAATAAAAAAAAAACGTCATGGAACCAGCGTTCATTTTATTTTAAAATATTTTTTTAATTAAAAACCAACAAAAGAGATAATAATCAGCTGTGAAAAAAAAAATTATTATATCTCTTATTTTTTAACAAAATGAAAATATATAATACTCGCAACCATGAAGTTTATTAACTTTACTAGAAAAATTTTGGATTGTATAAGTCTTATGCTATAAGATAATTAGACAAGCCAGAGTCTACGGCTATGCCGAATAATCGGCACCCTAACTGACATGTTTCGTGATCTGAATTTGTTGTATTAAGTATACCTAAATTAAGTTTGCTTGTTTAAGGCTGATTTTTGTAACTAAATTTTCACCAACTTCCCATCCCTTAAGTGGATGACAATAAATATAATAATCACATTCTACATGATTTGATTATTTTTGCTGGTGTTTGACTTTTGGGATATGCGTGGGAAATTATTTTTTTTTTATTTTCAAAAAGTTAAAACAATTAAAGGCGAGTACTATGCTAACGTATTTCAATGTTTAAGCGATGAAATTAGGGAAAAAAGGCCGCATTTAGCGAAAAAGAAAACGTTGTTTCAATAAGCCAATGTACCAGTTCACACATTCATTATTGCGATGGCAAAAAATTTAGGAATTATATTTCGAATTGATTCATCACGCACCTTATTGGCCATATTAAGCTCCCTCTGATTATTTTCTATTTTGAAACTTGAAAATGTCTCGGTGGTAAAAGATTTGCTAACAATGAAGAAGTGGAGTCAGCGGTTGATGGCTATTTTAAGGAGCTATACAATTCTTACTATAAACAGGGTATCGAAACTATTGGATATCGCTGGGAAAAGTGTATCGAGCTAAAAGGAAATTATGCTGAGAAAAAAGAAAATTTATCCCAATTTTTTTGTTTTCTTTTTGTCAGATTGTTTTGTTCTAAAACCGCCCTCATACATATCTACTATTACGTCTACTATTAAAAAATTGTTTTTACCAATTTAATAAATAAAAATTTTAAAATAATTTTTTGTTTAAAAACAGAGTTGGAGTCAGCGGTTGATGGCTATTTTAAGGAGCTAGACAATTCCTACTATAAACAAGGTATCGAACTTATGCTGAGAAAAAAAGAAAATTTTTCCCAATTTTTTTGTTTGTATTTTTTTCTTTTTTTTTTCAGATTGGTTTGTTCTGGAACCACCCTCATATGTACATGTCTACAAATGATACTATTAAAAAATTGTTTTTACCAATTTAATAAATAAAAATGTTAAATACTTTTTTTGTTTAAAAACAGTTTAAAATTTTTTTTTTTTATAAATTTATTATAAAAATATTTTTTATGAAAAAAAAATGTTTGTGAAAATTTAGTTTTATAAAAAAAATATTTTTTAATTTAAAAAATGTGTAATAGAAAAATATATATTCTCTTCAATAGGCCAGTAAAGTTGCTGGAGTGATCACAATTTTAACAGCCAGACAGGCTGTTTCACTGACTCTGTAACGCTGTATAAAATATCCTTTAATTTTTCTTTGATTCGATGAGTTACAAACGTTACGACAAACTTATGCTTACCGTCCTGTATGTATGTATGTATATATTTCGACATTTTCATTGGAATAAAAACTCATCATATCGCATTATAAATAATAAAAATTTCAACAACAATAATGCAACAAAACTAAAAAATAGCCTTCTATCTACAATGGAAAAAAGCAAAAGCAAAAAATTCATTTCTGATCATATCAAACAAGCTACATGATGCATTAAAAAAAAAAATAACAATATAAGTATATAATTTTTCATGTGAATTTTGTATTGTTACTTTTTTGTAAACATAATTTTTGTTTTATTGTTTAACTGAGAAAAGAAAAATGGCGAACAATATAAAATTATTCACAAAATTCTCATGAAATTAAACAATTAAGGCCTAAAGAATTGTTAAGCGCATAAGCCAACAGCAAACTGAAATAAAAACAACAATAACAATGCTACGCTTTACTCAACAGCAGCATTTTAACATTAAAAATTTCAAATAAGAAATCATACGTATGTATAAATATATGTATGTATGTAGATACATATATAAAACAAATTAAATAATTTTTCGCACAAATTAAATACATTTTCTTATTTTTTTTTTGCATTATGATTATTACTGAAATGCTCTTAGTTTATACTTTCGTGGCTTAAATGTAAAATTCTACTTATTTAACCCAATTCTACTAACCCCTGATCCCCTTGTCCAAAGTTGATGAAACTTTAACCCGTTACTATTTGGGTATTCATAAAGATGTAGAATTAAAAAAAAATAGAAGTTTAATTTTTATAATTTTCAGTACAAAAACCCTCGAAATTGTATTTAAATAATAAAAACAACAAATAGGAAAAAAAAATTATAGTCAAAAAGGTTTTAGATCAAACTTAGCTGAGGTTATAATTGGATACACTCATACAATTTTTACGTTAACAGTTTGTGTTGTTCAATAAGTAGTTTGCAGTACAGTGAAATAACAATGCAGTTATTTTCCGGAGAAATATTTTATATTTTTCGGCGTCATTTATTTATTTCAGTTATTAACTGTTTTAAATTTTTTTACTTCAGTTTCAAGAAAATATTCATTCTTTTTTTTATTAAAATGTTTGTCTAAACACAATTTTAATTCAATACAAATTATGTACATGATTTTTAATGATGACGTACAACAGATGTTTATAAACATTGTAGTAAATTGCTTTTACTATTTTATATAGGTTTGTCATTCCGTTTGTGACGCATCGAAATAAATTCCGGAAACCCCAAAACCATATATTTTCTTGATCATTATAACAAGGCAAGTTGATTTAGGGATGATCGTCTGTCCGTCTGTCTGTGGAAATCACGATCACGCCATCAATATTTAAGCTAGGCCATTCGTTTTTGTATAAAATCGTTTATTAACATCCCAAAGGATTTGCTATTTAAAATCGTCAAAATCAGTTAAAGGGGTCACGAGATATGAATGAAACTTTGAAGAAACTCTTGAAAAAACTCTTTGTTGTTTTTCTTAAGATATGTTGTATATGTTGAAATTCTTCTTATTGTTGAAGTCATAACAGTTGTGTGTGTATATTAATACTGCACATGTCACAGCAAGTATTACCACATATTTTTTATCGTTAAAATTAAAAATTAAATATTAATAAAAATTAAAAATAAAATTAAATATTACGAAATAAAGATTAAAAATAAAAAATGAAATATGACAAATTAAAAATAAAAATTAAAAAAGAAAAATGAAAATGGAAAATTAAAAATTAAATATTAAAAATTAAAATTTAAAAATTAAAAATTGAAAACTAAAGATTAAAGATTAGAAATAAAAAATGAAAAATGAAAAATAAAAATGAAAAAGAAAAATGAAAAATGGAAAATTAAAAATTAAATATTAAAAATTAAAAATTAAAATTTAAAAATTAAAAATTAAAAATCAAAAATTAAAAATTAAAAATTAAAAATTAAAAATTAAAAATTAAAAATTAAAAATTGAAAATTAAAAATTAAAAATTTAAAATTAAAAATTAAAAATTAAAAATTAAAAATTAAAAATTAAAAATTAAAAATTAAAAATTAAAAATTAAAAATTAAAAATTAAAAATTAAAAATTAAAAATTAAAAATTAAAAATTAAAAATTAAAAATTAAAAATTAAAAATTAAAAATTAAAAATTAAAAATTAAAAATTAAAAATTAAAAATTAAAAATTAAAAATTCAAAATTCAAAATTTAAATTTAAAAATTAAAAAAGAAAAATGAAATCGAAAAATTAAAAATAAAAATGAAACATGAAAAATGGAAATGAAAAATGAAAGTTAAAAATGAAAAATAAAACACTTAAAATGAAAAATTAAAATTAAAAAATCAAAATTAAAAAGGGAAATTTAAAAGTTAAAAATTAAAAAAGAAAAATGAAAATCGAAATATGAAAAATGAAACATGAAAAATGAGAAGTTAGAAATTAAAAATGAAAAACTAAAAATTAAAAATTAAAATTAAAAAATTTAAAATTAGAAATTAATAATTAAAAACTAAAAATTAAAAATTCAAAATTATAAATTCAAAATTCAAATTTAAAAATTAAAAAAGAAAAATGAAATCTAAAAATTAAAAATAAAAATGAAACATGAAAAATGGAAATGAAAAATGAAAGTTAAAAATGAAAAATAAAACACTAATAATGGAAAATTAAAATTAAAAAATCAAAATTAAAAAGGGAAATTTAAAAGTTAAAAATTAAAAAAGAAAAATGAAAATCGAAATATGAAAAATGAAAATGAAAAATGAAACATGAAAAATGAAAAGTTAGAAATTAAAAATGAAAAACTAAAAATTAAAAATTAAAATTAAAAAATTTAAAATTAGAAATTAATAATTAAAAACTAAAAATTATAAATTCAAAATTATAAATTCAAAATTTAAATTTAAAAATTTAAAAAGAAAAATGAAATCGAAAAATTAAAAATAAAAATGAAACATGAAAAATGGAAATGAAAAATGAAAGTTAAAAATGAAAAATAAAACACTAAAAATGAAAAATTAAAATTAAAAAATCAAAATTAAAAAGGGAAATTTAAAAGTTAAAAATTAAAAAAGAAAAATGAAAATCGAAATATGAAAAATGAAAAATGAAAATGAAAAATGAAAAATGAAACATGAAAAATGAAAAGTTAGAAATTAAAAATGAAAAACTAAAAATTAAAAATTAAAATTAAAAAATTTAAAATTAGAAATTAATAATTAAAAACTAAAAATTAAAAATTTTAGTTTCATTCTTTAGTTTCTTACCTATTTTTATTATTTTTGTTTTTTATATTAAATAAAATTATTTTAAAGTTCCCTTCTTTAATATTAATAATTTTTAGCCAAGAATCATTAAATTTTATTTTTTTGAATTATCGTATGACTTCTAAGGTCTCAAATTTAATTGGTATTCGGATTAAAAGTTTCAGTATCGGCAACAGTTTCGAAGTGGTAGCCGTACCTCATATTGGGTGGAGGGTATCAAAAATTCGGTACAGCCGAATTTAACACTCTTACTTGTTATATATAAGATCGTCCTATGACCGACAGAAGCTTATATACCAAATTTTTCAAAATTATAATTATGTTTGCGACCTGTAGTTCGGTTACAGTTGATCGGTATAATAAAAGGTGGGTCTAGGTCAAGTATTTTTGTTAGCTAGAAATATCAACCTAAACTTATTGTACCTTGACCACAGACTGGTACAAGGCCGGTCCCAGAAAAACTCGACCAGACAAAGAAAACAACAAATTTGGGGAAAGTGTTTTTTATTTCTCACCATAATCTCTTTTAAGCACGGTATAGCGATATTCAATAGCTTTGATAACCTGTTTATATTAGGAACTGTCTATCTCCTTAAAATAGCCATCAACCGCAGACTCCACCTCTTCATTATTGGCAAATCTTTTACCACCGAGCCAAGACCAGCACCGAAGTGGTCGACCAATTGAGGTGGTCACGCCAGAAACGGTTAATAAAATTCACAAAATTAAATTAATTTTGATTTATGTTTATTTTTATGTCCATTTATGACCTCGCCCACTATGGTTTTACCTAAAACCCTGTTCCGAAACTCATGATATTGTATATGCGGCCTAGATCAACTATAATTTTTGACTTCTTTTTATTTATATAGTGAATAAAATATTTAAAAAAAAAAAATTATTTATTTATTATTTTTTTAAATGTGTTTTTGTCCGGAATTGCAATTCTGAAATTCTGGCAACCCTTATTTGTCTATTATAACCATAAATTCTGGAGTTGAAAAACTAAGAACAACTAGGATTGTGACCATTATATGCAATATTTTAAATTAAAGCTAATTATCTCGAGATTCCAAATCTTTTTCATGCCAACGAAAATTAAAAAAAAAAATCGGAACATGTTATTATCCTCTAGCGAGATATAGAAATTTCTTAAATTCTGACCTTAGGCTTTACCAATTAAAATACAAATGCCCCTTGAATGCTTGTATAAACTGATGATATAGTGAAGTATTTGCTACGGTCTTTACTGATTTATAGGATGATATTATAAAATTAAAAAAAAAAAAAAAATATGTATGTACATATATAATCCAATCCCAGAACTGTTAACACCAGAAACGACCTTTAAATGAAGAATTTTGAGAATTTTCCAAAAAAGAAAAGAAATATTGTTTTGTTTTTAATATTTATATAAACATTTATTTATAAACAGTTCTTTATAACAATGTACTTATCCCATTTGGCTATTTACGTCATTCAACGTTACGCATAGTATATATTTTGTGTGGCGATTATATGATACTCTCATGTATGCATCAACATAATTTATTCAAATTTATTATTATTTATTTTATTGTTAAGATTGTGTGTATTATAAAAACAACAAAGATAAATACTTATACAAATTCTGTTTTTGTCAAATTTTTCTACTACGCATTAAATACCCTTTCTAAAAACAAAGTGAATAACAAAATACTTAACCCATTTTGTGTAAATTGTTCAGATTTTGTGAATAACATTTTTGAAGTACATATTTGGTATTTACGAATACCTTTAGTGAATACAACACAATGTAGCCAACTATCGCATTATTTCTTAGTTAGTTATTCAATATTTTGAAAAGAGATTTATTTTTCTCGAAAATTTGCATAATGGTGATTTAATAGTGACATAATTTTTTTTACTAAGGAAACATATTCATTTAAATAGTTCCCGCTCTAATCCGTTCCCAGCTAAAATATATGATATGTTAAACAATTAGTTGAAATAATCAAAATTGTAAACTAAATTAACTTTGAATAACAAATAAAGATAAAAAAAAAATCTTTTGTTTTTTATAATTGCCGCATTTAACTGTGTCCCCGTTTAAATGAGCAGAAAATGTATATATTACCTTGCGCACTCAAGCGGGGAGACTACTGAATTTCAAATCTGTTATTTTGATTATTGAATTTACTTTTTTCATACTCAATCTAAAGCGGGGATACACGTGTATTTCAATTCTGTTGTTTTGTTTACTCAGTCTACTTTTTTGATACTCAATCTACAAATTTTGTGGTTATAATTTCTGAATAAGATTCGTATTTCGACTTAAGCTGTTTTGACTTGTTTACTTATATTTAATAATATTGAAAACTAAATAACACAAAAATATCTTAAATTTGACTTAAGCTGTTTTGCCTGGTTAGCACAGATTTAATAAAAATTTAAAAGTCCGAGTGGAAATTCCATTTTACGCTCTGAGTTAGAGATTAGCTGTTTTTCCTTGTTAGCACAGATTTAATAATATTGAGAAGTCCGAGCAGAAATTCCATTCTAAATTTTTCTGATTTTTTCTTATAAGTGCCTAAAGGAATTAAAACGCTTAGAGCTAGGTTAACCTTGTCAATTAACTGAATAAGACCAAAGATCACCACTATCTTTCAATTGACCTGAGTTCTGGCCAATTTGGAAGAAATGCTAATTCTTGTGCGAAAAACGCTAAGTTGGCATCACTGTACCTAGCTCTTAACTGACTCTTATTTACTATATTATCGTAAATAGTAAAATTTCTAACTTCGAGAAATTAATTTTTATTTCTATTTTACTTCAGTAATAAGGATCATAGCCCTTTCATGACTGAACCTAAACTGCTGGAGAATTTTTATTTTTTTGTGGATTCGTACTTAACGACCCAACATTTCTGAGCAAAAGTGTCATCAAAAATATTTTTTTTCAATTCCTTCAAGGAAAAAATCCATGGGACATACATATATATCCCATTGGTCGTCAACGGTCAAAATTAGTGATAATTTACTCCGCTCAAAGCAAGTCAGTGATTTTTGTTTTCATTTTTTATACCCTATACCACTATGTGGTTTGGGTATAATGACTTTGTGCTGCTGTTTGTAACTACCAAAAATATTTGACCTAGACCCATCTTTTATGATACCCATCGAATCAGAATCACTATCTGATTGATTTAACGATGTCCATCCGTCCGTCCGTCCGTCTGTGTGTCCATGTAAACCTTGTTATCAAACTGCAGGTCGCAAATATGAGTATATTGTGATGAAATTTGGTATATAAGCTTTTATCGGCCATAGGATGAACGCTATTGAAATTGGTGAAAATCGGTCCATGTTCAGACCTAGCCCCATACAAATGACCCCTATGAAATTGGCTTAAAATGCCATAAGATCCCAATTATCATATAAATCTTAGTCAAATTGGGTTTGTATCTGTTTATTACATCCATTAATCAGTAGTCCAAAAATGATCCCTATGGGACAGCTCTTAGTCATAGGCCCCATATAGACCTGATTCCCGATCTTCACTTAAATATATCCAAAAACAAAAATATTGCACTGATTCTTCTCAAATTTTGTTTGCATATATTTTTGCAAAATACAAGAGACCTTAGCAAACATGGTCAGGATCGGTCCATTTTTGGGCCCAGTCCCCATATAGATATAGCATCCGATATGAACTTTTTCATATCTGCAGCCGAAAAAATTAATAAAAATCCCACTCAAATTTGGTTTATGCTTATTTTTTATATCCAGTTAGTTGGGCCTAAGAGATGGGGTCTCTATACGCATAATTTTCTTGCTTATTTTTTACATAAATAACTGTAGTTTTGGTTTTGTATTTGTTGTAAATTTTTAAATATAGATCACAGAGAATCGATTACAACTTTTTTAGTTTGTACTAAAAATGGAAAGGAAAATCGGACAAGCGCAATATGATCCTTTTGTAAAAACCTTTTTTTCACAAAAAACCGTAATTGCTTCGAAGATTACCATAATTGATTTTGAATTTTTGCTATATTTAGAATTAACTTTTTTTCTAAGTCTTTTTATTTATAGTTTAATTAATTGGTGATTTAATATTATTAATTATTTTAATTTAATAAAAATATAAAACTGTAAAACATCTTCTTTACTATTGACGACCAATTGGACATATGTATATGTCCCGTTCTGAATTTTGCTGAATAACAAACCGATTCCAAATATTTTAGTGTTTCTGAAAACCATAAATACTGGTCCATGTTATATCAAAATTTTAATGTTTTTGGTTCAATAACGTCCGTATTAATGACATCCAAATATGATTAAAAAAAAAAAAAACATAATTTTCAGACTTTGGGGTCACCGTCTTAGGTCCTGAGAATACATGTGACGAATTTTTTGGTATGGTCTGAAAGCTAAAACTATCCTCTGTCGACTCAAGTCAGCTTTAAAAAAATCGGTTGGAAAATGTGGAAAATATAAGAAAAAAAGAAAAATGAGACATATATATCCCATTGGTAGTGAAAGGGTTAAATAAAAATTTATGTTTTTAAGGGTCTTCAGTGAAAAAAAAATCAAAATCTTTCAGGTACTCAATTAAAAGTAGTCTTTCAAGTACTTAACTTAAAAATTTAATGAATTCGCTAAAAACTTAAGTTAGTAATAACAATAAATGAAATTAAAACATTTTATTAATTCCATATTGAAAGAATTTATTTAAATTATAGTTTTTTCAGGATTTCAGTTATTCAATTTTAGTTTCCGGCTTTCGTGACCTATACTAATTACTCTATGCTCAGGGTATAATGAAAGAGTTTCTTACTAACAAAATTATTTGAACTAGGACCACCTTTTAGTCTACCGATCGAGTCGATTTAGTTCGTCTGTCTGTGTGTCCACGTAAACCTTGTAATCAAACTACAGGTGATGAAATTTTTAATAACGATGCATATTCAGAGCTAGGCCCTTATGAGATTGACTGAAATTACCGTAAGATGCAGATTATCATATAGATCTCGATGAAATTAATTATTAATGTACAACAGCCATTCTGGGGGGTGAAAATTTTCAAGTCAGGGTGAAAGTACTAGGCCATCATAGTAAAACCCCCATAGAGTTTGACGTTCTCAGGCCTTTAATATTTTTTCCTTATCTTGATGTTTGCTTAGTTTTTCAACTATAACTCAGGAACCATTGACGATTTCTCATTTCATTCTTCAGCAAACAGTTTCAGCAAATCAAATTGGACTAATTTTAACGAATGAAATCTTAAAAAATTGTAATTTTCTCCATTTTTTATATACATTTTTTAATAACATATTCAGGGCACCTGATTAATATTTGAGTGATATTTTCAATATAAAATCAAATATATACCAGTATTTTTTATTCTATATTTTACATGAATATATTAATAAAAATTAGCTGCTATTTCGCTGAAGATTGAAATAAGAAATCATCAATGGTTCTTGAGTTATAGCTGGAAAATTAAGCAAACAAACATTGGTGTCATCAGCCCAAAAATAAACCCTATGGCAATATTCTTAGTCATAGTCCCCATTTGAAGTTTCTTCCCGATCTTCACTTAACTCGAGCAATGAACAAAAATTTCGCACATATTTTTCTCGAAATTCGTTTGTATGTGATTTTTGCGGTCCATTTTTCAACCTAGTTTCCATATAAAAATAGCATTCCTTTATTAACTTTTTCGTAACGGCCGGCAACAAATCCATAACAATGGTACTCAAATTTTGTTTATACATAAGTATGTACTTATTTTCTACAACCAAATATGACCTCAGCCAAGTTAAGAGTAAACTCATCGTATAGGGTAGCATATAGTACATCTAGATTTCTAACTTTCCTACTTTTTTAAAGGAAATTTTTCCAATTGAAATACAATCTGATTATCGTTGAATATATGTTTAGTTTTGTAATAGTTTATTAAGTTTAGGGACAATTCTCCCAATCGACCACAGTTATAAACTAACTAAAACTTATATTGGTGAAACTTTTTAAAACCATTAAACATATGAATAAACTTAGTAGCCAAAATGGGTTAACAACAAGAAATATTAAAAAAAACAACATGCATAATTTAAAAATCCAAGAAATTCCCAGAAAACTTATAAGGTAAATATGTATTAAATAGCAAATTAATGAGACAAGAAAAAAAAAAAACATAGTAGGTATTTGTAAACAAAAAGGAAAAAACATTTTGAACACAAATGTAAATATGTAAATGAAAATGTCACAAAACTTTTTATTTAAAACCATAAAAGTTCGCATTTGATAAGAATTTTTTATAGATAAAAATCGAAGGTTTTTATTACGTATTCCCATACATTCATATGTATGTATGTATTTACTAATGTATGTAATTACTCATATTCATATGTAAATATTGTCAAAAACTGATGAATGTTTACGTACATAAATATGACACATTAGACATAAGAATATACAAATCCACTTATGTGTATAGACATACTGACATAAGCTTTTTAGGGTTTGTCTAGTAGATATTTTGGGTGTAGTTTTTTGTGAATCCACATTTGAACATTAAATAATTGAACATTGTACAGGTACCTTGAACTTTTTTTTGTGTCGCTTCAAATTCAAATGAACAGTAATTGAACTTTTTTCCAGGAATTTGATAAACATTTTAGAAATCCTAAACTACCAGTAGAAGTAGCAAGTTAAGATTAAAAAACAAAATGTTTATACAGTCAGTTTGAAAAGTTTACGTTCACCCATCATTATTAAAAGAAATGAAATCAAAATTTTTTATTTATTCTAAGGAAAGAAAAACGAATATCCAAATGATTAATAATATATAAATATTTCAAGATCAAAAAGATAAAACAAAAAAGTCAATAAATGTACACCAGAAAAGTTCCCATGTACAATGAAATGCTATATTAAAAATTTGAAGCTTTATTTCACTTCCAAATTTCACGGATATATCTAGTAAAGCAACGGATAGTGCATAGTGTCTGTTTGGCACAAATTCTTTGGAATGCATCGAAATTGATAAAATTTGTTCTGTGGAAATTCTGTTAATCAGGTTCATAAGATCGAAGTTGTCTATTAGTAACATTTAAGCATATTTTTCCAAGAAGGCATTCAGAATCAATTTTGCCAGAAACTAAGTTGAGGAAAAATATTATATCAAAAATGAACCTCCTTCTTTTCAAAATTGGAAGCTTTTTTTGGATCCAAACGACTGCAATAAGGTGGTAGACTTAATTCCACATTCCACCGAAGATATCACGAACAATGAAAACATTGTTCTGTGGATCACAGATTACTGATACGTATTCGAGTATCGACCTGACTATAGAGGTGAATATTTTTTGGATCAATTAATTCCTTTGCACAACGTTTTATAAAATATTAAACACCTTATTAACAGTCGAAATGAACCCCCAAATCTGTGAATAGGTCCAATAAGTTTAGTTTTGTATCATGGATGACATAGTCATTCGTATATGAGGATTATCTAGAGAAAATCGTAGACTGACTTTTTTTAGATTTTATTTCATTAAGTTGACATTACACTATTTGTAAAATCAATTTATGTCAGACTGGAGACGTATACTGTCTTCATTGTACATATATGAGGGTTGAGTAGATTTTTACATCATCGGCATACACAGTGTTTACGATTTTTTAAATACAACCGAATCCAATAGTATCAATCTTCGCTTTCAGTAGATCATAGGTTTTGAACTCACTCTTCTAGAGAATTTTCCAGTAAAATAATTTTTTTTTTATTTTTATTTTATATTTTGACACTGTTTTTTATTTCAAATCCGATCAGAAAATTTTAAATAGTTCCAACTTTCAGGGTGTTTTGAATTCACTCCTCAATCGAGTTTTCAAGTGAAATGATTTTTTATAAACTTTTATTTTTTTTTTTATATTTTGATACTGTTTTTTATTTCAAATGCCATCAGAAAATTTTTTTAGGACCATCTCTCAGGAAGTTTTGAACTCACTCCCGAATTGAATGTTTCAGTAGAATTTTATTTTTATTTTATATGTGAAACCCGTTTTTATTTCAAATAGCATCACAAAATATTTTATTCGTCGGGGTGTTTTCAATACCTCCCCCCCCCCCCCCACAACAATCTGATTTCCCAGTAAAATTATTATTTTTTTATAATTTTTATTTTATGTGTGTAAGTATATCAAAACAGTTTTTATTTTAAATCCCACCAGAAATTTATTTTAGTACTACCTCTCGTACACTTTTTGCATAATATTCTCATATATAAGCAAAAATTAAAAAAAAGAAAAATATATAAAAAAAAAAACGACAAAAAGTGCAAAATCTATTCTGTGCGTCGTTTCATACTTGATATATAACTGCTTCGAATCGTTATAGAGAAGCCATTCCTTAACAATAATTTACTGATACAAATTTAGGTATTTTTAAATTGTTTATACAATTTTTTTGCTTTTATTTATTTTTTTTTTTGTTGATAATGTAAATAAGATCTTTGAAATGAAAATCTAATTTATTTAATTAAAATTTAAGGTGAACGTAAACTTTTTTGACTTACTCTACATACATATTTCGAATAATTGTTGAATTAAAACAACTGATATCAAATTCGAGTACAAATAATATTTGAGTACTTCTGTTTAATTCATTGAAATTATGACTTTCATGTTTTGTTTCATTTTCTAGGGAATACTACGGGTACAATAATTCTTATGAATATCAGGCAGCTGATATTATTGTAGGAATTTTTATTAAATAGAAATGTTCTTATATCGCTTAGTTTTTTTTTTTTTTTTTTTTTTTTGAAAATAAAAATTCATTTAAATGTTTATAGCATCTAAGTACATTAGCTGCCAAAATGATTTACTGTAGACTTAGTGAAATGTGTTAAAGACTCTATTTAATTTTGGCAACATCACGCGCTGATGATGGAGAGCTAAATTAGAACAGTTTAAATAGGGATGTTATCACTTTGATTACATTATTATCTTGGAGATTATAATGTAGATGATTGTTTTGCTGCGATGCCAACTTTTGTCAAGCAAAAATCGCAAAACAGTATCTCAGAAAGCGCTAAAGGCTTGAAATTATAATGAAATGAAAAGCGCTAAAAATAACTGTAAATCAATAAGTGTATAAGCATCTATAAAAAAATGAAATACGTGAAATTTTGTATTAAAACTATTAATTTTCCAATAAAATCATATCATTTTCTACCTCCTGTTCAAACATAGTATTGCTTCTATATAAAAATTCGATTTTTTATATGTTTGAAGTGCATTAATATTAGTAGAAATATTTAATGGGATTTTATAATTAGCACAATATTAATTTTACATTTTTAGTCTATATTTAAAATTATTAAATGCAAAGAGAGTTGTCGCTGGGTGATCCAAGTTTAACTTGTATTATGGAAAATACATAGAAGTGCTTAATAAACAAAACCTATCGGGAGCTTCTGTTAAAATTTGATTTTCTCTAACGTTACTACGTTACATTTTTTTTGCGTTCATATACTTATATATATATATATATATATACATATACAAATATTGAACTTTTACAAAATTCTGAATTTGCCATTTATCTTTTATAATAACTAGCAGATTCCAGCCTCGAAATTCGAGTGCAAATTCTAGGAAATTTAATTTTGTTCATTAAATAAAGACCCTAAAGGTGTGCTAATCAATTATAGCCAATTCACAGATCAACACAAAAAACAAACTCATTTTTATTACAAACACATTAACAAATTTAATAAACACACACATAGCATTGTATAATTTTAGTATGTGTTAGTAGCAACTTTAAATGCAATTTACTCAAAATAAAGGAAAAAATTTAAAAATCTGTAAATCTGCATAACGGCTAAAAAGAAATACCTTTCAAATAATATACGTTTGTTCAAAATCGGGATAAAACGGCAGAACAAAACATCGGTCACAAGAAATCGCCTAGCCTATTAATATTATAGATTTCGCGTTAAGCCCTAAAATTATGTTTTTTTTTTTGAAAATCTCTCTTTGGTGTGTTCTCTATCGAAAGATAACAAATTTGTTATAAAAAATACAATTTTAAAAAATTGTTAAACAAAAAAAAAGTATTTTTTAGTGATGTCACAACAATGGAGAGTTTTAAACTATTATACCAGAGTTGATTAAAGCTGTTAATATAGATGTATGAAATAAAATTAACCGTTATTTAAAATTTTTAAAGTTTCTGACGCTTTCTTTCAATTGTTTTCATTTTTCAATGTTTTTCAAAAAACCCAGAATAATGGATGGTTATACGGCTGGTCTTAAGCAAAAGAAAATTTGTGGGAATATTCTATCATAATTTCAAAAACTATTAAGATATACGGTGACGAGTCTACATTCAGGCGCCAGGACCCGTAAAAAGAGTCAAAGACAGGATAATTTAATAGCAAGAGTTTAAAAAATTTACAAAAATGCTATCTAAAAATATCAGCTCGAACTGTTTGAGTCTGATCTTGGCTGTTATCGTCCTGTGAAAATCGTCTGGCTCGCATTAAATTTGCTAAAGAGCACATGAAATGGTCAAGACGGAATTGGAATAATTTTCTCTTTTCAGATGAGTTCAAGTTTAATTTTAATTTTAATTTAAAATAACATCGATTAATAAGAACTTGTAAAAAACACGTCTGTATGCAACAGTGATGTCAATCAATCTACGGGCTAAGGATATACCCATTCCTGTAGTAAAAGATACTCTAACAGGAATTGGATACAGGCAAATTCAAGACGACACTGGGAGAAATATATGCTCTTGGTCAGAAAGTTCCAACATGACAATGACCTAAAAAATACCTCGAAAGTTGTAACCGAATGGCTACAATATAATGCAGTTAGTGAGTGCAGTTAGACAAATCTCATATAGAAAGTTAATTCAGAGTGGCAAAATATTTCAATGGATATCATCAACCATTTGATTGACTCCAAGCCTTGGCGTTGTGAAGCCGTACTAAGAAACAATGGATACCCAACAAAATCTTGAAACCAAAAATTGAGGGAAAGTTTTAAATTATTATATAGTAAAGGTTTCCAATATTTTGTCAACAGCATCAAAATTAATACTTTTAAGTTTTGATATTTTTTTTTTTTTGTTTTCTGAAGCTATTTTATGTTATTTTTTTTTTTTTAATAAATAAAACATTAAAAATTTGTAAATAAATAAAAGAATTTTGAATTTTATAATTCAATTGTTTGGCATTGACCGTTTGAGCGTCGAAAATATATTTTGTTAAAAGTTTCCATTGTATTGTCACTCACTGTATATATAAAAGGAAGACAAAAAATACAAAAAATTAATAGATTATTGAGATAATATAACTATCTTTATTAATAAAATTTACATATTCAATAAAAACAAGTAAGAGTGGGTCGCAAATGCATTTTTCGATACGTTGCAATTGAAATGACAAACTGATATTTCCCCTCTGCCCAGTGGCGTGGGGTGGTATAAAGAATGGATGTTGATAATTTAATATTGTTGACCCAGGCCAATAACTGCATCTATAAGAATTTTTTGTTTACCTAATTCTTCTTCTCCTTCTCTGTTTATTTACAAAATGCAAAGAACATGATATAGGTACCTGTTTACGTTTTTATATAACTGCACAAAATTACGTTAATATTACGTCATCTTTACCATTGAGCTTGAGTAACTTAAGAGTCATTTGAAATGTGTTTATTTTCATTCCCCGTATTTTTCCTATTCCAAAAACAACTAGGTATTGCTATTTTTAGTATAATTTAGCTAGAAAATTTAAATGTATCATTAAATTAATCATAATTTTTGGCACAGCCAAATAATTTAATTTTATTTTTAACAACTACAGCAGAATAACAATTATCTCTGATTAATGAACCGAACAAAATCAATTTAAACGTATGTACAAAATTGCTAATATAATTATCTCACTTTCATTTGTAATTATAATATGATCTAAGAAATGAGATAATCTTAATATTGCATGTGAGTCGTATAGATGAGTCGTATAATAATGACTCAACTGTAACTCATTGTTTCATCCGTTGCCAAATAAATATAATATTTATTAATATTTCTGAATTCTTAAGAATTTTTTAAAAATAATATTTTTTGTTTAAAAATAACGTGATCATTATTCGTAGAAAATTATTGATTTTTATTTTAATTATTGGCGAAGAGCAATAAACCATAATAATTAAGACTAATGATTTAAAACGTAAAAAATAGCTAATAGGTATTTAAATTTGTATGCATAGTTATTTATAATACATATACGTATTTCGTCTAAATTGCTTATGCGGATCTTGAAAAATAAAATAACAATAAAACGCCTAAAGGCTTTTAAAGGGATAGAAAAGATGATGATGATGATGATGATAATGATGATGATGATGATATTGAACTTTGAAGAAAAAAGACTTACACCTAAACATTAATTATAATGGAACATATACTTATGTATATTCTTCATTCAATCAATTAGCACCGCTGTTAAATCATCTTAGTACTTAGTAGAAGAAGCATTTACATGTTCACAACTAAACATTTTTACCACATGCGGGTTAAAGTTATTGCTGTCGGTTCTTGAACTCAAGTGCAAATACATTTCTTATGTCTTGTTGTTAAAGATTCTCTAATATATACTAAGTATTACTAGTACGAGTATTTAAGATGTTTTAGTTAATTATACCATCATAGTTTTGTAAATATTATGGCGCCATCAAACAACATGTAGACAACTCTGCAAGCTATTGATAAATTGTTATTTAAATGTAAATTTTTAATGATTTGGGTTATTTCCTCTTTAGAGAAAACAAAGAGATAATTTTTAGGTTAAAGACATTTAAAAAAAAAACATGACAAAATTTTAATAATAAAAATAAAGTAAATTTCAGCTCTCGTAACAGAAACTCACAAAAACTAAAAAAAAAAATTAATAAATCCTCAAAAGTTAATATTATATTTTAAATAATTAATTTATGCCATCTAATCAACAACCTATTTGCCAAAATATAAAAATTTTTAAGACAAGTTACAAAATAAGGACTTAAGTAATTTAACATTTTCTGAGTGCTTCAAATTCAATGTGAATAAAATCTTGAATAAGATGTGAATAAAAACTTGAATAAGATAAAAAATACATTTAAATTCGATAAATGTACAATTGACGTAATAATTTTAACAACTTACGGCAGTATCTAGCATGAGTATTATTTATAATGCACATGCTGCTGCGTTTGCTAAACTCAGATCAACAACCTTTCAAACACTGAGTAAGTATGTTAAAACAGCTGATGTGTGTCAAACTAAGCAAAACAAAATATATGAATTATTTTTAAGTGCAAATAAATATTAAATTATATATTAAATATCAACAATATCATCAATATTAAATTATCAACATCCATTCTTTATACCACCCCACGCCACTGGGCAGAGGGGAAATATCAGTTTGTCATTTCAATTGCAACGTATCGAAAAATGCAATTGCGACCCACTCTTACTTGTTTTTATTGAATATGTATATTTTATCAATAAAGATAGTTATATTATCTCAATAATCTATTAATTTTTTGTATTATTTGTCTTCCTTTTATATATACAGTGAGTGACAATACAATGGAAACTTTTAACAAAATATATTTTCGACGCTCAAACGGTCAATGCCAAACAATTGAATCATAAAATTCAAAATTCTTTTATTAATTTACAAATTTTTAATGTTTTATTTATTAAAAAAAAAAAAATGACATAAAATAGCTTCAGAAAAAAAAAAAAAAAAAATATCAAAACTTCAAAGTATTAATTTACAAAATATTGGAAACTTTTACTATATAATAATTCAAAACATTCCCTCTATTTTAAGTTTCAAGATTTTGTTGGATATTCATTGTTTCTTAGTACTGCTTCACAACTCCAAGGCATGGAGTCAAACAAATTTTTGATATTGATGATATCCATTGAAATTTTTTGCCACTCTGAATTGACTTTCTCTCTGAGATTTGTCCAACTGCACTAACTGCATTATATTGTAGCCATTCGGTTACAACTTTGGAGGTGTCATTAGGTCATTGTCATGTTGGAACTTCCTGACCAGGAGCATATTTTTCTTATCTGAAAAGAGAACATTACTCCAATTCCGTCTTCACCATTTCATGTGCTCTTTAGCAAATTTAATGCGAGCCAAACGATTTTTATCTGATATCAGCGGTTTCTTCACAGGACGTAACAACCAAGATCGAGCTGATATTTTTAGATAGCATTTTTGTACATTTTTTAAACTCTTGCTATTAAATTATCCTGTCTTTGACTCTTTTTACGGGACCTGGCGCCTGAATGTAGACTCGTCACCGTACATCTTTCACGATATATCTTAATAGTTTTTGAAATTATGATAGAATATTCCCACAAATTTTCTTTTGCTTAAGACCAGCCGTATAACCATCCATTATTCCGGGTTTTTTACTCGTAACAAAACTTTATTCTTACCATTATTTTACAATAAACAATTATAAGATTAAAACATTGAAAAATGAAAACAATTGAAAGAAAGGGTCAGAAACTCTAAAAATTTTAAATGTTAATATTTTGATATCACTAAAAAATACTTTTTTTTTCGTTTAACAATTTTTTAAAATTGTACTTTTTATAACAAATGTTGTTATCTTTCGATAGAGAACACACCAAAGAGAGATTTCCAAAAAAAAAAAACATAATTTTAGGGCTTAACGCGAAATCTTTAATATTAATAGGCTAGGCGATTTCTTGTGACCGATGTTTTGTTCTGCCATTTTATCCCGATTTTGACCAAACGCATATTGTTTGAAAGGTATTTCTTTTTAGCCGTTATGCAGATTTACAGATTTTTAAATTATTTCCTTTATTTTTTTTTCATACGAAAATTTCAAAATTTGTATGAAAAAAAGTTAGCCAACTGCTAGAATTTGATTATGAATACGGGCGTAAGTTTTTAGGTTAAATTTTTTAAGTGCAAGTAAAACAAATAAAGGAGTTACGAGTCGATCTTAAATTACAGTGATGGGTCTTATGAGATGCTATCATTAACGTACATAGGAAATGAACATTCGTCAAATTAAAAGGCCTGTATATAGGAAAACAAGTAAAAAAAGTTTATAGAAAAATAAGTAACAACTTTGGAAATTATGTATTTTGACATGAAACATTGCTATACACGATGGAACTTTAAGTGAAACATGCCGATGTTTCTGTTAATGAAACATGAAACATGTTTCACTTTTGGTTCGTCAAATATCAAATTATTTTGATACTTTATTTTTCCAAACTCAATGTTCCATCATCTGTATCGATGTTTACTGTTTTTGCTCTCTTATTTCATTGAAAGAAAATTTGAAGAATTTTATAAATAATAATGAATAGTGATAATGAAAATTTGAGGAATTTTATAAATTAATATAAAAATTTATATATGAATATAAAATTTTATAGCTGAATCAAAATTTTATTTTCTTCCTCGTTTAAATATTTGTTTAGTAAACACACATAACTGATGTTTCATTTTTGGTTGCATCTGTATTAAAAAATGGAAACATGTTTTTCGCATGTTTCTGTTAATTGTCCATCGTCTGTACTCAGCATTAAAGTTATGTATAAGTGAAAAAAATCACTTACCCACTTCTCGTCTGAATACATGTAGCTCATTTTGTAAAGTAATAATTTGAATTTTAAACTTAAGACTTACACTGATTTCTCCAAGTGCAAACAATTTTTTAAACGGAATCATACGTTAGACAACAACAAAATCTACATTGAATAACTGGGTCGCTAATGTGTACCAACAAAGCATACGAAAGTGTTCTTGCTTTGCTCTTTCGTATGAGTAAGAAAAAACGACAAAAAACGAAAAAGACAAAATTGCTCGTGTATTTTGTATTGCTTGGTGCTGAGTGCTGTGTGGGTGTATTAGAATGCACATAACACATGCCTAAGTGCTTTTACAAAAACAAATGTACATCGAGTGCATAGTCCTTGGGTATATATGCTCTAGGGTCAATGGTTTCCTTTACATTTTATGTACGCTAAGATTTTTTCAATCTCACTCCTTAAATAATAAAATATTAAATAAATGAATTTAATAAAAGTAATTTAAAAATGTGGTCAAACATCAGTGGAGGTAAGAAAGACAAGACATTGTATATCTATAAAGTAGTGTGACACAACCAACATTCCAAGGATGCTCCCATGTGTCAATAGCGTTCGTCACCCTACTATCAAAATAGACTGTGAAGAACTGGTCACATATGAGAGATATAATCCATTTTTGGTCAGTATAAATACTAGGGCTGACGTGAGAGATTATAACATAACAACCGGCCTGATTAAGAGTACAGAGTAGTTATGAAGGAGATCACATGAGGTGAAGTAATTCTTAAACCGATTTAAAAAACTTAGGCACTTGCAAACTTTTTTAGATAATTGAAAAATGTGTTTCTTCCAACAGACATCACACTAAATTTTCATGCCCAAAACATCAAGAGCATCCGATTCATCAATGTCAATACAGACATCATTGATGACTCCATGGCCTGTCTATGGGTCAATAACCAAAATTGTGACAATTAATTTTAAAATGAAATACCATTAAATTTGTTTAAAATAATTTCAAAACATCTTGTTTTTAAAATATTCACATATTTTGCTTGAAAAAAAAAATCCACATAAATATTTAACATACAACTTCATGGTTATTGTGTTAATCAAATATTATTTGAAAAAAAAATTAATTTGTCAAAAATTTGGACCTAGTTTTCATGATGTAGTCGCAAGACCATTGTATTGTACGAGTATTTATAACGGCATTGAAATTAAAAAAAAATAAATATTTCTAAAAACATGTTCTGTTGTTTAGCTAAACAAATACTTAAGACTATGGCTTATTTTAAAAGTTTTTGTATACTGGAAATAAAAAAAAAAACTAATGTACAATAATAGCTATTGTTAGAAAAAAAAAATGAATAAAAGAAAAAAATCTATAAAGTTTTCCTTTCAATTTGAAATAAATCCACAAGTACTAACATCAAAAAAAAAAAAATTTCTTTCTTTGTTTCAAAATTTTATAATGGAAATCTATGAAATAAAAACAGCTGGCTTGTGTCTGTTTTTTGTTTTTTTTTCACAATATAAATATTCCTGTTGTTATAAAATTATAATTGGCAAATTCAATAGACTTAAAAACATAAAACACAATTGAAAACAATTATTTGTAAAGAAAACTACACAGAACTACATATAACCATAACTAAAAAGTCACTTGAGAAATGTAAAAACAAAATTGAGGTTATACACACATCGTATAGTAAATGAAATAAAGGACGATTACTAGGGAAGATAAGAAAACGTAACAACAACAACAACAACTTGAATACATTCAAATAAAAAAGGACCCCTATTGACATGAGGTTTCACAAAATGTTTTAAATTAACCCTCTATAGTAGGAAGGAGCCCTAAAGAGAAATAGAGGGGTTTTTTGTAGAAATAAATAATGTGATAATTAAATAAAATAAATGGTTATTCGCAAAGCTATAAAACTTTGTAGTCTACTAACTTTTAACTGTTATGGATTGTTCATCAAAAATATTAAACAACTACAAAAAAAAAATTTCATGTAAAAACTTGTATCAAATATAACGGCAGAAGTATTTTTGTTTAAGTCAATAAAAACTACGAAAACCTCAATATAAAGTAAAATGGAAACACATCAAATTTTAAATTTTGTTAACTTTACTAAGTTTTTTTTTCACATTCAATTTGCACCACCATATACATATACATACATATATGCAAAATTACCTAAGTTTTATTTTTCCAGGAATAAATTATTTAACTGACATAAATTAATTATTAAAAATAAATATTACTATTGAGGATTTATTTTTTATGTGTGTTTTCTAAAAAAAAACAATCATGTGAGTCCGATCACAGGGGAGATGTGTAAACATCTAGTAATAAATAAAATGCAGAAAACAGCGACAAAAAGGTTATTACATATCATAATTTTTTCACCAAGCAATCATGTCGCACCGATTTGTCTTAATGCTCACATGTTACGCGTAAGATCTTACGCTCATATATTACGCTGTTTTTGTGATTGTATTGTGAATTAGAAATTTACCCCCCTGCGCATATAGATGTTTACACATCAAAAAGTTTAAATCCTCAAAACATGTAAAATATATAAATGAATTTTGATTTTGGAGTAAATTTTTCATTATAACCGGTGGCCAAAAATGTATCAACCTTTCGGAAGATGTTGTAACTTTTGCAAATAGTCCGTTTTGTTTTTATATTTTTGAAGTATTATGTGTCTGTTACACATAATACACGTCGACAAGCCATGGACCGCTAAACTATTTTACAGGGACCGTAATAATTATTCCTTTTTTCATAAAAGTCAGATGATAACAGCTATATTTTTGCTTTTTATTATTTTTTTTTTTTTTTTTTTTTTAGCAAAAATAACAGTTATTGTTTGATTTTTATGTTTTCAAACAAAAATAACAATTATTTTTTATATTTTTTTTTTTTTTTAACAAATTTAACAGTTATTTTTTTATTTTTTCAAACAAAGATAAAAGTTATTTTTGCTTTTTATTTTTTCGAGCAGTATGATTTATATGCTCTGACAAAAAAACTGATATATATTAGAGATATCCTTTTCAGCCCTCAAACGGATTCTAGGAGAGTTGCGGCACAATTTGTCATCAGTGGAATAGTTGGAAGCACTAATGTTAGTAAAACTAAATTCTGATTTTAAAATATATTTGATATTAGCATTGATATTGGCTTGAAAAAAATAATGTAAAAAAAATTTTATTTTTGCTCGAAAAAACAAAAATCAAGCAAAAATGATAATTTTACTCGAAAAAATAAAAATTAAAAAATAACGGTTATTTTTGTTTGAAAAAATAAAAATAAAAAAATAACAGTTCTTTTTGTTTGAAAAATGAAAATCAAAAAATAACAGTTCTTTTTGTTTGAAAAATTAAAATCAAAAAATAACTTATTTTTGTTTGAAAAAAATAAAAACCAAGATATAACTGTTATTTTTGCTCGAAAAAGTAAAAATAAAAAATTACTTTTATTTTTGCTCGAAAAAATAAAAATAAAAAATTACTGTTCTTTTTGTGTGAAAAAATAAAAATAAAAAAACAGTTATTTTTGCTCAAAAACTGTTAATTTTACTCGAAAAAATAAAAATTAAAAAATAACGGTTATTTTTGTTTGAAAAAATAAAAATAAAAAAATAACAGTTCTTTTTGTTTGAAAAATAAAAATCAAAAAATAACAGTTGTTTTTGTTTGAAAAATTAAAATCAAAAAATAACTTATTTTTGTTTGAAAAAATAAAAACCAAGATATAACTGTTATTTGTGCTCGAAAAAGTAAAAATAAAAAAATAACTGTTATTTTTGCTCGAAAAAATAAAAATAAAAAATAACTGTTCTTTTTGTGTAAAAAAATAAAAATAAAAAAATAACAGTTATTTTTGCTCAAAAAAATAAAAATCAAATAATAATTGTTCTTTTTGTTTGAAAAAATAAAAATCAAAAATTTAGTTATTTTTGCTCGAAAAAATAAAAATAAAAAAATAATTGTTCTTTTTGTTTGAAAAAATAAAAATCAAAAAATAACTTTTTCTTGTCTGAAAAAATAAAAATCAAAAAATAAGTTATTTTTGCTCGAAAAAATAAAAAAATAACAGTTTTTTGCTCAAAAAAAGTAAAAATCAAAAAATAACTGTTATTTTTGCTCGAAAAAATAACAGTCAAAATTTTTAAAATCAATATATTTTATCATAGACTAGTCCATAAGGATGAATATGGTATACTTGAATCAGTTTTCTGACATTTACTTCTACATATATGCTTTTTTGTTTAAAAATTTCAAAATAACTGTTATTTTCAGTCCCTGCTATTTTACTAAATAGTAGTTCGTTAGTGATTTTGACTCAACGTAAATTTCGGCGCAGATTACTCGACCGTTCTACGCTAACCTCGAATAGAATGGAAACACGAGGTGCAAGCAGGTCCCCTATTGGTTGTTCAGATGAGACTATCGCAACTGTGGCTGAAGATGTCGCGTATGAGTTGTCATGGTTGACCAGATGATGTTACTGTGAGTGAAGAGCGATGTAGAACATATCCATGATAAATGAGTTTCAGAACCATGATAAATGAGATTGCCGCAAATTGATAAATTGGGACTGAAGGGTTCCAACAAGACGGTGCAACTGCACACTCGCTCTCGCAGCAATGAACTTTTCGAATGATGCGTTTCTCGCCTAATGTCTCATTTTGCCAAATTGTAGTAGGCGGAAAGATCACCCGATATGACCAACTCAAGACTTCTTTCTAAGTGCACAAAACACAGACTCTGTAAGCTCTCGCAGAGAATATCCGGCAAGAGTGCGAGAATTTATTGCCCGAAACTCTCGCCAGAACGATTGAAAATGCGGTAAAAATAACCCAAATGGTCATCAAGAATGGCGGCGCCCACTTGATCGATATCATCTTTAGAATTAATGGATAAAAATTAAATGTGCCAATACAAATTTTACAAAAAATATGTAGTTTCATTTTAAACATATAGCAAAACGATACTGGGTGAGTGTTTTTCGGTCACCTTGTATATGTGGTGATATCCTTTAAAGTTAATTGAATGTCCTTTGTTCAATTGAAACAATCCGTTAGAATATAAAATGCTTAAAGATAAGTTACAAACAACCAAACAAAACTAAGGTACTTTAGTCTTTTTGAAGATACTCAGAATTAAATTTGAAAAAAAAACTTAGTTGAATTAACAAAAATTAAAACTTGGTATCTACAATTTTTTTATCTGTCAATAAACACTTATAAACGCCAATCATACACATTCAATAAAAACAGCCTATGGAAGATAACGATAAAAAACCTATAGGACAGCACATTATGAGGGGGAAAATGGGAGTGGATTGGCCACACTCTCAGAGAGAACTTTATATCAATAATGGCATTAAATTAGAATCCCCAAGGCAGCAGCTGATATGAATGTTACAGTATCACTTGAAGAATAACTGTGATGACGGATCTAACATCAGTAAATACGACAGGGGAATAATATCCAATATTATGTAATAAAAGGGTGTGAAAATAAATATCGAAATAAATATCTGTTTAAATAGAGAAGGTTAACGTTAACATTTTCTGTTAAGTACTTTGCATCGAACTAAATTGCTGAAGTCTTCGAATTTAACAAAGTAGTTGTAATCAATTTAACAAATATACGTTTGATGTTGTATTTTCCACAAGTTTTTTGGGCCAGTCTTATTTTTGAGCATGTATTTTCCACAACATGCTTTAAAAATGAGACATAAACTAAAAAAATGGTTCTAAAAACTTATATAAAATATATATATATATATATATATTTCTTAAAGCCAATTACGAGGGCGGATCAATAAGTCCGTGACTTTACGAACTTCTCTCGTAGTTATATGAAATGCAACGCTGCTCCCATCACTTACCACCTGTTAATAGACTACTGTAATATTTTGAGCAAGTTCCGTCATTTACTTTGCGTTTAACAGCTGTTCAAAACATATAACCTCGTGGTGAATTTCGAGTGCTCATTAAACATTATTTTTTGCGAAAAAAAAACCGTCAATCAAACCAAGGAAAAGCTTGATAAATACTATGGGGACTCTGCACCATCGATTTCAATGGTAAAAAAGTGGTTTACTGACTTTCGTTGAGTAACGAAAGGTCAATTGAGGTCAATACATCCGAAAATGTCGAAAAAATCTACGAAATGGTATTGGCCGATCGAAGAGTAAAATTGCGTGAGATTGTTGATCCCATAGGCATTTCATATAGCAGTGTGGTTTCGATTTTAAATGATCAGTTGGGTTTAAGAAAGCTGTCTGTAAGATGGGTGCAGAGTTTGTTCTCAATTGACCATAAACGTAATCGTGTGACAACTTCAAAATTCCATGAATTAGGCTACGAATTGGTACCTCATCCGCCATATGCTCCGGATTTAGCTCCCAGTGACTATTTACTGTTTCTAAACCTAAAGAAATGGCTCGGTGGAAAGAGATTTAGCTCCAACGATGAAATTATTGATCAAAAATGCCTATTTTATGAACCTCAAAAATTCCTATTTTTTTGGAAGGGATACAAAAATTGGAGAAACGTTGGACTAAGTGTATTGAGCTGGAAGGCGAAATAATTTTTTTTCCAAAAAAAAAAAAAACTGTGTTTCATTCTAAAAGTCACGGACTTATTGATCCGCCCTCGTATAAATACTTTGTTAAAAGCGAAGAGGATTTTTACCCCAAAATTTAAAATGGATACAAAATTGGAAATTTCTTTCAATTTTGATTCCTAATGGGTTAAACAAAAATTGGTTTAACATAATTCATTTGTAAAATGTATCAAAAACAAAATGAAGATATATGGAAAATAAAAAACGAGAAGTGCGAAATCAGTTTGTGTTTTTATGTTAGGATAAGGATAAGTATAAGGAAAACAAGGAGATAGAAAAAAACACAAGACAAAATGTAGTTTAGACAAGAAAAATAATGTATATACAGCAAAGATACGATAACCAAACAACCAAACAACAGCTGGTAATGCAGGGAATTCAAAAATAAGTATGTGTGCCTGCCATAGTCTGGGTGTACAGAACAAAAAGGTTACACGAGTTCAAAGGAAACCAGATGACATAAAAATACAATTGAATAAAAAAAAGTATTTTTATTTTCTTTATAATGAATGAGCATGTGTGAGTTTGTAATTTTATATTGTTATGTGTAAAAAAAAAAGAAATGAATCCTTAACAAACGACACAAAAATCAAACTTATCAAAAAAGGTCACTTTAAGAATTTTTAAGGTAAATAACAAACAAAAAAAAAGGTGTTAAGCTCGAATTACAAAGGAAGAAAAAATAATCAAATCGTTTTTATTTCATAAGGTTTCTAATTTTGTATTCAATATTTTTAAGGGATCAATTCTTCGTTAGTAGTTTAGACAGACTAAGTTTATCCAGTGTACTTTGTTCAAAACAAGTTTTACAAACAAACGGTGGCCAGTTATGGAAATCTGAAGACTTAGTAAAAACAAGTACTATTTTTTTATATATTTTATAATTAATTTATAATTAAACAAAATTTTTTAGACTCTAAACTCTTCTAAAGGTCCATGTTCAAATTCGGATTCATGGCGTGAAATAGCTTGAAGTTGAGTATACAAGAGCGGGTTAATTGCAAGTTTGGGTAGATTTCTAACGGAATATCTATCTTTGATAGCGCAACCCATGACATGACGACAATTGTTTGAAGAAAATTACTTTGGTGAAATGAGGCAACCTTATAAAACATACTAGCAGATTCCAGCCCTCGAAATTCGAGCGCAAATTCTAGGAAATTTTCTTTTTTCATTCAATAAAGACCATAAAAGTATGCTAATCAATTACAGCCAATTTACAAATCAACACAAAAAATAAACTCATTTTTATTACAAACACATTAACATCTTTAATAAACACACACATAGATAGCATTTTATAATTTTGTGTATGTGTTAGTAGCAACTTTAAATGCAATTTACTCAAAATAAAGGAAAAAATTTAAAAATCTGTAAATCTGCAAATCGGCTAAAAAGAAATACCTTTCAAATAATATACGTTTGGTCAAAATCGGGATAAAACGCCACGTTGTTAAGTATGTTTCTTGGAGCCATCAAAAGCAAACGATCTCAGTGAATTTATAAACGTGGAAAAATTGGTCAAAATTGTAATTCAATACTTTCATTTGAAACGTCTCAGTCCAGCCAATATTAAATCCGAGCTAGATTCTACTCTGAGGGAGCCTGCTCCTTCGTTTACGACTATAAAATATTGGATGGCAGAATTTAAACGAGGCTGTACGAGCTGTCAAGACGAATACCCCGATTCGGGTGGCCACGCCATAAGCGGTTAAGAAAATCATGAGCTAGCTGAAATTATAGACATTTCAAAAAGTGCTATACATCGCATATTGACCGAAAATTAGGTGATGAGAGCTGTCTGCAAGATAGGTGCCGCGTTTGGTCACAATAGAACAAAAATAGCGTCGTGAAGATGTGTACAAGAATGGTTGGAAGAATCGCGTACGAGGAAAAATCGCGGCGAAGACAGTTCCACCTACAGGCAAGGTTGTGGCGTCCGTTTTTTAGAATACTCTTGGGATAATTTTTATTATTTATCTTCAAAAAGGAAAAAAAAATCAACGGCGTGCATTATGCTAATTTATTGCAGCGTTTAAGTAATCCAATTAAGGTAAACAAGGCCGCATTTGATTATTTCATCAAGACAATACATTCACTGTTGCGATGGCCAAAATCATTGAATTAAAGTTCGAATGGCTTCATCAAGCACCTTATTCGCCAGATTTAGCTCCCAAGGATTTCTATTCTATTTCCAAACTTAAAATGGCTCGGAGTAAATGGTCCTTTTGGTAAATTTAAATCAAACGCTGCTGGCAGTCGAAAATGCTTCCAATAACATTTAAGGAAGGTTTAATAATCAATACAACAAAAAAAGAAAACCAGATGTTCTCTATAAAAGATTTCAAAGCTGCAGGCACCTATAATATTCCTCCTGAACTTTTCAAAGACAATAAAGGCAATTAATTCAACCACTGGTGAAAACGCTTCCAAGAACACTTAAGAAGGCATCAACATTTCAAAGTAGGGAAACAAGATACAGTACAAGAATTGATTCATCACCCTTCTAAATATGCTAAAGACTGTACAATGTACTTTAATGGAATATTTGCAGCTTTAAAGCCTAAATTGAGAAATTAGCAGACTGGAGATACAGGTTATGTAGATCCTGAATTAGTTCTTGATATTGATAGATTAACAACGGGTATTGGATTATAACCATCACTTTATAAAGCGGAATCATTGACAATATTGTTGATGTTCTCCTTCGGGCGCTCTCTGCCTTCAAAGCTTTCTCTGACTTCTTGCAACTGTTTGTAACACTTGTAAAAATTTTTTTCGACATAGCCTGGTCACTGTAGGCCTTCTGCCTCATCTTTATAGTTTCATTCAGCAAAACAAATTTTTTAACGGACTTCGTTAAAATCGCCACATTCAATTTTAGTTGTTTTCACAAATGAGCGTCACTATTGAACCAATGAAAATATTGACATGAAATTTGACACCATATGACAAAAATAGTATTACCAACTTGCCCAAAGGCCCCTTTCATTTGGGTACATTATGTTGTACTTTTAGGTAAAAACATTTCGAACAAATTTTTACAAGTGGTAAAAATAGTTCCAAGAACACAGAGCGCCCCGGACGAAAAAAAATATCAACTGATGAAGAACACGTCACGGAAACCAAAGAATTGGTAGCGAAAAATCCTCGCCTGACAATAAGAGATCCCGCTGATATAGTTGACATATCAAAAGGATCAGTCAACGCCACTTCAAAAGATATTTTGGGTCTCAAATACGTCAAATCTTACAATTTAAAAAAAAAAAAAGATCTTTGCATTAATATCTCTGAAATAATGCTCTCTGACTACCAGAACGAAATGAAACCCATCACTACGGGTGATGATACTTGGATCTATGGCTATGATTCCGAAACAACAGATCAATTAAGCGAATATTGTGCACGGCCCGATTTTTTCGGCCAAAGTCATTCAAACATCAAGGGCATGTCAATATTTTTCGATTTCGATTATCAAGTCTTTCCGCTGGGGCAAAATGTGAACAAGGAATATTATTTGAGTGTTATGTGTCTCTTCGTAAAGCTATTCGCAAAGAGAGACAAGAATAAAGACCAAACAACTCTTGGTTTTTGAACCACGGTAATGCATCATCACATCGCATTGGTTCTTCTAGGTCATTTCGCATAAAATTCGGCTCATATCTTTCCACAGCTACCTGATTTAGTACCGTGTAACTTCTGGCTATTTAATAAACTCAAAAGACCACGTCGGGAACACCGTTTTGAATCGATTGAGAAGATAAAAGTCGAATCGAAGAACGCCATTCCAGAAATCGATTTAACAACTGTTTTGAGGATTGAGAAAAAAACGTTATCATAGACAAGAATTTCAAATTAAAAATTTATTTGAAAACAAAAATTTATACACATATTTGCAATCAAATTGGGTTTTTGCATATACATAACAGATTTTGCTTCTTCCTTAAACGGTTGGTGGCAATCAAGAAAAATGTTTTTTTTTTTAATAAAAAATATAAATATACATGTATGATTCTTGGATAAGCAGGTTAACTACCTGTTACATGAGTTTAAACAACAATATTTGTTTGACGCATTATTTTTTAACGTGTTTTTAATTAATATAATATAAAAGCCAGAGTACATTTTAAATAAATTTAAACTCTTAATTACACATGCAACCAATTCCTAGAATATAAAATTTAATCTCTTTTTTTTCAATTTAATAACAAATCCATTAGTATTTTGTTCATTCCTTTGAAAATTTTTTAATTTTCACAAATAAATTTAATTTGAAATACATATTTGTATTTTATGTGTATTTTGCCAATGTTCAATTATTTTTTTTTTTTTCAATTTTAATCAAATTATATTGAAATGTTAAGTGAATATATAATTCGCTGCCATGACGCCTGTGTGTTTGTTTATGTCAATAAATTTCGCATTCACACATTTTACTTATTTATTTTTTTAATTCCGCTTTCAATTGAAAAATTTCATGTGAACAATTAACAGAAGAAAAAAAAACAATTTCGTATTTTATATTTATTCCACGAATTCGAAATACCAATGAATTTTAATACACTTTAATACCAACAGCAACAGCAATAACGAAAATAAGTCAGCAACAACAAAAGCGGACTTGTTCAAAGTAGACGACTTATACTACATACATATCAATAATATGAGAAAATTTTCTTAAATTTTTGTGGCAGTGTGTTAACGTGATCTCTCACTTTCTCTCTCTTTTTACCACTACCAAACCACTACCAAGTCAAAGAATTTGTAATTTTTGTATCGGATGGTTAACGGCCTTAGTAACATACTACACCAGACAAGGTATTTTAAAAAAGATAATTTGATGATTTATATTTATATTTTATTTTTATGTATATTTTCTGAATCTCAAAAGCCAAAAGTATCTGCATAGATTTTAAGCGATTTCATCATTACGAAAATTTTTTTATTATAAACGTTACTGTTATCTATATATTAATACGTGAAGGTAAATCTTTCGACCAATTTTTAAGCAATATAAGCGTACGCAGGAGTATGAAATTTGGCATGGTTATAGTTCATATAGAGGAGAAATGCAGAATAATAAAATTTATTTATAGTATTATACTGTTAAAAATATATTAAATTAAATAAAATAAAATATTTATAATAAATAATTTTATAAGAGCCTAAAGGTATGCTAATAAATTTTACCTAATTCACAATTCATCGCCTGTGCATTTATTATTGAATTGTGTTGAATTGTGAATTGGCTAAAATTGATTAGCATACCTCTAGGCTCTTATAACATTATTTGTTAACAATCCCATTTATATTTCTTCTGTGTGTTCATCAAATATTTATAATGACATTTAATGAATTTTATTTAAAAATTCACAATTTAATGAATTTTATTTAAATATTTATAAATTTTGTATATACAGTGCACTCGGGAAAACGTCAACGCTCGTTTACGTCAACATCCCAAAACGTCAACCCTCTTTTTTTTACATTGCCTAATCTAAAACGTCAACCCAACCACAAAGCTCTAAAACGTCAACTCTGAATAAAGCAAAAATTTTGAATTTAGCAGCAGTTAAAATACACAAATTTGTACACACACACATTTATTTTAGGAAATCATTTCTGAAATTGGGGATACCCCTTATAAGTAGAGTAGAAAAGTAGTTGCAACAGCACGTATTATCTTTTTATTTATGTTCAGTTGCTTTTTTGTTCTCGTAAGTATCACATTACCAAAATGAGCTCAAAAAAAACCGAAAGTGCTAAAATTACAGGAAAAGGCAAATATTTTGGAATTATTAGGAAAGGGTACAAGTGCGGTAGCTTTAGCGAAGCAATATGGTGTAACAAAGTCAACAATTAGCAAGATAAAAATGAAAAAAAAGATTTTGGACTGTGTTAATAACACACTTTCCGGTCCGGGAAAAAGAAAGACATTAAGAGCATCAGAGTTGCCGAAAATGGAGAAACGTCTGTACCAGTGGTTTGTTAAGCAGAGAGAAAGGAATTATCCGGTAAATGCATTAGCGCTCAAAGAAAAAGCTAAAGAGATCCATCTACAACTGAAAGAAAAAGAATGCTCGTTCAACGCAAGTGATGGATGGTTCCAGGGTTTTAAAAAAAGGTTTGGAGTTCGTCTGCTTAAAATAACTGGGGAAAAGCTATATTCGCAACCTTCGCTTGTCGAACCATTTAAAGTCAAGCTGAAGCAAAAAATTGAAGAAATGGGTCTATCCCATGATCAGCTATACAATGCTGATGAATCTGGATTGTTTTGGGAAATTTTGCCAGAAAAGTCTTACGTATCAAGTACCGAAAAGACTGCTCCGGGCGTAAAAACTGAAAAACAGCGAGTCACTTTTGTAATGCTTCCGGAAGTCATAAACTTAAATTGTTGGTGATTGGGAAGGCAAAAAATCCACGAGTTTTCAAAAATTTCAACTGCCTTACTGAGTCCAAAAGTTCCAAGTCCTCATGGATGACATCAGCCATTTTTAGCGATTGGTTTCGCAAATCATTTGTGCCGCAGGTTAGTATTTTTGTGCTGCAGAGAAAATATCATTTTCAGTAGCTAAGATTTTCTAATTTTAGGTAACAGGTTTTCTTTTAAAAATGAACTTGCCAGTTAAAGCGCTCCTCCTAATCGACAATGCTCCGTCTCATCCAAGTGAAATGGAGCTTAAAACCGAAGATGGAAACATAATTGCAATGTTTTTTCCTCCAAATGTTACCCCACTTATCCAACCAATGGATCAGAACGCAATCAAAATAACGAAGCTGTACTACAGAAACAGCCTCTTAGCCATGGTAGCGGCAAAAAATTTAGATCTAGTAGAGTCAATGAAAAGTGTTACATTAAGGGATGCTATTACAATTCTAGAATCCGCATGGAATAAAGTAAGCAAAGATACAATGGTAAAATGCTGGCAAAATGTTTTACGTTTCACGGAAAATGAGACAGATCCGGAGGAAGATATTCCGTTAAGCATACTGAGAGAAAATATGAACTCAGAAGTTCAGCAACAAATGGAGCTTGCAGTTGATCTGCTTAATGAACTAAACCCTCAGGTTTGTCGATTTTTACAATTGTTTCAACAACACGACAGGTCATTTTTAATTTTTTTCTTTAGGTTGACTATACAGTATCATACATTCAGGAGTGGAATGGAGATATTTTGCCGGATAATGTTTCTAATTCGTGTGAAATTGAGGAGTTAGAAGTGCTCGATGATGAGGAGAACGATTTAGATACAAATGTGCAGACAATAAAACCAAGCGAAGCCGTCGAAATATTAAACAGGGCTTTGTATTGGGCTCAATGCGAGAATGTTGAGCAAAATGACTTAAATGTATTAAGACGTTTAAGAGAGAAGGCTCTCTTCCAAGTGTTGGAAAGAAAAAAACAGCAGAAAAAAATAACCAATTTTTTTTAAATGCATATGCGTGCATGTACAATTAAAAATATGATCTCATTTAAAATGTATTCTTTTGGTTCTAGTTGTGTTCTATGTTTCTAGTCAGGTTGAATGCCTTTTTTGTTTCCTTTTTGAATTTGTTTATGTTTGGTTTTAGTTTATAATTAATAAAAACTTTTAAAAGCAGATGTTTTTTATTTAAAAATTTTACATTGGTAAACGTCAACAATTTTTTAAACGTCAACACCCGCGGTTTTAATTAGTTGACGTTTTCCCGAGTGCACTGTATGTAGATTAAAAAAACATTGAAAGAAAAAAATTTAAAGAAAAAAATAAAATTTCCTAGAATTTGACTCGAATTTCCAGTGCTGGGCTCCACTAGTTTCATATAAACTATTCTAAAAATCACATTACCAACTATAATAATCTCTCTAATGTTGCCATATATTTTAAACAATTAAAAGCAGAAAACTTGATTTTAAAAATATACACAAAATTAAAACATTAAAACAAAGGAAAAACGGTACGGTCTGATTGTGCACCGGTCTGATTGTGTTTATACTCTTAAAGCACTGTTACACGTTCAATATATATTGTGATATTTAATATTCTGGACTCCATTGAATTGGATCGCGATCCGCCAATACTGCATACTACACAATATATATTGTGATATTTGGATCGCGATCAATATATATTGAACGTGTAACAGAGCCCTTACCGAAATATTGATGTGAGTGTCGCTTGAATTTTCGCATTTTTTAGAAATTCACCTAAAGTTTTTAATTTTTTTAAAATGATTTTAATCAAATACTCATGTAAATTTTTTTTAGAAAAATATGTTCATTAATGAATGAGCACATTTGTATTAAATTAAAACTAAAAATCTTAGAGAGCCCTAGAGTGGCTCGTCGGCAAAAATAAAATTTCAAGTTGTTCGGTTGGGAAAAAATTTGGATATATTTCAATTAAGGCTGATCGAGTTAACAAATTTTATAATTTTGAAGTGATTAGTCTAGCTGGCAGAGTTTGTCAAAACTGTTATTAGGGACTTAGTGGGGGGACGAATTTTTCTGCATTTTTGTACACTTCCATGTTGCTTAGATTAAAAAAGTGTCAATGAACTTGGCTTCACAAAAAAAAATTAATGAAATATTCATAAACAATACATATAAATAAACATTTGAAGCTAGAGTTTGAGATTTTTATTTAATTTTAATTATATTGAAGCTCACAAAAGAAAAAGATTATTTTTATAGTTCTAATCACTACTTATAAACTTACGGACCTTAGGTTTCTGTCTTTTTTTTGGAACAGGTAGTCCATCTCGGTTTAAAATTTCTTAAATTTTGAAGTCCCTTTTTGTGCTTTTCAACACCCTTTTCATTAGAGACCAATATATATCCACCAAGTTTCCTATCAATGGCCAAATTCTGCTGATACTTTCTAATAACATTGGAAACAGTTTGCCGGCAGTTGATTCTTAGGCCAACTTTTTGTAGAGCCAAGTTGGATAACTCACATATTCTTAACTCGGGCAAAAATATTCAAATAATGCTTGCGATCTCAGTCCTTATTAAATAATAACTTTCTGAAACTCAGTAAATAAGTGAAAAACAAGGAAAAGTGTTGTGGCTGTGCCGAATCTTGATACCCTCCACATCGGTTTTACATTTACATTAATATCTGCACTTATTGCACTATTTGTAACATATCTAAATAAAATACTTTAAAAAGTAAACGATTTGATAAACTGAATTTTTAAAATTTTTTAGAGGTGTCTTCATAGTTTTAGACATATCTTGGCGGTAAGATGCTCAATTTACTACATTTTCAATAGCAACCTGCTCGAAATTATGACAAACAATATTGTCCTAACTTTGCCCAGGTAAATGGTTTATTTTGTGAATGAGCGTGATTTCAACAAACAAACGGACAGACGGACATTGCTATATCGACTCGAGTTGTAATAAGGATCAAGGATATATATACTGTATGGGGTTGCAAATGCATTCGATGCGTTACAAACGGAATGACAAACTGATATATACCATCTGCACAGTGGTGTAGAGGGTATAACTATATTAATGTTTTTTGTGAAAAAGTTAGATTTTTTCCGAAGCAATCCTCAATATTTTTAAACAAATCTTAGCTTGATACAGGCTAAGATACAGTTCTTATTTCCGGTATTGCTCGAACCTGCCGCCATAATACTTAAATTTTGACTATACACATGAGAACTTGTAATAGTTTGATTAGCTATACTTTTACAGTCTTTGTTCTTGAACTTTTGTGCCTCTTTTGACCATTCCACAATAGGTAGAAATTGATATTTTATTGCATGGTTATTTTTCCTTACACACTATCCAAGCTATTTGGTATCTACCTTTTCCAAAGTTTGAAAAGTATTTTAATATGTTGCACGATTGTAAAATTCAACTGAAGTTTTGAACTTTTCACCAAATTTGTAAAAGTCTACAGAAAGACCGGTCCATTACTAATTTATTAGAACCATTTAAAAAATTTTGAGACTGCCAAGTGAAAATATTTTTCAGTACATATCAGTTCAGCAACACGCTATGTGGTTTCCAGTTAATTAAATTCCGGTTAACAGTACATCTTACAGGCTTGACTAGGTTTAGTCTCTTTATACCTTTCACACCAGCGTGCAGAGGGTATAACTTATATATATATATATATATATATATCATTCTGTTTGTAATAATTTAAAAAAGATAAAATATCTGTACGTAACCCTTATCCCAAGGGGAGTTGATATACCGTCATTAGAAATCACGATCACGCCCTCAATAGGTCACCTCAACCGTTAAATTTTTGTGACAATGATTCATTGACATCCTTAGCAGATTGCTATTTAAAATCATCTAAACCGGTTAAATAGGTCCCGGGATATCAGTGAGAAGTCTTGAATTTTTCTATGTTGTTATTGTTATCGTTGTTATTGTAATTATATGGTAGCTGTAAATGTATAATTGCTGTAGTTGTAAATGTAGTTATGTTTGCAGAATTTGCTTAATGAGTGTGTACATATGGTTTTACGCTCACTTGTCAATAGTCGCGCGGATTTGCGCCGCCGCCGCACAGTGGCTGAAAATTGTTTTTCATTAGCCAAAATTCTGTAACTTTTGAACCGATCAAAATATTTTAGTAATTATTTTTCTTTTGGGTAGATATTTAGTTGAACTTGATTCTGTTTTAATTTCATTAAAATTGATTGAGTACTTTTTAAGAAAATCTAGGTCAAAGTTTAACTTTTTTATTTTTTTTTTTTTTAACTTTTAGCGTGAAATATGGCATTTTTGTAATAATGGGATTTTTTTCATTTTTACACTCAAAAAAAATTTTACATTCAAAAAAAAAAAAGTAAAATCAACTGGAAATTTTGCTATTACTACTGAAAAATTCAAAATTTTTTCCTGTCAAGTTTGCAAATTTGTTTACACTCAAAGAATATTTCCAATTAAAAAACGTTAGTAATGTTATCTAATTGTCTTGTTATTACTACAGAAAAATTTATCATTTTTGCTGTCAAATTTTTTAATTTTTGCAAAATAAATCTGCTGAACACTAGCGCAATGATTTTCAGATTTTGATATGAAAATAAGGGTTTTTATTTTTTGAATCTTTCTTATTTATTAAAACATTTCATACATATGTATGTGGATAAAAAAACCTTTTAAAAACAAGTAAGAAAATAATAGTCGGTCTAGACCGACTATACGATACCCTATACCTATACCTTAGGTCAAACTAATTGGTATAGAAAATAAGCATAAACCAAATTTGAGTGGCATTTTTATTAATGAAAAAGTTCATATCGGATGCTATATTTATATGGGGACTAGGTCGAAAAATGGTCGGATCCTTACCATATTTGGTAGTCACTTATATTTTCAAAAAATATGTACAAACCAAATTGAGAAAAATCTGTGCAATATTTTTTGTTTTTTGATAGATTGAAGTGAATATCGGGAAGCAACTCTATATGGGGCCTATGACTAAGAATTGTCCTATAGGGATTATTTTTGGACTACTGATTAATGGATATAATAAACACATACAAGCCCAATTTGACTGAGATCTATATGATAATTTGGATCTTATGCTAATTTATGTCGATTTCATAAGGGTCATTTGTATGGGGACTAGGTCTGAACATGGACCGATTCTCACCAATTTCAATAGCGTTCATCCTATGGCCGATAAAGGCTTATATACCAAATTTCACCAAAATATATTCTTATTTGCGACCTGTAGTCGCATGTACCATGTACAAGGTTTACATGGACACACAGACGGACGGACGGACGGACATTGCTAAATCGACTCAAAAAGTGATTCTGAGTCGATCGGTATACTTGTATTGTATACTTATAGGGCTGTTTAAATTACCGTAATTTGAAATTTTTTTCAGTAATTTCATTAAAATGAAAAAAGTGTTCTACCCGCGGATCGTCACGGGTGCAAAAGTATACATGGGGTTAAAGAGGACACTTTCAACTTTCTCTGGGTGGTATACGTTTCTTGTTCGCTTTTGTTCCCTAGAAGTTATATTACAATAAAGTTGAAATTTGTCACAAATATAGTAGTTTAATAAATATTTCAGAACACCGCTAATATTAAGCGGTAGGGTTGTACCCACTTACAAAAACTAAAGGTTGCAATCCTACCAACCTTGTAAAGAAGACCGCAGGTAATTATCGACGATATTTTGCGAGTAGTAACCATTTATTTAAAAAAAAAAAAAATCACGTTTTTCTGAAATTAAAAAAAAAACAGTTGAGTTTGACAGCATGCCGCGCCCAAAATTAGCAATAGTTTAACCTAATTTTTGTCTACATTAATTACATTAAAAGGCGTTAGAATTTTAAAAACCGGTGACAAAAAAATTGGACTTTTGGCCAATGAAATCAATATTTCAGCCACAGTGCACCGGCGCCAAAAGAGAATATATTTAATTAAATCATTGAAATTAAAAATTTTCCTAATAAAAAAATAAAATATTGCGTTTTATCTGAATTACTCAAGCAACTTAAAATTGTCATAGGCGAATATCGGTTTTTTAATCGCAGTAAATTTTTTGTAGATTCTTTTTTCGTTTACGGATGACCCGTCAATGGAAAGAAAAATAATGCAATTTTTAAGAATAAGTTAATTTTCGTTGTCTCTATAAAACAAATTATCTTTAAATTTAAATGGTATTAGACTGTATTAAAATAGAATATTGAGTTGGACACAGGTGAAGATTATGAAAGATTTAACACTCTTACGTGTTTTAACTAAAATTAGAAAAATTAACATTTTTTGAAATTGCTTTTATGTTTTTTATACGATTTTTATTACAATCGTATATTTTTTAAAATTAGCGATTGACAATTCCTTAGCGCTCTTTCTGGTGGTCGTGACAGTTAAATGTCTATATCAAATTTTCTTTTAAGTATCTATTCCTTTCAGACGTGAGTAGAGTAGAACGATTGTAGTCATTGTAAAACCATGAATATAAAAATTTATTTTAGCAAAGTCTGAAAGCGGTAAAAAAGATTAGAAAAAATTTATTTGTTTATATTTAAAGTAACTTAAACCAAATCTCACAATCGGTATAGCTAGGTCTGAAAGGGCCTTATTATTCAAGATATCTATACTAGTTCAAATGTTATGATTTTTGCGAAGAATCTTATGCAAATGAGCCACTGTATGCCGCCAGCAAAATACTGCAGCGATGTACAAGTATTTAATATATTTAAAATTTCTGTTTCTTTTCAGGAAGATAAGGAAAATAACATAAGAACGTCTGAATAAATAACTAAAGTAGAAAAAACATTTTAAAAATGTTAATATTGTTAGAAGCAAACAAACGTTTAAACTTCGTCCTTTTTATTTTTAGCCTTTTTGTGTATACAAGTGCTCCAGCGGCTTTTTAAGACCAAGTTTTTGAATGGTAGTTTAACTTTTATTTGCAGTATGGAACTGATTGTATTTAAAATTATAAAATTATCAATAAATTAATAACTTGATAACTAATTACAAATTTTCTTTATATAAAATACAAAGAACAATAAGATTAAAATTAAAGAATAAAGTTGAAATATTTGAAATTTAATTTAATCAAATGTTTAGTAAAGAATCGAATTTTTAAACACTAATAACTTTTAAACTCATTGACTAAGGCATTTAAAATCGTTAGTTTAATTTTAAATGACATCCAAAAACTCGGTCTTATAACTAAAAACTATTTGACTAAAACCAAGTTTAAGTTTTCGAAATGTCAATAAAATTTAGTTTAGTTAAAATCACAATTTTCAAATAGTTTGAATGTTATTAGTGATTAAAAAGGCGAGTTTAAACTGTTAAGATTTTCACAAGAGATTTTTAACAAAATATAGCAATAGGGGAACCATTGACCCTAGAGTTCTGCTTTTTTTATTTAATTGAAATTATCACCCCTGTTCTTGAAACCACTATCACAAAAAAAAAAAATCGTAAATGAAAAAATTCTTAAATCTACGAGTTTTTTGCTGTTCTCTAATTTCAATAAGAATATTTTTTTTCGTTTTAATTCACATAGAAAAGGGTTTGTGAAATCAAAACAAATGCCCTTTTTTTCTACTAAGCAGGTCTTAAGAGATAAAAAAAACTAATTGATATTTAAACTCTAACATGTTTTTTATTGACCCTTGTCATTATTTTAAAAAATTAGACATTAATTTTATGAAAAAAACGATTTTAAAAAAAGGTCTACATTTTGCGCTGATTAAAAAAAAAAAAAACTCGTAATAAGTGGTCGATGTTAATAAAACACACTTTTTGCAATGATGCTGTTCTATAACTATAATAAAAACTTTTTATTTACACAATCTATTTTCCATTATTAGTTTTTAAATTATAACATAGATTCTTTATGCACTAATTATTGCAAATAAAGGAATTAAAAAAATTTTTTTATCAAATCACATATTTTTATTTTTTTGCATATGTTCGAAACAGTAGTGATGCCAGTCAAATCCAATTTATTTGAATATCGAATTTTTTTTTTGGTGATGCCTAACTTTTTAAAAATAGAAAAGTCATTTTTAATTGAATGAAATTGAAGAACAAAAACAATTAAATGAACAAATAAGTTGTTATTTTAAAAGAAAATATTTTTCTTTATACTTTTTCTATAAACTTAAGAAAAAACATGCACAAAATACTTAAAAGTTTTTTGTGAAACTGAATAAAGAACCATATGGCACCTCGGTTTCTAGATAACATATGTTCTTAACTCAAACATATGGTTCTTAACTCAAACATATGTTTCCATTAAATAAAAAAAAGTGGTTTCAAGAAACCCAAAATTTCAATTTCATGTGATTTTAAATTCACTCTTATTCAAATAACAACGTTTCAAGAACAGGGCTGTATATTGAAGTTTACCAAACAAGATTATTTTATGCAATAGTTCTAAGAACTACTCTTGAACTTATGGACCTTTTCGGGAAACCCATGCATTAGGAATTTTGGTTTCTGTCACTTCTTTGGCATAAGTACTCCATTCCCATTTAAATTCTTCAACATTTTGGGACACATTTTTTGTGCTCTTCAACTCCCTTTTCACAAGAGGATAATATCTCTAAACTGGCCTATGCTCCAGACAGTTTGAGGGATTTGCTACCCTTGGTACAAAAACTACGTTATTGTTCTTGTACCACTCAAGAGCTTTTTTTACCGTAGTGATAGTATGCCAAATCAGGCCAAAATATATGGACACATTGTGCTGGCTTATAAAAGGAAGTACTTTTGCAAACACTCCTTAATATAAATTTCGGTATTTATAGAGTTCGTTGTAATTATTGACTTGCTTCTTTTGCCGTTTATGCAAATTGCTTGCTATACCAGGAACTTTTTTTTTTTTTTTGGAAATTGCCTCTGCTTTAGGGTCCCACAATTATCTTCGACATTCCCTCGAGCATTAGCGCCAGTAAAAATTTGATCCAGAAGCGTTCCTCTTTGGAAATTTTTGGACCTTGTATGGTTTCAAACCTTCGGGCTCTTTTCAATACGCTTCATATTTTCTTGGCCTTAAAGACATCATGTTTACCTTTCTTTCTTCCCGAATCAAATTTCATATCATTGGTCAATATGCTCTGATATTTTCTAATAACATTGGAAACAGTTTGAAGGCAGAACTTTGATTCTTTGGCCAACTTTTTGTAGGACCAAGTTGAATTTTGTTGAAAATATTTATAAATTTTAGCACGCAAATATTTCTATATTGTCACTCTTCAAACTAACAACATAAAACATGATCACTGACATAAAGGGTTTTTCAATAAGAGCGCTACAAAAGTTTTTTTAAATAAAACAAAAACGGTTTTGGATATCAATGAAGTTCTTTATTCCTATGAAAGTACGTTCGATGCCATTATGTATGGAAACCGATCTCTTTTGCATGGCCACCACGGGCACGCTTGCAGAAGTCCAGACGCTTAACCCAATTTTCGACAGTTTTCAAGCATAAATCGGCCGATACTGCTGCAATTTCACGTTCGATATTCGTACGAAGTTCATCAATCATCGCTGGCTTGTTGGCATAGACCACAGACTTGACGTAGCCCCACAGGAAATAGTCCAACGGCGTCAAATCGAATGACCGAGGCGGCCAATCAACTGGACCATTTCGTGAGATAACACGTTCTCCAAACTTGGTTTCCAATAAATTGATTGTGACATTCGCTGTGTGGCTTGTGGCGCCGTCCTGTTGGAACCACATGTCCTCCAAGTCCATATTATCCGATTGGGGCCAAAAATATGCGGTTAACATTGAACGGTAGCGATTCCCATTCACAGTAACGTGCCGGTCTTGATCATCACGGAAGAAGTACGGCCCAATGACGCCGCCGGCCCATAAACCGCACCAAACCGTAATTTTTCGGGATGCAATGATGACTTATGGAGTACGTGTGGATTGCTGTCTGACCAATAACCCAAATTTTGTTTATTGACGAAGCCATTCAGCCAGAAATGAGCCTCATCGCTGAAGATGATTTTTCGATGAAAATCCGAATCATTTTCAAGTTGTTGCTCAGCCCAATTCACGAACATACGACGCTTCTGGTGGTCAAGCGGCTTCAGTTCTTGCGTCAATTTGATCTTGTAAGGATGTAGGCCAAGATCTTTTCGCAAAATTCGCCACAACGACGTCACAGAGATGCCAACGCTTGAGAACGACGTGTGAGAGGCACATTTGGGCTTTCTTCAACTGAAGCCTCAGCGGCAGCAATATTCTCGACACTACGGGCACTTCTTTCGCTCACTGGCACGGGAACATTTTGTACTGTGCCTGTGGATTAAAATTTTTCCACTAGACGCTCAATTGTTTATCTGCTAGGACGATTATAACGACCATAAATTGGACGTAGCGCTCTTAACGTTGAGGCCACTGACTCCGAATTTCGGTAGTAAATTTTAATAATTTCGACTCGTTGTTGGCTCGTATATCTTTCCACCATGAAATGGCAAACCTTACTGAAGAGAAATGTCAAAAGAGCGGCAAGAAATATGGCGTCGTTTGCTGTCCCTGTCTTTCTACTTTTGTAGCGTCCCTGTTGAAAAACCCTTTACTTCTATTTCGTCACTCTTCAAACTAACAACAAATGAACAGAGTTGTCATTAAACATAATCACTGACATATTTTGTAAAGATATTTTGTTTAAAAAAAAAATACAAATAATGCTTGCGAAAAAAGCTGAGGAAAACGTGCCTTAAGGTTTTTCCGATCTCACTCCTTATTTAGATTCTTGTTAATTATTTGCTAAGTGTATGATTAAAAAGTTCGATAACTTGTTTTGGTTCTGCTTCAACTATGTATTTGTAAATCTTTTAAGAGTATTATTTATGTCACTTTAAATAAATACGATCCGGAATTTGTCACTGTCATTAAAAATTTTCTTTACGAAAACAAGTGGTAGTTTTCAAACCCCCCCCAAAACAACACAATCTTCTGTAAATTCTTTTTTTGTATGTCTTGGAATCCATAAATATAACTTTTATATAAGTACAATTTACCAAGAAATACACAAAAGAGAGATTTTAGTTTAAACCTAATTTAAACCATAATTTGTGAAATTAACATTCCTAGAATCCAAAATTTATTTTAACAAGACTCATGTCATAACTCCCCCTTTTATTTTTCGTGTCAAACATATTCCAATGAACTTATATAAATTCTAGTTAAATTATTAAAATAAATCAACAAAAAAAAAAATAGAATTTAACAGCTGCTATACAAGCAAAGAATCATCATCCATTTAGCCAGCCAACCAACCTACATAAAGCACCAAGCACCAATAAGTAGAGACCCCTAAAAGGTCGCATATGCCAAAAACCCCTATTAAAGACAGTTCTCACCATAATCCTCATAGGAGATGAACGAAAAAACGAACCAACGAAAAAATGTATGGATGGTTGATGTATTTTAGTGCAGCACAAATAGCTCGCGTTTTAATGAAGAGTGTAGTGTGTTGTAACACCAACAACAACAAGGAAGAGTTACTTAGTGTAGAAGTGCTCGTTTATTTCACATACAAGTTGTTGTATTATTATTATTATTCATGTAGTTGTTGTTGTTATTATGATTGCCTTTTTGCCAAGGCAAGCTGTTGAGATATTTTTTATTTTTCGTATCGTTGTTGTGTGTGTGTGTGTGTGTTTTGTTAACACCGTCTCTTGTCTTGTCACTTCTGAGAAATCGGTCTAAATTAGAAATGCGTTTCTTGGAACTTTTGGTTATATTACTCGTTTTTTTTGTTGCTGGTTGGTAGGTTAAGTTAAGTTGCTTTGCTTGGATAGATGGATGGATGGTTGAATGGATGGTTGAATGGACGGTTGGTTGCTTGGTGGGTTTGTTTGTTTTCGTTGATACGATGGATGGATGGATGGATTGAATTGGTTTGTGTTTTAGATACATAGATGTTGGTTGATTGGTATTTTATACTCTCGTGTCAGTAATGTATTTTTGTTTTTTGCAGTTAATATAAATTTGTTTTTAATTTTATACAAGCAAATTTCTTTGAAAGAAATGGCTTTAAATTAAATTCTTGGTATTTTAAATAATAATCAAAATAACATACATACGTAGAAGCGTACTCGTACGTACGACGTTCCTAAAATTTAACAAGAAATGTACGTACATACATCCATACATATGTTGTGATGACAAGCTATTTACAACACAACTTTATATGTTTTTTGCTTTTTAGGTTTCAGCCTTTATTTTTGGCAATAAAATTTTAACAAGTTGATATTCACGGAAAAAAGGTTTTAAAAAAGATTTATATTTACGTAAGTATGTATTCTGGAATACAAATTGATTTTAATTAAATCGAAAGTGAAAATTTTTTAAATGTTTTGCAATCTTCTTATGATTTTTTTTTTTTGAAAGCAGGGACCATTCATAAAATCAAAGTTATTTTTTTTTTTTTATTTATATTTTTTTCGAGCAGAAATAATTTTTTCCTTTTTGATTTTTATTTTTTAGAGCAAAAATAACCTTTTTTTATTTATATTATTTCAAGCAAATAAAAACATGAATCACTGCGGAAAAAGGGTGAGAAAGGTGAGAGATAATCTATGCTTTGCATTTTATATTAATGTCAATTAAAAATTCTTTTTTTTTTGTATATATTTTCTAATGGAAAAATAAAAAGAGTGTTTGTTGATACCCTCCAACTGGGATTTATGTGTGCATTAATATTTGACCATATTGCACTATTTATAACAAATGTAAACAAAATATTTGAAAAAGTAAACAATTTAATAAACTTAATACTGAATTATTACAACGAACACACTGAATTCTTTGCATTTTTTATGACATATTTTATGACATATCTTGGTACAATGATGACCCATTTACCCGATTTTAAATACCAACCTGCTTGAAATAATGATAAAAAAAATATTATTTTAAGCTTACCCAGGAAAATGGTTTATTTCGTGAATTAACGTGATTTCAACAGACAAACGGACGGACAGACGGACATCGATATAGCGACTCGAGTTGTGATAAGGATCAAGAATATATGTATATACTAAATGAGGTCGCAAAATAATTGTTCGAAGCGTTACAAACGAACTGATATATCTGTGGTTTTTTGGAATAACCGCGTATGTCCATTTTTGTCACTTTTGAGTTAAAGATGCCAAATATATTAATTTTTAACGTGTGTTAAATTTAAAAAAAAAATATTGACCATTTCTGAGTTAACTTAAATGTTTATTAACGTAACTTAAATGTTTATTAAATTAATTTACAGCACTAACGACGTATGTCAACCTACGTTTGATCGCTGACAAATTATTTTCTCAGAAAACGATACAGTTTATAACCACTTATAACAACTTGTGTGTTTATTTCTGTTATTTTTTGTCCTTATTATTCTTGATACGTTGTTATATTCTCATCGTAAGTCCCGTTAACTTTTTGTTGACGAACAAAAAAATCCATTTTTCAAGCAACAATAACTTATGTCTACATGGGTGGTTGCATTGGTAGTTTTATTTTTCAAAGAAAACGACGTTTGTCAACATAAGTTGTTTTATCTGCACACACTTTAAGTGTAATTTACATATAGTTTTTTCGTCCTTCTCTAGGATCTATTCCTCTGAAGATTTTTGACTCAAAATTTCATATTAAGTATTTATTGCGCATATCTACAGGACTGTGGTTTGAAGGGTATAAAGGAACGTTTATTTCTGTTATAAAAAATAAAAAATGAAAAATAATTTTTATTTCGCCTTGAACAAATATAAATCAATAAATAACCGTTATTTGCGGTCCCTGATTTCTTAATAAAAAACCACATTTAAAAAGCCTAAACGTTTGAAAATTGTATGAAAATTATAAAATGATTTGTAAAAATTTTTTTGAACTAATTTAAACAAGTTAGAAAATTTCAATAGGTCTGGACCGATATTTATTTAGTAGTCACTTGTTTTTCTCAAAAACATATAGGTAAGGTACAAACGAAATTTGATTTAAAAAAAAAAATATACCTACATACTATGCAATATTTGTTTTTTTTTTTTTTCATAGATTTAAGTAAATATTGGGAAGAAGCGTCATATTGAAACTATAACTGCTATTACTGAAATTGATAAGTCGACTCAGTAACTGATTCTGAATTGATCGGTACAATAAAAGATTGATCTTTTTCAAATATTTTTTGTACTTACAAACATCGTACGGTGTACATCTTAAATTTCTGGTTCGATTTAATTATAGCCGATTGTGCTATCATTATAATCTTTTAAAATAATCTAATCCGGTATACTTTAACAGCAAAAACAATTCATTGTAATTTGATTTATGTTTAGGTATTTGCTATGATCTATCTTTTCCTATTTAGATGTTTTCGAAAAAAAATATAAAAATCAAAAAGGCAAAAAAAATTGGAAATTTTGATTGGCATTAAAAATTAAGAAAAAAAAATATCTGAAATTTTTTTGCAGTAGTTGATTTTCACATTTGCCCCAAAAAATAAAATCAAAAAAATAATTTTATTTCTGCTCCAAAGAAATAAAAAACAAAAAGTATTTTTTGAGTGTATTATTTTATTAAGCTAATATGGCCTAAAGTTTTATGTAATTAAAGTAAATTTTAATTCAATTTTGCTCGACGTTTCATCGATTATATGTCGACTTCCTCTGGAGCTCGTCTATTTATTAATAAAAATATGAAAACAATTTAGTACAATAATTTATCACCAAAACATTTAAAAACTTACAATGTTGTTATTACGTTATTACATTAAAATATAAAAAAAAATTTTACATTTAATAAATAACAAAAAACATAAAAACACTGACATAATAATAAACACAACTTAATTTAATATCACAGTTTATTTAATGGCAACTCTATAGTTTGCATTTATATTATTTGTATTTTTAGTTTCTGCTCGAAAATATTAGAATCCAAAAATAAAAACAAAAAGCAGTTATCTGACATTTACTTCTTCTGTTTTTCGTTTTTTTTTTTTTTTTTGTAAAAAATTACAGGTATTATTTATTTTGAGTTGGATACACAAATTATAAAATACACGATATAAATCAATGAATTTGACGAATGATCTTAACCGTAATCCCAGCCTGGGGTCATACATATATGACTCAAAAGGAGGATTTCATTTGTGAAAAAAGTTGTTTTCGCCCTCTAAGAAGAACAAATTATTATGATTTAGGTAATTTTTCTATTATATTCTTTTTTACAAGCACCGCTTTACAAAATGCACAAATTGTATCGAATTTATTATTTTCTTTATTCCCGAAAAATTAGTTTGAAACCCATTTATCTTAAAGTTTACTTATAAAGTTTAATTTAAATTTCCTATCCTTTTGTTTTTAATACAATATATTTTGAATTAAAATACGCATACATTTTGAATGCGGAGAATGAGTTTTTTTTTTTTTAAACCAAATGAAATTATTGACTATAATTCGTGTTGTAGGTTGGAATTTTATATTTAAACTAAATTTTCGATAACATCGTCAAGAAAACCAGTCGAAAGTGAATAATTTTTTCGTCGTAATTTCTATTTTTAAATTTTAGCTACGAAGTTGTATTTGCACTGCGCTACTTACAATGTGAAAGGATTTTCTTAGAACTAAACCCAAGCTAAGAAAATAAATTCTAAAATTCAATATTTCTCTTCCATGTAGAATACATCTTATATATGATTCTATTATGTATTTCATGAGATTGCCACAAATAACTATGCTATTTCTAAATAATTGTTCTGAAGAAACCCCCCATTTCACTGTAACATTTACAAATCATCCATGTACAATTTAAAATTTCATATTTGAACATTGATCTAAAGCAAATTCTTTATAATTTTTAAAATTTATTAAGAATTACTTTCATTGCACACACAAACTTTTATTGCGTTACATTGGTTCTTCAATTAATTATTCCCTTCTTTTAACAACGCATCCCAATATTATTTTTCTTTTTATTTAAAATTCTTAAGAAATATCTTAATCAAAACAAAATTCCAGGAATTTTATATCTCTTCCAACACAACACGTTATAACATCACCGTGTGTGTGTGTGTGTGTATGCGTTTGCATGCGTGTGAGTGTTTTTCTCAATGATTTTAACGTTGATTATGATGATTTTTTCTCAATGAGCTTTTTTTCTTTCGTTATTTACCTTTTGTTGGAGTTGTTGCTGTATCCGTTGTTTACGGTGTAGTTGTTTGTTGTTGTTACTTACAACTAGCTCGAATCATTGTATGCCGCTTTCTTGAAATTTAACTTTTCCTCACTCTTTACTGCACGTTTTAATACACCTCACTTTATCGAGTAAACAACTTTTTGTTTTAATTTTTGTAAATTTATATTGTGTGTGGTTCTTCTTTTGTTTTACTATTTTTTTTCCTCTATCGCTTTGCGTTTCACTAAATTATTTCTTGTTAATCATTTGCCATTTAGTTGGAAATCATAAACACACCTTATAATTTTTTTCAATGACTTTTTTTTCATTTATAATTTTCTACTTATTTCTATGTATTTTTTGGATTATTTTCTTTATAATCTTTGTATATTTTCTATTAATTTATTATTTTTACATCAATCACCTATGATTTGTATTAAACTTTATTTGTAGCTAAGAGACTAAGTGAAATAATAGATAATTTTATTATTATTTTAACCGTAATTTGAAATTTGGTTTCTCAGTTTGCGTGTGAACATTTCCGAATCGCCATCTTAACTAAATGACCGTATTAAAAAATCTTCAAGATATTAGTAAAAACCATCTACAAGGTTGCTAAAAGAGTACTATTGTGGTGAATTGTATTGGGTTGTTAAACTGAATGCAACTCTGTCAACTAAGTATGTTCTGTATTGTTACCTGATTTAGTTACTTATATATGGTGAACTGTGTACGTTAGATTTAAAATTATTTAAGTTTGATTTTATATTGACTGATTTGATTTAGATTAATTTTAAGGTTAGGTTTATTGATTGTATTATTTTGTTATTTTTGTTACAATAAAAGACTATGTGAGAAAGACATAAAGAACAAATAAGGAAAAATCTTGAAAAACTTACTAAACGAGCTGCTAACATTGATCGATGATAGTTGCCAATTCTTTATAGGTAACTGCTGCTTATTTTCACGACACGGACCGAAGCTTGATTTTAATGGTAACGCTTTTTTTCGCAATAAAAAAAGGACCGCACACAGGAGCTAAAAGCTAAATTAAAAAATTTAATGATTTAACTGCAAGGATGCCATATTAAAAAAATTAGTTTTGGTGTTGCCGGTATTTGGTCAAGGTTTTTTGATCAAGCACAAAAAAGTGGTGGCAAGTACGGCAGCGTCTTCTAGTTTATTGGCGCAATAGAAAAAATTCGAAAAAAATATCAATATTAAAATATTAATACTTATTACACACAATGAAACAAATTAGGTATGTATTAAAATAGTTGTTCAGAATATTTGATGGAAAGTCGACTTGTTCTTCTTAAGATATTAAATAATATATTACAAAATAATATATCTCATAAAGAAATTTAATACTTTATCAAAGATAACATATTTATTCATTGTTGTGAGTTTTAAATTAACTAATTTTCCTATAGAGACACTTCTCACTGGAGCCATAAGCTGGTGTATGTACACTGGATGATAATACATTGGAAACTTTTTTTAATAATTTCGCGTTAAGCCCTAAAATTATGTATTTTTTGCGAAATCACTCTTTGGTGTGTTCTCTATCGAAAGATAAGAAATTTGTTATAAAAAATACAATAAAAAATATATAAATAAATAGATAAATTAAAATAGTACTTTCTTAGTAATGCCAAAACAATGGTAACTTTTAAATTTCTGTACCAGAGTTGATAAAAACAATAAATATTGAAGATGGTACGAGTATGAAAGAAAATATATAAAATCTTCACCGTTATTTAAATATTTATAGTTTTAATTTTAAAATTAATTTTTATAAAACAATGGCAAGGAAAAAGTTTTGTGAAGCATTGAAATTAATAGATCATTTTACTGCTGGACTTAACCAAAATAAAATTTGTGAGAATTTTTCTATGAATAAATCCATAACTTCTAAAATTACCATGAAATAACGCGAAAGAGGTATGGTGACGACTCAACATTTAATGCGCAGGCCCCGTAACACGAGTAATTGAGGCTGGTTGTTATAGTTGTTATAGTCCTGTTTAAAAACTACTGATATCAGATAAAAATTGTCTGTCTCGCAAAAATTATGCTAAAGAACATATGAACTGAATAGGCCATGGTGGAAGAACGTTTAAGCGACGTATCATAATATGGCTGTGGCAATATTGTGATATGGGGTTGCTTTTCATGTCGTAAAAGATTGGATAAAGGCAAATTCTAAATGAAGTAATTTATCCATACGAGAAGGAAAATACGCACCTGGTCTGGAAGTTTCAACATGACAATGACCCAAAACCCACCTCCAAAGTTGTAACCGAATGGTTACAATCTAATGTAGTTAGTGTTTTGGAATAGCGAGGACAATCATCAGATCACAATCCCATAGTAAATCTATGGGAAATTGTAGGTCGAAACAAAAAAACGAAACGAAAAAATTGTGGTCCAAAAAAAATATTGAAAATAAAATTAGAGGGACAGTTTTCAATTATTGTTTGGTAAAGGTTTCCAATAATTTTTCAATAGCATAAAAATAAATACTTTTAAGTTTTGCTTTTTTTCTAAATTAATGAAAGAGTTTTTAATTTTATGATCCAATTTTTTGGTATTGACCGTTCACAAGTCGTCAAAAATATATTTTGTTAAAAGTTTCCATTGTAGTGACACTGTATTTGACGGATAAATAAATCTGTGGCTGTTTGTTGGAAGACAGTTAAAAAAAAAATTATACACGTTTTTTAATATTTTTGTTTCTTCCGAATAATAGCATTTCTTAACGTCCTCAAAATAGGCATTTGTCAGGGATTTGACCATTGGTGCTAAATTTTTCCGCCAAACCATTTTTTAGTTTTAAAATGTTAAATACTCACTTTTGGGGCAAAATGCGGAGAACATGACAGATTAAATAGAAATCCGTAGACCAATTTATGAAATTTTGACATGGTAGCTACAAAAGGGTGCACCCGTGTGTTGTCCTGATGAGCACTTTATTCTTGGGCAAATGCCGTGGTTTTTTATATTCGCCTTTGATTTGGTACATAAAGTTGGCATAATATTCACCTGTCTCCATGAATAAGAACACCCGCCTTACACTTCTTCGACACTTCTTCGAACTTTCTAAAACCCAACTTATCATTTAAAATCGAAATCAGAAAGCCTATGAAGATAACGAAACTCAGTTAACCATTGAAATTGAATGTTCAGAGTCCCCGTTGAACTTATGAGGGCGGTCTCAGAACAACCCGATCCGACAAAGAAAACACAAGTTTTTTTATTTTTTTTTATTTCTCGACATAATCTTCTTTTCGCTCGATGCACTCTTCCCAGCGATATTCAATAGCTTCGATAACCTGTTTATAGTAAGAACTATCTAGCTCCTTAAAATAGCTATCAACTCCACCTCTACATTGTTGTCAAATCTTTTACCACCGAACCATTTTTGGGAAAGTTTGAAAATAGATATCCGTGGGAGAAAAATCTGGCGAATAAGGTGCCTGATGAAGCAATTCGAACTTTATGGGTCTATTATCGATAGCAACCCAACTTTAGTTGCGTTGCCAGTTGACAAAATGGTATTACGTATGGCAACTGAGAATTGTCAACTTCAGTTGTCAGATAGTAATCATATTGGCAACTGCATATTTTTGGTTGCTGTTCATATAAAAGTGACGAATGTCTGCCTTCGGTCCGATGATATGTACATGTGTCCCATCAACAACCCCAAGACACTTCGAATAAAAAAAGTTTTTATTTCTTGATTTTTCCTCTTCTTCATCTTTGATACTATCCACACTTTACATAGTTTTTGTTTTATTAAATGAACGACTTTTTTAATACCACCGACAACGTAGATTGAGCCACTCCCAGATTGAAGTCGTTGCCGTGGGATTTCTGAAAACTACCTTCAGCAAAAAATCTGAGAGCTGCACAAATTTTTAATAGTAGAGGTATTGCTGTTGCCCGATTACTTTTTTTAAAGTCATTATTTAAGGCTTCCACTATATGAACCACTGCATCTTTTGGAAGACGAAAATAAGCTTTGAAACTAAAACAAGTAATGGTTTATTGAAAATTAATTTAAACATAAAAATTTACTCACAGAGGATTCGAGTTGTCCCTCAAGTGCCGTCCAATATATGAAACGTCTAAGACCTCCCCCTCATCCTCATCAAAAAATAATTCCACTGAGCTTAACATATTTATTATAATTTTACATATATAATATAAATTTTTCTCACAAATTCACTTTGATTTACACAAATTCACTTTTGTCAATGCTCTTTATCTTTTGTTTACATTTATTTTCAGTTGCTAAACTGTCAAAATAGCTTATTCGATAACTATTGGGCAACTGAAGAAAGTTGCCTTACATAATATCAATTTAAATATCAGTTGCGTTGCCTTTTGACAACGCAACTAAAATTCGGTTGCGATCCATAATAGACCTATTAGTTCGTGGAGTTTGGCCATCGCAATAGTGGATGTGTTTTCGCCAAATACGGCCTATTAAACGCTGCAATAAGTTAGCATAATTCAATTCAATTCAATTAATAATATTTACATTTTTGCTTAAATATAATTATATGTTTAAGTCACCAAGATTTAATCCTTTTCAGCTTAATATTTACAAATATAACATACAATAGGTTATTGGAGGTAAAAATTGGAGAAAAACGTATTTGCATATTTGTTTAACTATTGTCTAGATGCTGCAACAAAGCCATAATATGGGAGAATTCTGAATTCATCTTCTATTGAAATTTTGAGTGAGTCAAATGATTTTATCTGCAACTTTATACCTGATCAACGTTTGGTGAAAAAGAACCATGTAAGGTCATACATCTATAATATTAATTGGCTAGGCGATTTTTTTGTGATCGATGTTTTGTTGTACCGTTTTATCTTGATTTTGAGCAAACATATATTATTTGAAAGGTATTTCTTTTTAGCCGTTTTGCAGATTTACAGATTTTTAAATTTTTTCCTTTATTTTGAGTAAATTGCATTTGAAGTTGCTACTAACACATACATAAAATTATACAATGCTATGTGTGTGTGTACTAAATTTGTTAATGTGTTTGTAAAAAAAATGAGTTTGTTTTTTTCTGTTGATTTGTGAATTGGCTATAATTGATTAGCTTTATTTAATGAAAAATAAAACTTCCTAGAATTTGCACTCGAATTTCGAGGGCTGGAATCTGCTAGTTAGTTTTAATAGCTTGTTTTGAGTTATTTGCAACTTTTTAATATGATAATTTGCACTGGTACACTACACAGTGTATCGCTTATTTTCCACTATTTAAAGTAATATACTATTTCAGTTAAAGCCCTTTGTAAATTAGCTGATGTCAGCGGCTATTACTTCGTAGGCTAAAGATTGCTGTGTCATCAGCAAAGATTGATAGAGTACAATACTCAAATTGATGAAAATCAGTGGTATATAAAATATAAAGGTCAGGTGACAAACATGACCTTGAGGACAATCGGTCGACAGAAGAGAAAACTTTGAAAAAGTTTTGTGAGTTGGATAGGGAAGTTTAAATTTATCATATTATAAACAAGTCGTTTTTCTTTATGGTTAACTAAATTATTTATTCTTATTAGGGGATGAATGTATAGTATTGTGCTCTCTACGAAAGCGAAACTGTGAAGATGGATAAATGTTTTCGGTTTTCATGAAATGTGTCAATCTTTCCTTTTCATTAATTTTGCTTACACTTCTACTTTTATTACGTTCTAGCGGATTCCAGTGCTCGAAATTCGAGTGCAATTTCTAGCCAATTCACAAACCAACACTTTTATGGTTTATTAAAGGGTTTTTCAACAGGGACGCTACAAAAGTAGAAAGACAGGGACAGCGTTGGGCATCTCTATGACGTCGTTGTAGGGAATTTTGCGAAAAGATCTTGGCCTACATCCTTACAAGATCAAATTGACGCAAGAACTGAAGCCGCTTGACCACCAGAAGCGTCGTATGTTCGTGAATTGGGCTGAGCAACAACTTGAAAATGATTCGGATTTTCATCGATTTCAGCATTATTGGTCAGACAGCAATCCACACGTAGTCATCCACACATTAGTCATCATTGCATCCCGAAAAAATTACTGTTTGGTGCGGTTTATGGGCCGGCGGCGTCATTGGGCCGTACTTCTTCCGTGATGATCAAGACAAGCAGTTACTGTGAATGGGAATCGCTACCGTTCAATGATAACCGAATATTTTTGGCCCCAATTGGATGATATGGACTTGGAGGACATGTGGTTCCAACAGGACGAAGCCACAAGCCACACAGCGAATGTCACAATCAATTTATTGGAAACCAAGTTTGGAGAACGTGTTATCTCACGAAATGGTCCAGTCGATTGGCCGCCTCGGTCGTGCGATTTGACGCCATTGGACTATTTCCTGTGGGGCTACGTCAAGTCTATAGTCTATGCCAACAAGCCAGTGACGATTGATGAACTTCGTACGAATATCGAACGTGAAATTGCAGCAGTATCGGCCGATTTATGCTTGAAAACCGTCGAAAATTGGGTTCAGCGTCTGGACTTCTGCTAGCGTGCCCGTGGTGGCCACGCAAAAGAGATCGATTTCCATACATAGTGGCATCGAACGTACTTTCACAGGAATAAAGAATTTCATTGATATCTAACACCGTTTTTGTTTTATTTAAAAAAACTTTTGTAGCGCTCTTATTGAAAAACCCTTTATTATTATGAATGAAGATAACAAACTCATTAACAAACACATTAACAAATTTAATAAAACATACACATAGTATATGTATAATTTTATGTATGTGTTAGTAGCAACTTTAAATGCAGTTTACTCAAAATAAAGGAAAAAATTTAAAAATTTGTAAATCTGCAAAACGGCTAAAAAGAAATACCTTTCAAATAATATACATTTGGTCAAAATCGAGATAAAACGGTAGAACAAAACATCGGTCACAAGAAATCGCCTAGCCTATTAATATTATAGATTATTATTAAAAACTTAACACCCTTAATGGGAAGTGCTTTCAGACATCTGTGGTTAATTTTATCGATTCCAGGTGACTTTATTTTGTAATGATTTTATTAAATTGAAAATGTGTGAAGTATTACCTAAATATACGACTAAAATTTGCTGAATTTATTTTATTTAAAGAAAATGTATCTGCTAAAATTTCGCATTTGTCTTTATTGGTGCTAAAATGAAAACCGTATTGTTTTAAAATTGGGATATTTATTGACTTCTTCCTTAAAACTTTAGTTAAATTCCAAAAAGGAAAGTAAGCGATTCCATGATTTATTTATAAACAAAACAATTTCATCACGGATTCTCAGATTTTGTATTTTCATTTGATAAAAATCTTTAAATTTCTGAAACACTGCCAGTTTCGCCGTTAACCATTTCTTTGTTGAATTATGTTTTTATCATAGAAGTTGTTTTCTTCCAATTGAGGGATATCTCTTTGGAATACTGAATTCGACTGCATTATTTAAATTTTTTCTGAATTGTATGGAGTTTGGTCAATGTGTTTACTGGTTAAAATATCATCAATATTACATACATTCAGGTGTCTATTTAAAAGTGTTGAAAATTTGTTTCAGTAAGGTTGGGTTGTTCTTGGACCGCCCTCGTATCAATCTTTCCCTAGGCTTGAGTGATAATTTATTTTTTTTTTTCTAAAAACAATGTTTTATGAACACTCGAAACTCGCTTTTTCCATTTTTAAAAAAATTAATGAGTTTATATAATTTGAATAGCTGCCCAGATTCTAATATTTCCATTATATATTAGAGGGTCAGAATGGGATTCTGATTTTGAAGTGGTCGAGAAATTTTTTATTGATGAAAGTCCTACAAATGCTGTAATTATTGGAGATTTTAATGCTCGAATTGGAAAGCTTCAACAAGAAATAGATGAGAGATGTTTAAGTTCGTTCCATGCATATTCGGGAGTCAGAAAATCTAAAGATTCTGTGGTAAATGCCAAAGGTAAGAAGTTGTTAGAGTTCTGTGGAGACTATGGGTTAGTAGTTCTAAATGAAGTAACCAGAGGAGATGAGGTCGGAAATTTCACTTTTATAATTGGAGTTGGTGAGTCGGTAAACGACATATATGCAGTCTCACAAGAACTTATTGGAAAAGTCGACTACTTCAAAGTGAATGATCAAATTTGGTCTGACCACATGCCAGTATGAATACAGCTAAAAGTTAAAGTACACAAGTGCCCAAATAGAAATATACTTTTACCAAAACTACAGTAGAAGTAGCATCTAAAAGAAAATTATACCCAAAATGTGCTGACCAACTTAAGAAAAACTAAGGAGCGAAAAGACTTGATTGATAAATATCAAGATTTTAGTGCCCAAAATAAGTGGCTTGACTGGAAATGCTATAACGCCAGAAAAATATCTTTTGATTTATTGAAAAATTACAAACAAAATATGAACCCTGAAGCCAAAAGCAAGTACTTAAAGGCAAATGAAAAGTATAAAACAGTATGCAAAATAAGAAAAGATGAATATTATAAAGAGGTAGAGATAAAACTAAACCAAGTAAATGATAGTAAATCTTGGTGGAAACTAGCAAACGAGATTAGAAACCAAAATTTTCAAGAGATACCAAATATATCATCATCAGAGTTTATGTCATACTTTACTGAACCCGCAGCAAATCTCGAGTGATATACATTATGCCGCCCTATATCAAACAGATATATATTTAGATCATAATATAACTACCACAGAAATCTACCAGGCACTTACAAAGGCCAAGACAGATAAAGCTCCTGGGGAAGATAGAATTCCTTACGAATTTTTCAAAAATGCGCCGAATTGGCAAAGGCTTACAAAATGATGTACAATAATATGCAATCGGACGTATCATTCGTGACCAGCGTAATATTTCCAATCTTTAAAAAAGGTGATATAAATGAACCGAGTAATTACAGAGGCATATCCCTTTATGAATTATATAGCCAAAATATTGATGGGTGTCATATCAGAAAGACTATAGATCAACACAAACTCCTATCTGAATATCAAGCGGGTTTCAGAAAAAATTATTCCACAGTAGACAATATATATAATTTAACAACAATTGTACACCTAAAATTTAAAGAAAAGAGAAAAGTCTACGTATTTTTTGTGGATTTCAAAGCAGCGTTTGATAAGGTCGTTAGAAAATCTTTGATGTTTAAACTGCCTGCAATAGGGGTGTCTACAAAAATGGTTAACTCCCTGGAAAATCTATATAAAAACACATACTATACTGTCTGGAACGGCAGAGAGTTGTCGGGGAAATTTGAAACCGTATCAGGGGTCAAACAAGGCTTATTGGTAATATGAATATAGGATTGTTGTTATACGCTGACGATATCGTTCTTATAGCAGATGATGAAATACTGTAGCTATTGGAACCTCGAAGTAAATCTATTAAAACCTAAGATTATGGTTTTCGGAAATGGCGGAAGGATAGCCAAAAATTAAAAATGGACTTACAGAGGAACAGAAGTAGAAAATGTCACAGAATATTGTTACCTTGGCATGTACTAACCCCAAAATGTGTATTTACAAATCATGTAGAAAAAAATCATGTGAGTCCGATCACAAGGGAGATGTGTAAACATCTAATAATTAAAGAAAATATCAACATCATATTTTCCAGTGCATAAAAAATAAGTCGATTATGCTGTTTTTTGAAATTCAATTGATGTTTTCTGAAATGCAATTGATGTTTTCTGAAATTCAATTGATGTTTTCTGAAATACAATTAATGTTTTCAGCAATTCAAATGATGCTTTTTGAAATTCTATTGATGTTTTCTGAAATTCAAATGATGTTTTCTGAAATACATTTGATGTTTTCTGAAATACAATTGATGTTTTCTGAAATTCTATTGATGTTTTCTGAAATTCAATTGATGTTTTCTGAAACTCGAATGATGTTTTCTGAAATTATATTGATGTTTTCTGAAATTCTATTTATGTTTTCTGAAATTCAAATGATGTTTTCTGAAACTCGAATGATGTTTTCTGAAATTATATTGATGTTTTCTGAAATTCTATTTATGTTTTCTGAAATTCAATTGATGTTTTCTGAAATACAATTGATGTTTTCTGAAATTCTATTGATGTTTTCTGAAATTCAATTGATGTTTTCTGAAACTCGAATGATGTTTTCTGAAATTATATTGATGTTTTCTGAAATTCTATTTATGTTTTCTGAAATTAAAATGATGATTTCTGAAACTCGAATGATGTTTTCTGAAATTATATTGATATTTCTGAAATTCTATCGATGTTTTCTGAAATTCAATTGATGTTTTCTGAAACTCGAATGATGTTTTCTGAAATTATATTGATGTTTTCTGAAATTCTAGTTATGTTTTCTGAAATTCAAATGATATTTTCTGAAACTCGAATGATGTTTTCTGAAATTCTATTTATGTTTTCTGAAATTCAAATGATGTTTTCTGAAATTATTTTGATGGTTTCTGAAATACAATTGATGTTTTCTGAAGTTCTATTTATGTTTTCTGAAATTCAAATAATGTTTTCTGAAATACAATTGATGTTTTCTGAAATTATATTGATGTTTTCTGAAATTCAATTGATGTTTTCTGAAATTTTATTGATGTTTTCTGAAATACAGTTTATGCTTTCTGAAATTCTATTGATGTTTTCTGAAATACAATTGATGTTTTCTGAAATTCTATTTATGTTTTCTGAAATTCAAATGATGTTTTCTGAAATTATTTTGATGGTTTCTGAAATAAAATTGATGTTTTCTGAAATTCTATTTATGTTTTCTGAAATTCAAATGATGTTTTCTGAAATTCTATTGATGCTTTCTGAAATTCAATTGATGTTTTCTGAAATTCTATTGATGCTTTCTGAAATTCAATTGATGTTTTCTGAAATTATATTGATGGTTTCTGAAATACAATTGATGTTTTCTAAAATTCTATTGATGCTTTCTGAAATTCAATTGATGTTTTCTGAAACTCGAATGATGTTTTCTGAAATTATAATGATGTTTTCTGAAATTCTATTTATGTTTTCTGAAATTCAAATGATGTTTTCTGAAATTATATTGATGGTTTCTGAAATACAATTGATTGTTTCTGAAATTCAAATGATGTTTTCTGAAATTATATTGATTGTTTCTAAAATACAATTGATGTTTTCTGAAATTCTATTGATGTTTTCTGAAATTCAATTGATGTTTTCTGAAACTCGAATGATGTTTTCTGAAATTATATTGATGTTTTCTGAAATTCTATTGATGTTTTCTGAAATTCAATTGATGTTTTCTGAAACTCGAATGATGTTTTCTGAAATTATATTGATGTTTTCTGAAATTATATTGATGTTTTCTGAAATTCAATTGATGTTTTCTGAAACTCGAATGATGTTTTCTGAAATTATATTGATGCTTTCTGAAATTCTATTTATGTTTTCTGAAATTCAAATGATGTTTTCTGAAATTATATTGATGGTTTCTGAAATACAATTGATGCTTTCTGAAATACAATTGATGTTTTTTGAAAGACAATTGGAAAATGTTTAGAAAAGAACATATCATAATTTTTTCACCAATACAATCATAAGTCACACAGCGTTATCTGCTTCAGCTCACACCGATATGAGTTACGCTGTTTTTGTGATTGTATTGTGAAATAGAAATTTAACCCCCTGCGCGTATAGATGTTTACACATCAAAAAGAAATAATTCGGCAAAAAATTGTATAAACTCAACATGGAGTAGCTTTCTCATCAAAAATGATATTTCTTTTCAATAAAAACATATCTTTTTAATGCCGTATGTCGGTCCATACAATCGTATGGTGGGCAAATATGGGGCCATTCTTACTTTGAAGAAGTCGATAGCCTACAAAGATACTTTATTAAACGTATTCTTAAGCTTCCTAAATTTACACCAAATTATGCTCTTATGCTTGAGTCTGAAATGGATGATGCGCATCTCTACACATTAAGCCTCCATTTGTGTTATATTAAACGTACACTTTTTGAATTCACTGATTCTAGTCTACCTCATAAGCTCAGTTTACTAGTTTTGGCCAACAATATTTCATGGGTGAAACGTTTGAATGATTTGAGTGAAGAACATAATATACAATGGACACCAAATATAACAGTAGAAGAATGGAACATAAAACAGATGGCATTGATAGAATCTATAAAAAGTAAAAATAACCAAACTCGAATAAACAGACTACAGCAAACAGAACCATTTTATAGTAAATTGGACCCGTCAGTGGCACATCTATATTTCCATCAAAACAACAATAAGACTAATATGATGTGGATATTCAAGGCACGCTGTGACCTAATCGAACTCAATGGATCTCGCTATTCAAGAAGAATCGAAAAACGCTGCTCCTGTGTAATACGAAAGAAATTGAAAATATACACTTCATTGGTAAATGTCCCGTTTTAAACAACTTTCGACAGTATTGGTTTCGAAAAATAACAATATCAGAGGAAGAATTAGTTAGAATTTTATTAAATGGTGAAAACAACTGGCGGTGTGTACTTCAGTACATAATCAATGCTTTATATTATCGTAAAACGCTAATATTTGAATACAATAATTAATTTTATAATATATGTAAAAAAATCTCTTTTTACCGGCTAACGACATAGTCCCAGCCGTATATTCTTTAAGATATTTATTTTTTGTAATGTTATTTAGAAAAAACAAAACAAAAACATTTTGCAATAAAGAATTACTACTACTACTACTACTACTACACAAACCTAATGACGGAGATTGCTCAAAATTTGGGAGCAAACTATTTACAGAGGAAGTCAAAAAGTCAGCGACTTATTGATCTGTCTTTATATAATATCCTAAAGGTCTTTGGAAAGCTGAATCCAAATCTGAACTCAGTATCAATCCATCGCCTTGCTCGAAAACGAAAAACATATTTTGCCATATTTGTTTTTATTTATATATAGGTTAGGATTTCTCGGGATGACGCAATTCTGAGATTAGATATAGCACGGTTAAGAACTTTAGGAAATATTGAAAAATTTCAACGGATGATTTATAAATGCCTTATTGATTTTTGTGCAAGAAAAAATGTAGCCTCGATGTACTATAGTCCCAAATGTAGCAAAAAACATTTCTTCTTTTCATTATTAGGTAATTATTTTAGGTTCAGGTCTCAGGTTTTATAGTTTTATCGTATTTATGGGACAGTTTACTTTTGCTGGGCGTAGAAAAATTAATGTCTTTTGAAACTATAACTTACACTTTAAATTCTTATCAATCGATTAAACTAATAAGAAGCTCTGTAAAAAAATGAATTTATTAAATTATCACAATTTTATATACCTACTGCGACAGTATCTTTACATTTGTTTGCTCTGAAGTACATTTGATATACTTACATATTTATGTACATTAACATGCATAATATCAATAACGGCCTAGTCAACTGTGATAATAAATTTTAAAAAGTGTATCTACCTTATAGATAATACTATCATCATCGTAAAGAAAAATTTAACGAAAAGATCATCATTGTCAACATCTAACAAGCGAATGAATTAAAAATGGAAATCAACAACCATACAACAGCGTAGTAATCTCAATTACTAATATTTCAGTTGACGATCGTAGCTTCTACTAAACAGAACCTGCAACTTATAATACGAAGAAATAAAGAAAAAAACATTAGAATAAAGATATACTTAGAGTAGTTTCTATCTTAATTAAGTTAAAAAAAAAGAACTCATTGGCTAATTGCTTTTAATTAGTTGTAATTGTGTCTTAAAGTTTTTAATGTGAACATATTACATTCCATGAGAATCATTGGCCTTTAAAGAAGAAACCAACAACAAGCAAACGAATACAAGAAGAAAAATAAATTATGTCTTCCGCGAATAGTTCACAAATGCATCGTTCCATTTCGATGCCTGTGCAACCACAACCTTTGCCCCTAAAAACTATGAAACGTTCACAGGAAAAGGAAACATTAATTGAAGAAGATTATTATCCGGAAAGTCCTGGTGGCGACAGACGTAAGAAATCTGATGTGGATAATCGTGAACATTTGGGTTCTTATAGTCAAAGTGCTAACAAGTGAGTTGAGTTGATTCATTTCAAGTACACACTTGCAAAATTTATGATGACAAATTATGGATTAAGTTCAGTGAAGTGAGAACGGTATTTGCTTAAAGTGATATGGCATGTACGAATAAGCATTATAATTTCTAATCTGTACAATCGTGATGAAATGTGTGTCAACAATTTATTAGCTACCTCAGAACATATTCGTGATTATGCGCTGTTTATGGTTTTCCATTTTTATGAGACTTTTTTTTCGAAATTTTTTTTTTTTTTATTTTAATCAAATCACAAAAAACAAGTAAGAAAATTATAGTCGGTCGAGACCGACTATATGATACCCTATACCATGCGTTTAGAGACCCTATCTCATAGGCCCAACTAACTGGAAATAGAAAATAAGCATAAACCAAATTTGAGTAGGATTTTTATTAATTTTTTTGGCTGCAGATATGAAAAAGTTCATATCGGATGCTATATCTATATGGGTACTAGGCCCAAAAATGGAACGATCCTGACTATGTGTGGTAAAGTCTCTTGTATTTTGCAAAAATATATACAAACAAAATTGGATCTTATGGCAATTTATGTCGATTTCATAGGGGTCATTTGTATGGGGGCTAGGCTTGAACATGGACCGATTCTCACCAATTTCAATAGCGTTCATCCTATGGCCAATAAAAGCTTACATACCAAATTTCATCAAAATATATTCATATTTGCGACCTGCAGTTTGATTACAAGCTTTACATGGACACACAGTCGGACGGACGGACGGACGGACATCGTTAAATCGAATCAGATAGTGATTCTGATTCGATCGGTATAATTAAAGATGGGTCTAAGTAAAATATTTTTGGTAGTTACAAACAGCAGCACAAAGTCATTATACCCAAACCACATAGTGGTATAGGGTATAAAAATGCCAAAATTACAGAACGAAATTCTGAAAGATAATAATGTTGTTGGGTAAAATCTAGCTTGTAAAACTTCTAAAAAAAAGTTTTACTCAAAACAAAGAATTTCTATGCGATTTTCATGATTTGGTAAAATTTTCTTCAATCTGAATCAAATAAAATATGTGATTTTTTGCATTGAAAATTGTTTCACATATTTTCACTAAAAAAATTAGTTTTGCCAATAAGTGGGCTAATTCTATAAAACGCTTATAATTTGTATGAAAACTTCAAAAATTTAGATAATTCTTCATATAAATTTCGTTAGTTTTCGTTTATAGAATGAGCCTCCATTTATTTTCACTTGATTTATATTTCCAAACCCGTTTTTTGTACTGAAAATACGAAATACTTTTTTCAATGCCTAAAAGTAGGAATATTTCAAAGTTACATTTAAAAAAATCGCTTTGATTCGGGGTTAAAAAAAATATATCATGAAAATTGGGCATTTTTTTCTGGTTTTACGTTCTTTTCTGTCAATTTCTGTAAAGTAAAATAAAATAAATTTTTTTGGAGCGTGAAATATAATGAAACATGCTCTATTTAACTAAACTAAAACAAATGATTACAAAAGTTGTTTTATTTGCATCACTAGCAAGGACCAGTAAGCTCGTAACAAATATAATCATCATAATTTGGTCTCTGGTCATCAAAAAATTCTTAAACAAATAGTTTTTCTATAAAGTTATATAAAAAAACAAAAATTTGTAAGGGAGCCCTCCTAAGAAGGGTTCGGAAAGGAAAGGTCGCAAAGGAAAAAATGTACCTCTCGAAAAAGTAATGGGGGTCTGTCATATATATAAACCCTTCCCGACCTATTGATTTAGTTAACAGTAGGGGGTAGGACTTGCTCTACTGTAGCACAAAAACCTGACGTGCCCCGATAAAACTAACTTCAGATTCGGATGCAGCGACTACGAAAACATAAAAAACAAGTAAGAGTGTTAAATTCGGCTATGCCGAATCTTTGATACCCTCCACCTGGGTTTTACGTTTACATTAATATCTGGAAATATTTGAATATGTAAACACTTTGATAAACCTATTACTGAATTATTACAACAAATGCTCTGAATTTTCAGCATTTTATAGAGGTGTCTACATATTTTAGGTCATAAATTGGCACAATGACTCCCGATTTATCCCATTTTAAATACTAACCTGATCCAGATAATTACAAACAATATTAAGTTTAACCAGGTAAATGGTTTATTTTGTAATTTTCTTTTTAATTTAAATTTTTTAATATAAAGGTGCATTTTATTTTTTACAATCCTTTTCAATTTTCCAAACCTATTAGTATAGGGCACATTTGTGAGTCCGCATAGATCAACTTTCAACTCTTACTTCTTTTTATTGTATTAAATCTATCTTTGTGTCTTTAAATTAATTAAGATAATTAAGATGAAAATATTTAACAAACTGTTTTTTTAGTTAATATCTGAACATTTTACTGATACAAGGCAAAACTAAAACTGCCAAAAAATTCAGTCAAAACTATTTTGAATGTATTTGTTAAATATCGCATAATTTTTTTCAATTTTAAACTTTAAAGTCTTTTTAAGTCTGGTAATAATTCTATAATATGAAGGAAGTAAATATGTGGATTCTTTAATAACAATGACAAGTATAAAACACTGTTTTGTGCATAACATTAAAATATTATAAATTTGAACATAATTAATTTTAGAAACACAATTAATTTTAGAAAAATGTTCGATTCGTTTTTCGATGATGCTGAAAACACATTAAAGAAATACAGAACATAAAGATTTTGCTTCAGTTAGTTGGATGGCTGGAGCAGGTCAAAGGTGACGACTATAAATGCAAATGCAAGGCTTTTGAAAATATATTAAAATGCGATAAATCAGATCTAAGTATATGTACATGTCATGCTTATAACCACTGTTATAAAAAATCTTTTAAAACCAACAGTATTGCCATAATTTGAAATTGTAAAGATGCTAAATTGCAAAAAAAGATGCTTAAACGTACTGGATGCTAAATTTTTTTTTTTCAAATTTCATTACCTTTATACTGAAAAATTATATACTTATTAATAAATTCTTTGGTTTTTAAATCGAAAAATTAATATAAAACATATGTTTCGATTTATATTTTTTAAATTTTAATTAAAATTATTTTGAATTTCATCTGAAATTTTTATTAACATCAAATTGAGTTTATTTTAAACTTAAATTAAATAATTTTAATTTTAGAGGGATTTTTTTTTTATTTAAAATATAACAGAAATTACATTATCAAAAGATACGATTATATTAGAATAATTGGTTTATGGAATCTAACATTTCTGTGATGTCTTCATGTTCAAGTTCTTCTTGGCTCTGATATATTTCTGACGATCGACTCTTATCAACGACATCGCTCGGTATATTGTAAGTGTGACAGCACCGATTGTTCAATTTCAATCCTTCTTTTATACGTATTACAGAACATAACAACTCGGATTTTATTCTGTTCGAAATTTGCTTTTAACTAAAGCTATTAAACTAAACAAACGTTCAACTTCGGCTTTTGAGAAAGACAAAACTAATATAGACAATACAAATATTGATAACTCCTAAAATGGATTTTCGCCAATAGAATTTTTCAATCCATAAAGAGGTTGTATTCAGTGTTGTATCCCAGTTTTGTTCTGTGATATAACTCCATTGGATTTGAATTTTTTCTGTTTCAGATGATATAAATTTAAACTCTTCTAATATATTGGTTATCTGTTCTTTTACCCGTTTTAATGTGTTTTGTATTGAAAATTTTGGCATTTTTTTAATACAATAATATTTTTTGGCAATCGACTTTCAAATTCATTAAAAACTGTTGTTGGTGTTTACATTCTTCTATTTCAAAATGTTTTGTTATATTTGTTGAAAGAAACGAGCAGAGTGGTAAAAGGAGTAGTACACAAAATTACTGTACTACACTTTGAGAAATAAAAACATATCAATACCATTAAAATTATATATTCAAAAATTATGAAAAAAAAATATAAAAAAAAAAGATGTTAAAAGCAACTTTTTATTAATAAAAGATTCTAAGTTAGCATCTAGCATCTTTTGAGAAATTTTGGATGCTAAACGCCAAAAAAAAGTTGCTAAATCTAACAACTAAAAAGCTAAAACGGCAACACTGAAAACCAAGAACAAATATTCTGTTTGAGTTGTAACATCTCATTTGCAAGCCATTTTAATTAAGCTGCGTTCACACTATGTGTTTTGCTTGTGTTTTTCTTATTGTTTTAGCACGTGCAATTTGTACACATAGTGTGAACCCTTTCAAAAACTGTTTATGTACAACACATTTGGCAAAACATATGTAAATTTTTCAATTAGAGCAGGTTCTATTTTGGCATGACAACCATATTAAAATACAATACTGCTTGTGGCGAAAGAAAAACAGAGTAAATTATAAAGATAAATATTGAAAGAAAAATAAATTGTTTAATATTAATTAACAATTAAAAAATATAAAAAATATATTACTTTATTTTTAACAATAACTTTTTGTAAATTCACAAATTAAATCAGCTGTTGTTTACATTTAGAGGTTATGTCATACGGAAATACATATGTACGTTTGATCGCAAAATGATGAATTGTATATAAAACGCCAATTTTGACACATACGCCGAATTACGTATGGATCGTAAAACTGAATTTACATATGGAAAATACACATAGTGTAAACACACCTTTAATTGTGTAAATTTTAAATGCACATCTAACCATATCAAAAAGATGAATTAAACAGAATTGCAAAAATATTTTTTTTATAATATCTGTATGTTTTTTATATTATTCTTATGTAATTCTCATGATATTTTTATCTTATTTTTTATATTTACATAATTGAAATTGAAAATGTACAAATTAAAAATAAATTTAAAAAAAAGTAGTGTAGGGAAAAAAGGGAATTTTTTTCATAAGCGTAGAGATTTCTGAAAAAATCTCCTGGCATCACTAGTACCTGTTAAAAAAAAATGTAAAAATTCACAAGACAACGCGACATAGACTTGCTTTGTTCAAAAGCTTCCATAAGACTGAATGAAATTGTTGCTTACTTTACTCCTTGGTGAGTATTTTCATTTTTGTTCGGCTGTATACATATAAGAAGCCAATTTGAGTTCGGTTTACTCGTGCTGCTATGCATATGTTTGTGTGTTAACAAAAATATACGATATCCCAGTCATCATTTCGAAGATTGTTTTAACAAAAAATACCTTACTGTGTCTTCTTCGAGCACTTTTGATAATTAAAAACTGCTTAATCACATGCGCTATTAGAAAAACACTAGATAATGATTTTTGCTTTCTCTTAGAAAGTGATTTATAGAAAAATTACATTAAATAAGACTCAAAAATGAGTCGAAACTGATTAGAAAAGCGGATAAAAAGGACTCTCAAGAAGATTCGCGGGTAAGGTAATATTTAATCCCAACAAAAGAATATTTTGTGATCAGCAAAAGGGCGCATTTATAACTGTTTTAATAGCACATATGAGTCAAAAAGACTCTACATGATCATTTATTGCATAAAATGTTTACTGGGATTTTATTCACTATCTGTAGAAACAGGTTTTTTAAGTAAAACAAATCTGCATACAATTTCAATTCTATTTCGTTCACAATGATACGATCACTTTGTTTACTAGCTACTAGTAAAATAAGAAAATAGTATTATAATACAGCGTACTGATGAATTGCACTTCTCAATTAGTTTATTTTTAATGTGCCATAAGAAGTTCGGTTTGTGCTAAGAAAAGCATGAATATATGTTTCCCAGGGCGAAGCTTCATCATTGCACTATGATTGAGTTGAGCTCCGCGACTATTCATAATGTGAATAGCTCGTGTCAAAAATTTTTGGTAGTTGGGAATGGTGTTTGTGTTAAGAGAAGCATAAACGCATGTTTCCCAGGGCAAGGCTCGATCATTGCACATTGATTGAGCTGAGCTCCGCGGTTATTCTTAATGTGGATAACTGTTGAAACAAAATTTTGGGAATGGCGTTTGCCTCCGTCCCGACATTAAATAACAAAGTTTAAAAATTTATTGTAATTAACATCTGACAAAAAATAGTATTTTTCTAAACAATTTTTTTTACAGGGTAAATAAATATTTTATGGCTTACCTATCTACTACTTTTGAAAGCAAGTATGCAGGGTTTATACATGTACTAAAAATACAACTCTTAAAACCATACTATTTTTTCAACTCAAAAAATTTCAGAATTTTGTAAAAATAAAATAAAATACCGATTTATTTTAATATGCGCTTATTATGGATATACATTTACAGAATATATGAATATTATTTATAGTATTTTGATATTGGCAACAGTAGTATGTATCAATTTGTAACATTTTGTGATGTTATAAAAATCGCAGAATATTGATATTGATTTTATATAGTTTCTTTTATTACTTAATTAACTTAAATATTACACCAAAAAATATTGATATTGATGAATTTTTATATTATTAACACAACGACCACAAAAACAACATGCACAGCTATGACAAAATGCAAAATTTAGGAAAACAATATAGGAAAACGTCATATTTTTTTTTACCTTTTCAGTGATTTCTCGGAACCTATGAAACCTATTGTCATGATTTAAAAACAGGAACCTTCTCAAGATGTTAGTGAATCATTATCACTAAAAACAAGCGTCCTATCTGCCCTATTGAGGGCGTTATCACAAGAACATATATTCAAATCATATTTTCTCATGACTTTTTAATTCTTCGCTCAATTCTCGGGACCAGATTAACCGATTTGGACGATTTTAAATAGCAAACTTCTCAGGATGTTAGTGAATCATTTTTTATACCAAGGAGCACCCTAGCTATCCGATTGAAGCCGTCATCGTGATTTCCACAGACGGACAGACGGACAGCCGGACAGACGGACAGACGGACAGACGGACATCGCTATATCAACTTCGCTTGTTATAAGGATCACAAATATATATATTTTATGGGGTCCAGAATTTTTTTTCTAATTATTACAAACGGAATGACAAACTTATATATACCCTCTGCACACTGGAGTGGAGGGTATAAAAATCGTTATGAAACCCTACCGGATTTCCCTACACAGTAAACACCGATAGGGAAGCGCAATATGCAATTATTACCCGCTTAAACAATGGTTTCAAAATGTTTGTTGTTTTGCTTTGTAATTCGAAAAATATTTAGCATTAGCACATACACTTACTCACAAAATTTAACGAACACTAATATTAACATAAGGAAAATCGTTAGTAATAAAGAGTTACAAGAAAAATTACATATTTCTTATTTTTTAATGGTTTTAGTTCCAGGGATCGTAGAAGTTACACATACCTTTTATAACTCAAATCACAAAATAAAAGTTATTATTTTTTCGAGCAGATATAAGTTATTTTAGATTTTTTTGATCAGATATAAAATATTTGTTTTGATTTTTATTTATTTATTTATTCGAGCAGAAAGTTATTTTTGAAGATTCAGTTAGAAATTAATCAAGCTCAAGTTCACACGTTTTTACTTTAACTAAAGCAAAAAAACATTGGCACATTTGTTTCAAAAATTGATCTATATTTTGCAGCTGTTTCGGGTCGAATCAGAGTTACAAAAATTAAAAAATACAAATTGAAGAAGAAAAAACGAAAGAAAAAGCCCGAGATTTTGGGTCAATCCTTCTTTAGAAAAGGCGATTTCCTCCCACGCTTTTCTTTTTAAGTCCGTTCGTTTATAGCTTTCGCTTTTGTAGTTCCACAAGCATTCGTATTCGCGATATACATTAATGAAATTAATAATTTCGCTTTTATTTAATTTAAGTTGCGCCATTTTAAAATACTTATACGCCAAAATCGAATGAAACTTCAAATAAATGGCTGAGCTTATGACAGACTTTCTGGATTTTTTAGTCATGACATGAACATTAGCGGTATCCACTAACCATTGACTTGAACATTGTCATGAATACCAAATAATCTATCAACTGCTTTTGGTTACCGATGAGGGTTGGTGCCATGCTTTTAGCTTTATTTAAAGTAAAAACATTTGATCTTGACTAACTCAATCAGTAAAATTATATAGAGCGAAATTAATATTTTTCTATTTTTATACTTGTAAAATAAAAAAATAAAGTTTTTTTTTTTTTTTATTTTTAGTTTTGATGTTACTTCCAACAAATTTTTTAATTAATTTTTTTCTGACATCAAATTTTTCCTTAATTTTTTTTTTCTAATCTATACTATATATTTATTAATATTTAAATAAAATTCATTAAATTTCATTCTAAATATTTGTTGAGCACACATAAGATATATAAATGAGTTTGTTAATATATAATTTTATAAGAGCCTAAAGGTATGCTAATCAATTTTAGCCAATTCACAATTCAACACAATTAATAAACACACACACACAGCATTGTTTTGTTTTTTGTTTGAAGCTGAAATATGTATGTGTTTTATGTATGTGTTAGTAACAACTTTAAATGATTATTACTCAAAAAAAAAAAAATTTACCAGATGGTGCACATCTTTCAAATGGTATATTCTTTGTCAAAATCGGTTGGTAACTAAAAGTGTAGAAGATGTCACAAAAAATTGCCTTGCCTATTAATATTATAGATTTCTGCTCAAAAAAATAACAAACCAAAAATACCGTATTTACGCTCGAAAAAATAAAAATAAAAAAACAACTAATTTCTGCTTGAAAAAGTATAAAATAAAAAAAAATATATAGAAATTGTAAAAAAGCATTTTCTAAAAGACTAGTTCACAAGGATCAAAATTATATATATATGTTACCTGAAAAGGGGGTTTAGGTGTCAAAAAATAATTTTTCACGCTCTTGCACATGCTGAAAACCATGTGTTTGACATTTGTTATCTATAATATTAATAGGCTAGGTGATTTCTTGTGACCGATGTTTTGTACTACCGTTTTATACTGATTTTGACCAAACGTATACTATTTGAAAGGTATTTCTTTTTAGCCGTTTTGCAGATTTACAGATTTTAAAATTTTTTCCCTTATTTTGAATAAACTGCATTTAGAGTTACTACTAACACATACATAAAATTATACATATGCTATGTGTGTTTTATTAAATTTTTTAATGTGTTAATGTGTTTGTTATCTTCATTCACAATAATAACAAACCATTAAAGTGCTGGTTTGTGAATTGGCTAAGTTGAAAAATAAAGCTGCCTAGAAATTGCACTCGAATTTCGAGCGCTGGAATTTGCTAGTTACAATAAATCTTTTGAAAGAAAGTTGGTAATCAGCTCCTCTTCGTCTTTACCTACAGTGGATAGTCATCCTCACGTAACTTTGTTCCATTTCATCTTCTTCTGCCTTAGACAAATGTAGTTCATCATCATCGCCATTCGAACTAACATTATCATCGTCAGACCCGTCATTGTGTTCATCGTTTTCAAATAAATATTGACTGTAGACGTCTTTAAACTGCTCATCTACACTTATTTTTCTGCAAAACACCAACAGAAACTATTACACTAACGTGATAACGTAATGATGGCCGGCGCGATAACAATGATAACATTTGTAAACTCAACTTAACGCGATTAACTACAAGCAGAAACAACAATTGACGCCCTTGAATATGGTTACACAAGAGGTAACGCAGATAAAAGGGAACAACTAACGCGAAACAGACGCAATGAATTTTTGTACCTTTAACAACTGTTTTCACTATAACTTGTTTTTACATGTAAGCCCTCTTTTCATATGTATGTACTTGAATCAGTTCTCTGACATTTACTTTAAAAATTTTTTCAAAATACCTGTTGTTTTCGGTACCTGTTTTTTATATTAAAATAAAGCTACAACTTACAATTTATAAGAAACACAGAATTAAGCGTAATACTGTGGCTAAATGAAAAGATGACTTTTCAATTTAAACTCCGCGGGATTATATTTTTTCACGTTGGCAGTACCGTTTTTGATATTTTTGCCAAATTTCATGGCAATACCTTCATTGGTTCAATAGTGACGCTCGTTTTTATAAACAACTAAAAGTGAATTTGGCGATTTTAACTGTCTGATTTTGTTGAACAAAGAAGTTCTAAAACATTTTGTTCGCGGATGAAATTTCTGCTGCAAAAACTTAAGGATATTTCAGAAGCCCTTAAGTGATCAGGCTAAATCGAAAGATTTGTTTGCAAGTGATGCAAACACTTCCAATAAGGCAGAGTAAGAGTTGAAGATAAAGAGCTAGAAAAAATGTCCACTGATGAACAACACGTTAATGAAAAATCATAGATTGACAGTTAAAGATCTTGCTGATAGTGTTGAAATTTCAAAAGGATCAGTCGACACCATTTAAAAAAAAAACCGCACTCGCTGCCCATTGTTCAATAAACAAACATAAACCAAACTTTGGTTCTACCAAAATTTTACAAGAAGAAAATAATTATAGGAAAATATTTATGTTGGAAATGCTTCATATAATGAATGTTCCCAAGGACAAAGCTCTTAATTATAATAGATATACGGAAAACGTCGCACAGTGGCGTCATTTGAGTTTTTTCGTTGCAAAAATCATATCTTTTGAACCGAATAACATAATTGAACAGTTTAAACAGCCTATGAAATGAGCACTTGGAAAGGGTGCTACGCTTTGTAGGGGCCTACTTATGGGTTATCAAAGTTAAAATTTGTAGAAAAATCAATTTTATGGTAACTAAAAAAAATTATTTTTACATTTTTAGATTGTTTTTATTTTTTTTTCTTTAGGGTTTTATGTTTTAAATTATTACCCAACAAATTAAAAAAAGTTACTTCTTTTTTAAATTTATTTTTTCAATTTTCTGTAAAATATTCATCACAATTCGTAAGAGAAGGTATATCTAAAAGACTAATCATTTCTAAACTATAATTATTTTCTAACTCTATTCGTGACTTCACCTGCCGCAGAGAAGAAATAAGTGGATCGGAAGATGCTGCCAACATTTTTTTTTTTTTTTTTATTAATCAACACTCAGGGGATGCCCCCTACAGATGCAGTGCATTGTGTTGATCTCAGGAATATAGGTTAAGGAGGAAAGAGGGAGTAGTGTGTTCATTTTTTTTTTTGCAGCGACAGACCAAAGCCTCTGGTGGGAATCGAACCCACGACCCCTCGCATGATAGGCAAGCATGCTAGCTACTCACCTACCGGGGCGCTTACCTTACCCTTGATGCTTTGAATGTGTTCTGCAATCTATATTTTTTATAAAATTTGTTAAGAGACTCCTGTGCTTCTTCAGAAAGCTCACCAATTGGCAAAGACTTGTACTCAATTATATCTTTGCCATGCGCCAATATTTTATGGACGGTCGGGGTCAACTTCTTCTGTGGATACATTTCTGCTAAAAGAGATGCAGTTTTCGATGCATATTCTCCATATTTTGTAGAATTGACATTTTCTTTGCAGTTTAAAACATTCAAGATCGTTCCCAATCTTTTCACGATTTGATTGTCAATTCCAGTGATTCTAGTTACTGCCTCATTATTTTCAAAAAATTTCCTAGAAGTGCTTCCATCGTTTGAGTTACCGTATCCGTGCTTGGGACAGTCTACTTTTAGTCCAACTTGTTTAAAAAAAGCATCCTGTATTTGCTTTTTTCTGATCTTTTCTTTATCCTTTATTGATGTATTTTCATCGAAGTTTTCCTCCTCTTGTGGTAGGGTATACGCCAGTTTTAGCAAGAACTCCATACACCTTATCCTTGCGTACAATGGTGACATTCCATATTGGTAATTCTCCTCGTTTGTGGAATCGTTTAAATTACCAAAGTTCTTCTGACTCTTTTTGCAAATCGGGCATGACAATGTTGAGGTTGTTCCTGTCAGTTCGTTTACGATTTTTCCGTCAACCATGGTCAGGTGGAACTCGTAATTGCATTCAATATATTTTCGTTCTCCAATTTGCAGCTTTGTAGGCTTAATATTGCTTATTTGTTCTTCAATGTCCTTTATCGTGGTCCTTATGAGTTCTGCCGATTCCCTTGCAAACTGAAACATTATTGGTCGGCAATAATGCACTGATGACGGACGTGGATTTTTCCAGTGTAGGGAAACATCAGATTTTAGCCGCAAAGGAACAACAGATGCCATAAACATATTTCCGTCCGATATTGTAGCGTCATCGGAAGATATCCTTTGCTTTCCTTAATCCTTTTTAGTCGCAATGGGCTTGCATCAGCAACAGATTTTGTAATCTGCGACCTAACTCTTTCACTATCCTTTGTATATTTAATAGACAGCGCGTCCGATAAATGCTTCGTGGTCAAGTCATTGGTGGCATCGGCAAGTTTCCTCTTTCTTGTGAAAATTGAACACTCCTCAATACTTTTTTTGGCCTTCCTTTTGCTCCTCTGGTTGATGTGGTGGGTTTATCTACTGCCAATATATCCAGGATGGTGTCCTCATTAAGCCAGTCCTCGTATTTGGAGTTGAAGTTCTGAATGGTTCGATTAGATTTCACCCATTTTGCCTTAATATATCAGATAAAAATTATTTTTTATAATTTCGCTTCTCTCAATATTTCCGTATAAGCTATCAAGTTCTTCTAAAGCAGCTTCCGTGAAAAACTTTGGTGTGGTTGACCTTCTAAACAGTTCAAATAATTTTAAATTGTTTAACGCCATGGTTTCAGTACTTGTTGCGCCAACTTTCAGTCGTAGACTAATCCAGGCATTATGCTTATTTTGCAAAATATAGGCGTATGCTACCATGCCTAAAAATTTACCTGTTCCCTGCTTACATATGGATTTAGGCTGAATTATGCAATTTTGATATTATGCTCGTGTCTAAATAAGATTTGTGCCTTCCTGTAGGGACCATAAGTCAATATTGTTCTTGACCATTTGTACTCCAAAGTAATTTTTAAGTGAGGTGCGTACCTGCGAATTTCAATGAGTAGTTTTTTGTGCATCCTGTGTCTGTAACAGAATATTGGGAGTAGACTTTGGCAGAGGCTGACAGGTAGACAACCGACTTAAAATGCAATTTTCAAACTATTAGATCAAACTACTGTCAGTCAAAACATGTAAGGGATGTACGCCATACAATTTCTGCAACCATGTCTTTTTAACCTTTTTTACCTCTAGAAGCCAAACGGGCACGTACGGGCAGATAAAACCTCTTGAATTATGTAAAGAAATAATAAAAGAACATGTTTTGCAAATATGGCAAATAGAGAAAAATATAGATTTTTTTATTTTCCGTCAAAGTTGAAAAATAGTGAAAAAACGGATGGTTTTTAAATAGTGATTTACCAGGAGAAACACAAAGCAAACAGTTAATTTTTTTTTATCATTATACATTTAATAAATACATCAATCAATACAAACAAAAAATAAGGCGATTCGTTACCTATTTTTCGTGATATTACACCTGAAATCGCAACAAATTGACTAAAAATTGTGTGTTTTTTTGAAAACCGAAAGTCGGTCAACTTTGAACGGTTATATCTTCTAAACTAAAAATGTGATATTATTAAGAGTAGCATATTTGAAATCGTTGAAAAGTTTCCTATAACATGGGTTTATTCAAAACTTCGTCGGCGCACATGAAAATTTTGATTTTTGCAACCTCGTTTGCTCTACGGGCGCCACTGTGCGTCGCTAAGATCTGCAGACATACGGTTGACAAACACAAACGATTAAAACAAAAGTTAGTTGATAATTACACTGTGTAAAAAGAAGGTTGTAACTCAAACAAATTAAAAATTTGTTTTAAAGTAAATATAATTTTTAAATGATTTTTTATTGTTTTTTGTTAATGATCAATTCAAAATTATTTGTGTTTTTATTTTTATTTTTATTGTTATTTATCAGATAATAACTGATGATGATCAACAAAGTTGATAGAAATATATTGGAAAAGAATATTGTTATGAATATTGTTTAAAAATTAAAAAAAAAAAAAAAACTTGTTTTTATTTATTTTTTAACAAAATGTTCTTATAACAAAGAAAATCTTTTAACAACCGAGACCTTAAGCCGAATTATATTCACCTTTCAACAACATAACAGGTCAATAAAAATCTAAATTATCAACAGTTATATTGGTCATCAAAAGCGTCAATTCTCGATTGGTTCCAAAAACAATCACTTTGTTTGAAAAAGAGCGACGCATTATTATCTCTGTAACAAGACTTTCTGACAACCTGAACGAAATGAAACGCATCGTATAATAACCAATCAAGTGAATATCGCACAAAAGATAAAGCAAAACTGAAAAAGATCAATAATAGTGTGATGCCTCAGGGCAACCATTAGAACAAATTAGGTTGCAAAAATCTAAAATTTCAATAAATTCAGATTTTTAGTTAAGAAGATATAACCGTTCAAAGTTGACCTATTCTCAGTTAAAAAAAACCCACAATTTTAGGCAATTTGGTCCAGTTTCTATTGATTTATGTATTTATTTAGTATATTATAGAAAAAAAAAAAAACAAGAAAATTATAGTCGGTCTAGACCGACTATACGATATCCTATATCATGCGTTTAGAGATTCTATCTATATGGTCCGACTAATTAAATATAGAAAATAAGCATAAACCAAATTTGAGTGGCATTGTTAATTTTTTTTCCTTCAGATATGAAAAGTTCAGGAATCAGCTGCATGACTAAGAGTCTTCCTGAAAATGAGTTGATATTAATCAGTAAATGGGGCTGCGATGCATCATCCGGACAAAGCGTTTATAAGCAAAGGATATCTTCCAATGATTCTACAATATCAGACGGAAATATGTTTATGGCATCTGTTGTTCCTTAGCGGCTTAAGTCTGATGTTTCCGTACACTGGAAAAATCCACGGCCGTCATTAGTGATTTATTGCCGCCCAATAATGTTTCAGTTTTCATGGGAATCGCCGGAACTCATAAGGACCACGGTGGAGGACATTCAAGAACAAATTGATAAGATTAAGCCCACAGTGCTGCATATTAAAGACGGAAAATATGTTGAATATGCTTGAACCATGGTTGATGGAAAAGTCGTAAACGAACTGACAAATACAACCTCAACATTGTCATGTCCGTTTTGAAAAAAGATCCAAAAGAGCTTCGGAAATTTTAACGATTCTACAAACGAGGAAAGCAATTATAAATATGGAATCTCAATATTGCACGCGAGGATAAGGTGTATGGAGTTTTTGCTAAAATTATCGTACACCCTTCCACAAAAGGAGGAACACTTTGACCAAATACATTTGATAAGGATAAGCAAAATATCAGAAAGAACCGAATACAGAATACGTTTTTCAAAGAAGTTGGACTAAAAGTAGACTACCCCAGTTGCGGATACGGAAACTCAAACGATGGAAATACTTCACGGAAATTTTTTGAAATTGATGAGGCAGTAACTCGAATCATTGGAATTTACAATCAAATCATTGAAATATTGGGAATGATCTTGAATGTTTTAAATTGCAAAGACAAGGTAAATTTTACAAAATATGGAGAATGTGCTTCGAAAACTTTTGGCTGAAATGTATCCACTGAAGATATTGAATTGAATATCAGTCTTTGTCAATTAGAGAGCGCACCGAAGAAGATCTGGAGTCCCTCAACACGAACACGTTCAAAGCATGATGTGTGAGGCAAAATGAGGACCTCTTCAACATGTTGGCAGCATCTTCTGATCCACTTATTTTATAGTTTAGAATGATTAGTCTATTAGATATATGTACATACCTTCTGTTATGAATTGTGATAATTATTTTGAGCAATTTGAACAAATAAATTCGAAAAATCTTAATTTTTTTTATATATTTTTTTTTTTATTTATGGATAGTAAAAAATTGTTAAAAATCATGTGTTTTAGTTAACATAAACATGATTTTTTCATACCGTTAAGAAATTTAAACTTTGATAATCGATAAGTGAGCATCTAGAAGGCGTAGCAGCTTGTTATGATTTTTACAACGAAAAAACTCGAATGACGCTATTGTGCGCCGGGCCAAACTACATGGAATATAATTAAACCATTATGAGTCGTTTTTCTTTATGAAATAAACTTTAAGCATTATTATTCTTTTAAATAATAAACAAAAATTTATAACTTTTTGCTTTGGCTTTTTCTTTTACATATAATGCGTACGCTTAATTTTGTGAATTACTGTATTTGTAAATCCAAATTTTCATTCACATTTAGAGTAAAAAATAGCCGCAATTTTTCATATAAGCCTCTATATTAGAATTATTCGTATAAATCCATTCGTATAATAATTTTTAGTGAAAGTCGCTAAGTTATGGAGCTTAAAAGTTTAATAAATCCCTAAGTTCCAATTTGCATAAATGTTATCCTGAATTAGAGCTCTAAAAATAAAAAAATATACTTGTTTCATATATATTTTACGTATTTGAATAAATTCTCAATCAAAGTGGTTTTGTTACTAACATTCGCAAAAATTTCGAAAAAAAAAACAAAATATGCATTAATTTTATTGTATTTTTTTTTTAATTTTTTTTAATTAATTCTTCAATAAATTTACAGAGCTGAACAAAAAAATAATGCAATAAGTTTACAAGTAATCTTTTAGCATAGACACTAAGTAAAAAGATTGAAAAAAATTTAGTGAAAGAGACTTACGAAAATAGTACTACGTTCGAGAAAAAAAAACACAAGCGTAAGTACAGCTGCATGCTGACTTCCAAACATATCGCGCAATTAACTTTCGAAATTGCACTTAAAAACCAATTGGAAAAAATTGGATTCGTTTGCTTTACGAAATAGTGTCCACAACACCTGATAACCACTATATTTAGTTGATGATTTATGGTCACCTAAACACAAAATCAAAATCGTTTTTTTTTCTAAAATTTTAGATTTTTGAAGAGGATACTCCACCAATTTCATCATAACTTGACCAATTTTGTCTTAAAAAATATAAAAAATGTTCAATTTAAACTACCTCTTAGTTACGCTATTATTTTCTTATGTATAAACATCTATACCCGCAGGGGAGTAAATTTCTATCTCACAATAAATAAATAATGAAAAATAAAAAATAAAAAATGAAAAATGAAACATAAAAAATGAAAAATGAAAATCGAAAAATGAAATTCGAAAAATTAAAAATGAAAAAGGAAAAATAAAAAAAGAAAAATAAAAAATGAAAACTGAAAAATGCAATGAAAAATAAAAAATGGAAAATGAAAAATGAAAAATGAGAAATAAAACATGAAAACTGAAAAATAAAAAATGAAAAATAAAAAATTATAAATGAAAAATGAAAAACGAAAAATTAAAACCGAAAAATTAAAAATGAAATATGAGAAATTAAAAATAAAAAATGAAATATAAAAATTGAAAAATGAAAAAAGAAAAATAAAAAAATAAAATGAAAAATGAAAAAATTTAAAAATAAAAAATGAAAAATGAAAAATGAAAAACGAAAAACGAAAAATGAAAAATAAAAAACGAAAAATTAAAAATTAACCGGTTGAATTAATAAATAATATTTTTTTTATTTTAGCAGAGCCCCTGCAGTTGATTGCTATAAGTGATACATTAGGGTGGCTCTTCGTTATATGGAGGGATGAAAAAGTGTTAAAACTGTCGGTCTCACCCCCTAGAAATATGCGAATAGCAAAAAAAAAGAGAAATACAAAGTTTTGGGCCAATCAAAAAACGTTTAGTCGCGGCGCAAAGCGATTGAAAATTTCAAGTGTGTTTATATGGGGAAAATATGACTTTTTTTTTCAGATTTTAAGAAAATTTCGTTCTATAGTTTAATTTTTCCGACAAGCTGTTATATAATTCAGGATCAGTATTAAATTCTCCCTTCAAAAGGCTATAAAACTTCAAAATCGAATAAAACCTCGCCAAGAAATAGCAAATGCCCCAGACCACTTTTGTGCAAAAAAAAACTAGGTCATGAAATTTGATGGCATTTTTTTCAACTTTGAAAAATTGATTAAAGCCATCATTCTTTTTTGGTCTCTATACTTATAAGTACTCAGATATGAAGTATTGTTTTATTACCACCTTGTTAACCTATTGCGCATTGAGACCGAAAATTGGAAATTTTTTTGATAAAATTTTTAAAACTCCTCTTTCAAGTTTGAAAAAAGTTTTTTAAACAAAATTTAAAAAAATTAATCTATCACTTTAAGGTTTTATGAAATACATGTTGCAGATTAACTATGTAAATTTTTAAGTAAATCCCTCTGCCAGAACTTTTTTGACAAGGATTTTATTTTCGCGGATTTCGAGAAAAATTGGATTTTTATGAAATATTCTGTAAATGTACTCTTTCTAAATACTTTGTATCAAAAATTCATCACTTTTCTACTTTTAAATATTATATTTTATCTTAATAGCCTAGGGTTTCGGAAAAAAAATAATATGACTCCATTAACCCTTTTGGAATTGGGATCACATATGACCCCAAACTAATAAAAGACAATTTATTCAAAAAATTCAAATATTTTGTAAGTGTTCAATTTTTAGATGCGACACTTAAAACATAATAACCAAACATGTAGAAGTTTCATTCCAAAAATTTGGGTTAAATCCGAGAACGTTAACCAATTATTTGCCAAGGCCAGCTTTGGATTTTAAGATATTTTAAAATAAAAATGACCTAAAACGAGTTTTTCTATTGAACTCGTTGATACCACTATTTAGAATTTAAGAAAAATAATTCGGTTAATTTTTATTTATTTAACCATTCAGTGCTCCTGGGATCAAAATAATCCATTGTGATATATCTTTGGTGCAATTATCTGCTTATTGCTCGCGAATATAAATTAAAACAACTTTTATCCAATTTTGTTATAAAATTACTTTATGTAATAAAGTAATAGTTGAATTTCTTGCTGTCTCACCCACCAATTTGGTGGATATTGATAAAAAAAAACGCCAAAAATAAATTTCAGGTCAATCGGTGAAGATGCCATTTGACATTTTTCGATTTTTTATAATCGGTCGCTTTATATTGTCTTCAATGTCACCTACATGTTTTGAAACTTCTACCATTTTATTTCCCAGTTTTAAATAGTTTATTAAATAAAAGTAAATTTCAAATATAATAATATATCTAAAACGTAATATTAAATTAATACTACTCTTAATGGAATAAATTACAAAATTAAATTAAAGTGAATTTCAAAAAACGTCATATTTTTTAGACATATGACTTAAGTTGTTTTAATTTATATTCGCGAGCAATAAGCAGATAATTGCACCAGAGATATATCACAATGGATAATTTTGATCTCAGGAGCACTGAAGGGTTAAATAAATAAAAATTAACCGAATTATTTTTCTTAAATTCCAAATAGTGGATCAACGAGTTTAATAGAAAAATTCGTTTTAGGTCATTTTTATTTTAAAATATCTTAAAATCCAAAGCTGGCCTTGGCAAATAATGGGTTAATGTTCTCGGATTCATCCCAAATTTTTGGGACGAAACTTCTACACATTTGGTTATTTTATTTTAAGCTTCGCATCAAAAATTGGACAGCACTTACAAAATTGAATTTTTTGCATAAATTGTCTTTTATTAGTTTGGAGTCATATGTGACCCCAATTCCAAAAGGGTTAATGGAGTCATATTATTTTTTTCCGAAACCCTAGGCTATTAAGATAAAATATATCATTTAAAAGTAGAAAAATTATGAATTTTTGATACAAAGTATTTAGAAAGAGTACATTTACAGAATATTTCACAAAAATCCAATTTTTCTCGAAATCCGGAAAAATAAAATCCTTGTCAAAAAAATTCTGGCAGAGGGATTTACTTAAAAATCCACACAGTTAATCTGCAACATGTATTTCATAAAACCTTAAAGTGATAGAATCATTTTTTTAAATTTTGTTTAAGAAAATTTTTTCAAACTTGAAAAAGGAGTTTTAAAAATTTTATCAAAAAAATTTCCAATTTTCGGTCTCAATGCGCAATAGGTTAACAACGTGGTAATAAAACAATACTTCATTTCTGAATACTTATAAGTATAGAGACCAAAAAAGAATGATGGCTTTAATAAATTTCTCAAAGTTGAAAAAAATGCCATCAAATTTCATGACCTAGTTTTTTTTGGCAAAGTGGTCTGGGACATTTGCTATTTCTTGGCGAGGTTTTATTCGATTTTGAAGATTTATAGCCTTTTGAAGGGATAAGTTAATACTGATCCTGAATTATATAACAGCTTGTCGGAAAAATAAAACTATCGAACGAAATTTTCGTAAAATCTGAAAAAAAGTCATATTTTCCCCACATAAACACATTTGAAATTTTCAATCGCTTTGCGCCACGACTAAACGTTTTCTGATTGGCCCAAAACTTTGTATTTCTCAGTTTTTTTGCTATTCGCATATTTCTAGGGGGTGAGACCGACAGTTTGAACACTTTTTTTATTAAGGGCCACCCTAGTGATATATAGATGACGCTTTCTGTTTGATGTTTACACATCTCCCCTGTGATTGGACTCACATGATTTTTTTTTATATACTCAACAGTTTCGGACTTTTTCAGAATGAAATGATTTTTTTGCTCAAAATTTAAATATTTTTCTTTTAAATTCATAAAAAATTGAAAATTGGCAAAACTACATTTTTATTGCTAAATCAGAAAGCTACATACGCTGCAAATAAAACGAACCATATACCATGTTGATTATATTCTTAATAAGGTGAATGTACCTGGTTTTGGCAAAAATTGCAAATTTTTATTTATACCAAAAATTGGATCATAAAATTAATAACTCTTTTATTAATTTAAAAATTTGTCTGTTTTATTTATTTAAAAATGAAAAACTATTAAAATAAAGGAGCTTAACTTTAGAAAAAAATAACACAATCAATTGTATTCATTTTTATACTGTTGACAAAACATTGGAAACCTTTCTATACAATTGTAATTAAAAACTTTCCTTCCCTCTATTGCTGCCCAACGCCCGACCTGAAGTCAATTAAATTATTAATGGTATCCATTGAAATTTGTGTCACTCTAAATTAACTACCGTATTTTTCGATCTACAATTTCTCATCGATTTTCTATGGGCTGGCCATTCCAAAACAGTAACAGTGTTTTGGTTAAATGTCATGTAGAAACTTCTAAGCCAGGGGCGTATTTTCCCCCGCGTACAGATACATTAATTAAATAAAGAATCTATCTATCTATCCAATTCCCGTTAAAGTATCTTTTACTACATGAATTGGACCTATTCCTTGGCCCTCAACATCAACTTCATATTGCCACCTCCAGACTTAAAAGTTTTATTTGTATATTTTTGGTTTAGCATTTTTCCCTTTGGTCGTCTACAAACGTTCTTCCATCATGGTCTCTTAAATTAAACTTGAAAAGAGAACAGGGGCCAAATCACCGCATTCGTTATCGAAATTTTTCGATCGAAATCATTTTTTTTATAAAATGTTAAGAATAATTTTTCTTTCTCACAGTTGAAAAATAATGGCCTCTGGTTAAGAAGAAAAGCGAATCGTGGTCGAGGGTTGTCCGTCTTTTTCAAATATTAAACCAAAATATGGAATTTCGATTGATTTTACTCGATATCGAATGCGGTGATTTGGCCCCAGTATATCAATACCATCTTGACCAGTTCACAGGACTATAATAACCAAGATCAACCAGAATTGCTCGTCGGGAAACAGTTCGAGTACAAATTTTTAGTTTCAGATTGCTAATGACCTCTTTAGGTATCATTTTTGGATATTTTTTAAACGTTCTTACTATTAAATTATCCTGTCTTTGATTCGTTTTACGGGGCCTGCGCTTAAATGTTACGCCGTCACTTCCACGATATTTTTTAATAAATTTTGGAATTATGGATTTATTCATAGAATATTCTTCAAAAATTTTCTTTTGCTTAAGACCAGCAGTAAAATCATATATATAATTATGGTTTCTAACGGTTCACAAAACTTTATTCTTGCCATTCTTAAAACAAGGAAAAATACAATTTACAAGTGTTTAAAAAACAGTTGAAAGAAAACGTCAGAAACTATAAATATTTAAGTAACGGTTAAGATGTAATCCATCTTCTATTTCTATTGTTTTAATCAACGCTGGTAGAGAAGTTGAAAAGCTTCAATTCTTTTGCCATCACTTTCGTTTATCTATTATTTTTTTTATTGATAGAGAACACACCAAAGAGTGATTTAGCCAAAAATACATAATTTTATGATAACACGAATTTATTAAAAAAACAAAATTGGCAAATTTAGAATTTGAAAAAGTTTCCAATGTATTGTCATCCATTGTATTTCTTTAGAACAAAATTTATTTGTATTAATGTAATTTCTTAAAAGATTACAGGGTTACCATTTCATAAATAAATGAAATTTATATTGTTATATTTTTTCTTTCAGTTTTCTTTCCACCGACTGGGCGGGCAGCACAATCGAACTCAACACCGACCTTAGAAGAAATGGTAGGTCTGCAGAAAACCGTATAGGTATATAAGTAATTTAAACTTATCTCTTTTGCTTTTCTAGAAGTTGATGCCTTCTATTATAGCCGCAAATCCTATCGTGTTATTGAGAAAAATGGTCGTGAAAACGTTACATTCAAAAAAATTCCTGAAAAATCATGGCGTTTTATTCGAGATTTTGTAACAACCCTGGTAAGATACATCTTACCTAAAAGATTTCTAACTCACGCAAAATCATCTGCTGTAAATAATGCACAAGAATCATTAAAATCTGAGGCTGAGGATTTCCAACCAACTAGAGATGACAGCACAATTAGTGATGTTTCGAAAATTAGTGATGATAAATTATTAGAAACCAGCAATGATAAACGTGTTAAATTTAGTTTATACGATTAGCAAATTTAATTATTTTATTTTTCTTTTATCTAACCTGACAGTAATTAATAAGTTTTTAATCAATAAAGTTTTTGTCCCAAAACTAATAATCACTCATCTACTAATTTCAGAATCATGTAATATTTGTATAATTCACGTTAAGAGTAAAAAAACGCCTCCATAAGATATCGATTTATTTTAAATTTTTTATACTTTAGATTGAATTAGATTGGAAATATATGTTGACCATGTTTGTGGGTAGTTACTTTTTATGTTGGACCTTTTTTGCTGCACTCTGTTATATGGTGGCCTTTTCTCATGGTGATCTTATGTTCGACGAGGTAACTGGCGAGCGTTTGGGTGAAGGCAAATACCCCTGTATTATTGGAGTCTACGATTTTACGTCCATGTTAATTTATTCAATTGAAACGCAAACAACAATTGGTTTTGGTGAAAAATATCCTAGTGAAGAATGTCCCGAAACTATGTTTCTATTTATATTACAAATAATATGCTCTATTGCCATAGAAGGAGGAATGGTTAGCATAATTTATGCTAAAACTGCTAGACCTGCTAAACAATTAACTAAATTGAAATTCAGTGAAAAAGCTGTGGTATGTATACTTCTCAAAATTTTGACTTGTGTTAAAACAAAATTAAAATTATTTATTTCAGATCTGTTATCGTGATGGTAAATTGTGTTTACTATTTCGAGTATGTGATCCTAGAGAACAGCAAACTATAGAATCCAAAATAAGAATCTTTATAATTATCGATAAACCGTAAGTTGTTAAAAAAATCTATACTGAATTTCAAAAACTGAGATTTTGCATATATTCTTAGCACCAAAGAAGGTGAAGTGATTAAAACCCACACAGAATTAAAATTGGAAAATAATGGCCAACAACTAATTATATGGCCGGAAATTGTCTGTCATGTTATCGATGAGTCATCACCATTTTACAATTATAAATGTGCTAAAGATTTGAATAATGCCCGATTTGAGCTGTATGTCACCATTGTAGGCGTTTCAGCGGCCACTGCTCAAGTAACCGAGGCCAGAACTTCATATGTGCCTAATGAAATTTTCTGGGGTCAACGTTTTGTTAATATTATTAAATATGATTGTTCGAACGAACGTTATCTTATCGATTATAGGATTTTCAACACAACTATATCGGTAAGTCTTAATTTAAACATGGTTTTAGTTACAAACTTTAAGGAATATTTTTCCTTCTTTTGTAGGTTGACATGACCAACGATGTTGAAAAGGAGAATAGAGAATAATGTTTTGAAAAGTCAGAATTTTAATATTGTTCTAAGTAAATTAGTTGTTATTTGCTTATTATTGTTATTAATTATTAAGTTTTGCGTAAAACTGTTGTTAACATAGACAAAAAATAAACAGGTAATCAAATATCTAAACTAACTTTGTTATATTTTCTCCATATTGTTTTAAGAGAAGCTTTGTTTAAAATCGAACAAACCATATTTCATTTATATTTTATATTTCTTATTTATTTTCCTATAAAAAAAATTTAGGGAAAATTTGCATGTGCTATCGAAAGTGTAATCGAAAACATATTCAAACTGACATTGTTTAATTATACCCTATACCACTATGTGGTTTGGGTATAATGACTTTGTGCTGCTGTTTGTAACAACCAAAAATATTTGACCTAGACCCATCTTTAATTATACAGATCGAATCAGAATCACTTTCTGAGTTGATTTAACAATGTCCGTCCGTCCGTCCGTCCGTCCGTCCGTCCGTCCGTCCGTCTGTGTCCATGTAAAGCTTGTAGTCAAACTGCAGGTCGCAAATATGAATATATTTTGATGAAATTTGGTATATAAGCTTTTATCGGCCACGGGATGAACGCTATTGAAATTGGTGAGAATCGGTCCATGTTCAGACCTAGCCCCCATACAAATTACCCATATGAAATCGACATAAATTGCCATAAGATCCAAATTGTCATATAGATCTTACTCAAATTGGGTTTGTATACGTTCATTACATCCACTAATGAGTAGTCCAAAAATGATCCCTTTGACCCCATATAGAGCTGCTTCCCGATCTTCACTTAAATCTATTAAAAAACAAAAATATTGCACTGATTCTTCTCAAATTTTGTTTGTACATATTTTTGCAAAATACAAGAGACTTTACCAAACATGATCAGGATCGGTCCATTTTTGGACGTAGTCCCTTTATAGTTATAGCATCCGATATGAACTTTTTCATATCTGCAGCCAAAAAAATTAATAAAAATCCCACTCAAATTTTGCTTATTTACAATGTCCAGTTAGTTGGGCCTAAGACATAGGGTTTCTAAACGCATGGTATAGGGTATCGTATAGTCGGTCTAGACCGACTATAATTTTCTTACTTGTTTTTAATTAGAATATCAAAACATCAAAATATTTTTGATTTAAAATAAACAGAAAGAAAATAGAAAAGGTACAGTGGCTCAATAAAGTAGTCGAATAACTATTAAAATTATATTGACTTTTATATTTTGCATATTAAGATAAGTGTAAGAATCAAAATTATTGTTGTTTTCTATGTTATGTTACAGTCCTACAGTATGGAGAAAACCTAATGAGGAACTTTTAGAAAAACCTCAAAGTAACTGTCAAACATGTAGGCGGTTCAGTATTAGTTTGGAGTTGCATGTCAGCTTCTGGAGTTGGAGAGATGTACATATGAGATGGCATTATGGACCAAACTAAATATATGCATGTTAAAACAAAATTTAGTACCGTGTTGAAATACTGGGTATAAGAGACACATTTCAGTTCTACCAGATAGAACATAAACAAACATAAAGCACTTTCTGTACCTCTATGGCTCTTGTATAATTGTCCACATGTGCTGGAAACGCCAGCACAGTCCCCGGACATTAATCTTATGAAGCATTTTTGTGCACAATTAGAAAACGCGCTAAAAAAATATACGATTTATAATAAAAAAAAGGTATCGAAAAGGCAATAAATTAAGAATGGGCGAGAGATTGGAAGCAGTTATCAAAGGCAAAGGACTTCCTGCAAAGTATTAAATATTGCTAATAATAGTTTATTCAAATTTTACGACTGCGTTTCTGATGTGAATTTTCATTACATCCACGAAGTTTTTTTTTTTTTTGCTATAAATGGATTACAATTAATTTTTTTTATCTTTAATATTAATAGGCTAGGCGATTTATTGTGACTGATGTTTTGTTCTACCGTTTTATCCCGATTTTGCCCAAAAGTTTATTATTTGAAAGGTATTTCTTTTTCGCCGTTTTGCAGAATTACAGATTTTTAAATTTTTTCCTTTATTTTGAGTAAATTGCATTTAAAGTTGCTACTACACATACATAAAAATATACATATGCTATGTGTGTTTTATTAAATTTGTTAATGGGTTTGTTAATGCGTTTGTTATCTTAATTCACAATATTAATAAACCATAAAAGTGTTGGTTTGTGAATTTGCTAGAAATTGGCCTAGAAATTGCACTCGAATTTCGAGCGCTGAAATCTGTTAGGTTTTTAACACTTTTTTATATGAAAAATATTAAAGTCAATATAATTCAAATGTTTGTCCGAACATGAAATATAAAAAAAGTAATTTACTGAAATTAAAATTATTAAGTTTGGACTCTGCTTCATGATTTGCTTTGCCGCCTTCCCCGTATGATACAGATTTGCGCTACAAACGGATACTATTTGTTCTCAATCTTGGAAAAGGTGACTAGGGAAGATTTTACACGCATGAGGAATTCATATCGGAACCACAGGTCTATTTTGTAGAATTTAACAAATCGTACATTCCAAGAATATCAAAATGTTACGACAATCGTTGGTAGAAGTGCATTACACTTTATGAAGATAATGTAGAATAAAAGTGATAAAAAAAATGGTTTTTATTGTTAGACCAGAGCTTTCACTCCATGTAATACAGGGTGGGCTCTAATAACTGTTTTTAAAGAGTTTCTGTGCCATATCATACAAGCATAAACTTCCGATAACAAATCTTTATTCACATATTAATTATAAAGTCAGCTGAACTTGTTAAAAGGTTTTGGCAGTTCTTATTAAGTCTTTTAATAATAGAGCTCGTTAAGAAGTTAAATTTGGAGAGCAAGAAAAAAACCAAGTTGTTAAGTCGCTGGAGAAGTTATCTAATAACTGAGAGAAATAACCAAGAAACCTGTCTGTAAACGCAGCATATTCTTGTTTCCATTCGCGAATTATAAGAAATAGTACAATTTCAAGAAGAAAACTAGCCAAAAACCTGAATAGCGAAATGTGAAAATAAAAATTTTAAAAAGTTAACAAAAAAAAATAATGTTCTTACGATGCCTCATACGAAAATGCGAAGAGGAAGAAGCGTTCTGGTTCTTCATCGGCACGCATTATTTGGAAAAAAAAAAGCCACAACCCATAGAATGACCGCGTATGGGCAACATACGATATTCCCACAGATTAAAAAAAACATTGAAATGTCGCCAAATACCACATCCGTAAGGATTGGGCGTCCATATTCGCAAAATTTAATAAAGGCGTTAAAGTTAATACGCAGTATTTTTTACTCAGCTTTTTGAGGAATGAGTTATACTGCCTCCAACAGTACTCTGTTTTTAAAAACATAAAAATTTGATCAATTCAAAAGCAGTTTCCACTCTGAAGCTCGTAAAAACATAAGTTTCCGCCATTTCACAAAAGATAGCAATAATATAAGTGATGTAAAAAATTTCATATTTAAACCATTATTGTCATTATCGTCAGGTTTGATATCTATCCACAACATAACCATGAAATATTAGCGAATTTGTTATCAGAATCTTATATATTTATACCCTATACCACTATGTGGTTTGGGTATAATGACTTTGTGCTGCTATTTGTAACTACCAAAAATATTTGACCTAGACCCATCTTTTATTGTACCGATCGGTTCTGAATCACTTTCTGAGTCGTTTTAACGATGTCCGTCGGTCCGTCCGTCTGTGTGTCCATGTAAACCTTGTAATCAAACTACAGGTCGCAAATACGAATATATTTTGATGAAATTTGGTATATAAGCTTTTATCGGCACCATAAGATGAACGCTATTGAAATTGGTGAAAATCGGTCCATGTTCAGACCTAGTCCCCATATAGATCTTAGTAGAATTGGGTTTGTATGTTTTTATTGTATCCATTAATCAGTAGTCCAAAAATAATCCCTATTGGAAAATTCTTAGTCATAGGCCCCATATAGAGCTGCTTCCCGATCTTCACTTAAATCTATGAAAAAACCAAAAATATTGCACAGATTTTTCTCAAATTTGGTTTGGTTTTTTCAAAATATAAGTGACTTTACCAAATATGGTCAGGATCGGTCCATTTTTTGACCTAGTCCACGTATAAGTATAGCACCCGATATGATCTTTTTCATATCTGCAGCCAAAAAAGTTAATAACAATGCCACTCAAATTTGGTTTTTGCTTATTTTCTATATCCAGTTAGTTGGATCGAAGAGATAGGGTTTCTAAACCATGGTATAGGGACTCGTATGGTCGGTCTAGACCGACTATAATTTTCTTATTTGTTTTTTTTTTGAGCGAAAATATGGAGTTTTGAGCCGAATATCTGCAGGAACTTCTTCAATTGAAGAAATCTGCAGATGAAACGCTTATGGAAGCATATGGTGAGGCTGCCTTAAGTGAGAAAAGTTGTCGTTTGAGGTTTCAAAAATTTCAGAACGGTGATTTTGAGAATTGGACGAAAACGCGAAATTGGAAGCATTATTAAATCAAGATTCGTGGCAAATGCATGTAGAGCTTGGACTTACATTAGGGATGACTCAAGTAGCAATTTCTCGTCGTTTAAAATCATTGTGATTGGTTCAAGGAAATTGGATTCCATATGACTTGACGCCGAGAAACGTTGAACTCCGATTTTCCACATGAGAAAAAAGCTTCTTGTCAGGCATAAATATTAGGGGTTTCTGCACCGTAAGTCACTGGTGATGAAAAATGGATCCACTATGTAACCCGAAATGGAAGAAATCATAGAAATGTTCTGTATTTGGTGGGATCACTTGGAGTTTTATTCATTTTTTTAATTAAAAGTTTAATAACTCAGTCAATCTTTAACGAATTTTTCAAACCAAAGATGCATTTTACTCATAAATAATATTACTTTTAAAATAAGTTTATAAATTATACGGCTCCTTAATAAAAAAAAATATGTAAAAACATCTCCAAAGTTTAAAAATAGAGAATAATTTTAAACAGAATTAGTTTGCCGGAGGAATACGTACAGATGTTTCAATATTACTTAAATATCGTGTTCATATCTTCGAAAGGCCTCAGTTTCTTACAGAGTTCAGAAAAAAACACACAATGAAGCTCAGACCAACAAATTTATTTTCATATCAATTGTGTGTTTCTAAATTTTGTACGGTGCCGAACATAATCATGACTGTGTTTCGTTTTAATATTTCTTTATATACACGAACATGTTTCTATCACGTATTTTTTGTTTCGAACACACATAAATACACAGATTCGAATGTAGCTTTATTTTAAGTTCGTTTTCTTGCACGTGTACTGCTTAAAAAAACAGAACATGTTCTTCAACGCGTACATCTAAAAACAAGTAAGAACATTATATAGTTGGTCTAGACTAAAAGTAAACATAAACCATTATGTGGTGAGAGCATAATGAGTTTGTGCTGATGTTTGTAACTACCAAAAATATTGGACCTAGACCCAGAAAATCTTTCTGATTCAATAAAGCGATATCCCTCCGTCTGTCCATCCGCGTTAACTTTGTAATCAAACTACAGGTCGCAAATATGAATATATTTTGATGAAATTTAGTATATAAACCTGCATCGACTATAAGACGAACGCTATTGAAATTGGTGAAAATCGGTATATATTCAGACCTAGCCCCCATACAATTAACCCCTATCAGACTCAATAAAATGGCCGTAATATCCAGATTATTATACATAAATCGATAAAAATGTGTATGTGTGTTTATTGTACCCGCTAATCAGTAGTCCAAAAACTAACCCTGTAGGACCATTTTCAGTTATAGTCCCCTGTCTTCACTTAAATCTATAAAAATAAATTTTTCATTGAATTTTTTTCAAATTTGTTTTAAAAATATTTTTGAGAAAAGCAAGTGACTTAACTAAATACGGTCATGATCGGTTCATTTTTTTGACCTAGTCCCATATAAAAACAAGTAAAAAAATTATAGTCGGCCTAGACCGACTATACGATACCCTATACCATGCGTTTAGAGACCCTATCTCTCAGGCTCAACTAACTGGATATAGAAAATAAGCATAAACAAAATTTGAGTGGGATTTTTATTAATTTTTTCGGGTGCAGATATGAAAAAGTTCATATCGGATGCTATATCTATATGGGGACTAAGCCCAAAAATGGACCGATCCTGACCATGTTTGGTAAAGTCTCTTGTATTTTGCAAAAATATATACAAACAAAATTTGAGAAGAATCAGTGCAATATTTTTGTTTTTTGATAGATTTAAGTCAAGATCGGGAAGCAGCTCCATATGGGGCCTATGACTAAGAGTTGTCCAATAGGGATCATTTTTGGACTACTGATTAATGGATGTAATATACATATACATAGAAACCCAATTTGAATAAGATTTGTACGATAATTTGGATCTTATGGCAATATATGTTGATTTCATAGGGGTCATTTGTATGGGGGCTAGGTCTGAACATGGACCGATTCCCACCAATTTCAATAGCGTTCTACCATGGCCGATAAAAGATCAAATACCAAATTTCATCAAAATATATTCATATTTGCGACCTGCAGTTTGATTACAAGCTTTACATGGACACACAGACGGACGGACGGACGGACATCGTTAAATCGAATCAGATAGTGATTCTAATTCGATCGGTATAATTAAAGATGGGTCTGGGTCAAATATTTTTGGTTGTTACAAACAGCAGCACAAAGTCATTATACCCAAACCACATAGTGGTATAGGGTATAATAACATCAAATATGAACTTTTTCATATCTGCACGCCACAAATTAATAAAAATGCTACTAAAATTTGGTTTATGAATATTTTCTATATCCAGTTATTGGATCGAAGACCGTCTCTCGAAACGCTTGATATAGTCAGTTAATTTTGTTCTACATTGACATTTTATCCCTCAAATCATCAAAATGATTAGAAAAATCTGATAAACTTCGAGATGTTTACTATTTGTATTAGAAGTCTTACTATCTTCTCAAGCTCTTTAACGATAACGATATAATGCACTAATATACAAGAAAAATAAATTAAATATCTTCAAATAAAACAAAAATAAAAACTTTTATTTAAGGCAAAATTAAAGCAAGGCTAGAGAGAATTTTAATCTCTGTACAATTGAAAATAATACAAGAAAATTATAGATAAACAAAATAATAAAAAAAAATTTTTTTTTTTTAATAATTTAAAAGATTATAACCAAAACTAATAAATAAGAATAGAAAAAAAAAACAGATTTTATACGTACATATTTACAAAACTACTCCTTTGTTAGTTGTTGCAATTGCCTTTTCAAAATATTGTTTTCTTCTTTCAGTCTTAGAAACTCATTAACAAATGGATCAGTCTGCAAAAGAATGCCCAAACAATCACGAATTTCTTCAGTTTGTTCGTTACGTTGATTCCACAAATTGTAGCTGTGAGTAAATAACTGCCATTTATTATTTTCAGCTGAAAATTTCATTTCAAATTCCAGTTGACGAAAACGTTGTAACATATCCGAACGTAAATCATTTATAGCTTGATGAATATCAGCAGAAGACTGAATGATTGTTGTAGCTTGCTGATTAGATTCAGTAGTAGAAGAAGATGCTGTTTGGGTTAGAGGTTTAGAGGCCGCTAATATACCTTCCATAGATGTACGTTCTTGATTCGGAGTACTATTACAAGCGGCTGGTAGAGGTTTCAACAAACGTGACTGTACAAAATCTAGATCGATATATGGATTTTCTTTATCACTATCGGAATTATTGTTATGAGCTGTATTTTGTGTAGTTTCCTGTACACCTTTTTCTTCTTCCACGATTTGAGTTAACTTTACTATTGGCAATGGTGTATTTTGTGGTGTAATATTGCTACGATCTCTTAAGGGACCCTTTAATATATCCGACGAATTCATTTTTAAATCAAATGAATCGCATTGTGTATTCGAAGTATTTGATCCAAGGCCAGCACTTCCTAAAAACGATATACGATTTTCATCTGTTGCAGCAGTGGGTTTACGTGATAGAGCATCCCAGTCAAAACTGTCACGGCGTGGCGCAAAACGTGGTGATATTTTCTCATGGCCACGATTTGCCTGAAAATCCAGAAAATCAAGAAATGAATCACGATGTCCCCGGCTATTCTCAGCGACTCCTAATAAGTTGGTAGCTAAAGATTTACGTAAATCTCCTGCAGCTCCAACTGTTGCAGCCAGTCCAGACACTTCACCTCCCACACCAGAACTGGAAAAACTTGAACCACTATCTGCTGTTTGTGGCACAAATGCCACCCTTGTTACACCGCTATCATGAATTTTTTTCGAGAGCAAAAATATTTTCGTATTTCGAATATCATAAGTGGTTAGTTCTCCTTTTAAATTTCCCACACAAAAGTAAGTACCACACTCACTCATGGCCACTGTTGACAGAGGGTGACAATATATCAACTGGACTGGTTTAATTTTACGCCTTGTATCGAATATATTAATGACACAATCATAACCCACACTTATTAAAGTGTCTGGATTGGCGGCAGACATGCACAGATCTCGGCATTGGGCCGCATGAGCATCGGTAGCGTGAAATAATTTACGCTTCGTTTGTACATCATAAATGGTAACAGCTCCTTTATAGGATGCTATTGACAATTGAAAACGTTTGGAGGGATGAAAACGTGCCAAAGTTGAACTGAAAATTAAGGGATTTTTTTAATGTTTTATGATTTTCGCAATCGTATTATCTATTTATATAAAAATTAATTGTTCGTATCTAGGTTATAGACACGACAATAAGGTATAGTTTAATTAGATGTTGATTAGTGGGCATGGTACATGCCTTCGATGGGGTGCATATAAAATTTTGCATCGTAACGAAAATAGAAGTTTGGTCGAATACAGATACTTAGTGGTCAAATTCAATTTCCTTAAACTATAACTAAATAAGAGTTTAATAAACGTTTGGAGGGCATCAAATCTGACCGTAGGACTTTTAAGAAAATTTTTAAAATCTCCGGCAAAAAATATCAAAAATTTTCAACAAAGTCATCGTAAATGGGAATTTTTATACCGAAATTTCCGAAAAAGTTCTTCGGGCTTAGATATTTTATCTAATTTCTTGATTAAAAAGTTACCGTTACCGTTACCCGCAGTAGAGATTGTTATCATCCTTTTTAATAATTGTATAAACAATGGTATGAAAAATTGCTAAAATATACCCTCTCATAAAAAAGCCTAATGATTTTCAAATTAACAATTCTCGTCAAATTTCAATGTTATCGAACATTGGAAAATTACTCGAAAGAGTAATAAAGAGAAACTGGAATGTTCTCACATTTATGATTCAATACCTAAGTACAAATTTGGTTTTGAACGAGGCCATTCTTCAGTTGATGCTTTGCCTTATCTACATTATGAAGTTATCTGTAATTTGAGAAATAAAAAAGTACCGCCACAGTGTCGTTGGACATCGAAAAGGGGTTCGACAGCGCCTATCAATACGGTATTATTAATTTGAGATGTGATCCATTTATGTTTTATAGCTATTTTACGGAGAGACAATTCTTAGTTTATATTAACTATACTAGATCAAATCCAGGCGGTGTGCCGCAGGGGGCCATTTCAGCGCCTTTATTATATAGTATTCTGGTATATGATTTTCCAAACATCTACAACGATTCAAAGAGTATACTTTACGCGGACGATTCGCTAGTCTATGTACAAGATATTGATCCGCAGAATGGGTTAAATAAAGTTTATAATCATCTTCTATTAATTAATTTTTATAGAGATTTCTTGTGGCCGATGTTTTGTTCTATCGTTTTATCCCGATGTTGACCAAACGTATATTATTTGGAAGGTATTTCTTTTTAGCCGTTTTGCAGATTTACAGATTTTTAAATTTTTTCCTTTATTTAGAGTAAATTGCATTTAAAGTTGCAACTAACACATACATAAAATTATACATATGGGTATGTCCCGAAAAAGGCCAACCACGAGTAAAAAATTCAGACTGCTCTGAATAAGTTTTTATTATCTAATAATCAAGCTAAAATATATATATTTTATTAATACAAAGGCATTTAATTTTTTTTTTTTTTTTTTTCATTTTGGGCCAAAATATACAACTGCAAAAAAAAAAGAAAATCTGAGTTTTTTGACGAATTATAGCAATTTTTTCTTTATGTCTTTAGCTTATTCAAAGTAATATTACATTGTTGTTTTAATATAAAAATTTTCTACTGACACTAGCCTAATATATTTTAATAAACTCGAATAACGGAAGATTTTTTTATTTATTTATTTATTTATCCATACTGCTATTAATATAAAATTAAATAATGTTACATTCATGGATTTTCTACGTTAATACATTTGTTTTACGTACATTGTAATTTTTCGTTTATATATAAAAAAAGTTTATTTCATTCTTTAATTCTGATGGAATTTCATTATATAACTTAAGTCCATTATAAAATAATAAATTTTGGTAAAAATTTGTTCTTCCAAAATTTAACCTAAAATCGTTCATATTCCTCAGATTGTATGGCTGTACATCTGCTACATAAACTAGTTGCTTTCCCAAGTAGTTTGGCAACATTCCATTTTTCATCTTAAATATAAATATTAGAACATTCATCACCAGTCTTTCATTTACTGAGAGCCACTGCACTTTTTGTAACATGTCACTTATATGTGTTAACCTATGACATCTTAGAATACATCTCATACCCTTATTTTGAAGCTTTTGAAGTCTTTCTTTCATTTGTTGACTCCCAAAGAAAAGCAGCGTTGAACAATATTCAAAGTAGGGTTTAACTATTGTGTTAAATATTCTTATGGATGTAATTGTTGATATATGATTTCGAATTCTTCTGAAGAAAGCTATTTTTTAGCAATCTTTTTGCAAATAGAGTATAGTTAAAATGTGTATTAAACTTAAGGTTTTTATCTATAATAACTCCTAAATATTTAATTTCTTCAACCTCCTCAATTGGTACACCATCGATAATAATGTTTTCATCTGCCGTTCCATTTATCACCATGTATTTAGTTTTATTTATATTTAGTTTTAATCTATTCATTTTTGTCAACTTCTCTCATTTCTGTGTTAAAATTTCGAACACAATCTTCTTGATTTTTTCCAGTTATATATATAAGCGCATCGTCCGCAAACATACATACTTTTGCTTTTTTTATGACTCTTTCCAAATCGTTTATATATATTAGAAACAGCAATGTTCCCAATACTGCCCCTTGAGGCACACCTACATTGATTTTTTTAATTTTTGATATCTCATCTCCGCATTTTGTTTTTTGAGTTTTATTGTCCAGATAGCTTTTAAACCATTTTAATTCTACGCTTTTTATTCCATATTTTTGAAGTTTTTCTAACATTATTTCCCCGTTAATTGTCTCAAACGCTCTTTTGAAGTCTAAGAAAACAGCTACAACGCAATTTCTATTCTTCATTTCAGTCTTCCATTGGGTTACCACTAGATTCAACAGAGATTCCCAACTATGATTTTGTCTGAAGCCTGATTGTGTTTCATTTAATAAATTTTTATCTTCGAAGTATCTATTTAATTGGGCTTGTACGACTTTTTCCAAAATTTTACTTATTGTTAGCAGCATATTTACAGGCCGAATTTCTTGTGGATCTTTTGTGTGTTTTATTTTTTGAATTGGAATAATACAAGATTCTTTTAGACAGTCAGGAAAAAATCCAGTTATAAGGGAAGATGCAATAAAACGTTGTAAAAGGGGTCCTATTATATCAAAATTATCCAGTAACATTTTAACTGTTAGACAATTATAATCCTTTTTGTTGTTCATGGCATGCATAATACATTTCAACATACTTATATCAATGATTCCAAATTTGAATTTATTTTGTGGGTTCTCTTCAATGAGATTCTCATATTTGACGAATGGTATACTGTCGCTAATTTGTTGAATGCTGTTTATGAAAAAATTGTTTAATTGTTCTGCTATTTCCTTTTCATTAGAAATCGTTATACCATTTAATTCTATTTCTTGTATTTTTGAATTATCTTTTTTAAGAACAAGGGTTTTTATAGTTTTCCACACTGTTTTTTGGTCACAGCATCTATTAATTTTATTGTTAATAAAATTCTTTTTAGCAATTGAGAGCTCTGTTTTATAGTTATTTCGAAATGACTTGTAATTATTCCAATAAAACTCACTATTAAACCACACAGCCATTTGATAAAGTCGAATTTTTGTTTCTTTCATTGATTTTAGATTGCTGTTTGTTTTTGTATTCTTTATATTTTTTGTCACTATCATTGGTTTTATCGCATCGTTAATGGTTTTACATAATCCATTATATAATGCATTACCAAGAGCATGCGGTGATATATTATTTATTCCACCATCAATAAGGTTATTCCGGAAACTTTCGTTATCAAAATGTAATGTTTTTATCTGTTTTGTTTTTGGGTATTCAATATTGTGCACAATAGGTATTAATATTGCTATGGATTCATGGTCACTTATTTTTAGATTAATATTTGTTTTGGCCGCAGTATCTTCTATATTTGTTCTAATAAATTAGAATATTTGTAGTGCTTGTTAATCTTGTCGGTTGCGTAACGATTTGTTTAAAGGCGTTATCATTTATTATTTCTTGCAATCTATATTTATGGGTACTATTTTCAAGCCAATCAATATTAAAATCACCCATTATTAAATAATTATCATGTTTATTAATTTTGTCCATTTCAACCTCAAAGAAACCATTAAAGACTGCTTCTGGTGATCTATACACACCAATTAGCTTATAATTTCTGTTTCTATTTTTAATTTCCACATTAAGCTACCAAATCATTTTTCCAATGGAATTGCAATTAATTCATGTTGCTTGCCAATTATTGTTTATGTAAAAACAAACACCACCGGTGTGCCTTGAAATACTATCGCATCTAAAAAGAATATAATGTTTTAATTCAATCTCATCATTCCCAATATCTTCGGTTAAATGGGTCTCCGAAAGGCATATGAAATCAAAACATTCTTCAGCACATAAAACTTCTAACTGATTAAAATTTGGGCACAGCCCTCCAATGTTTAAGTAAAGGCCATTAATTGAATTTAATTGCTAATATGCAATTCTTTCTGGTTAGTGTCTATATCATTCAAATTTAAAACCCCAACATTTAAAACATCTAAGAACGTTGCAACTTTCATAAACGGAGCATCTATCCCATTCCACATTAATTTTTTTTCTCTCTTTAAATTTTTCAAACCCCTCTCCATCCGTTTCTATTAAAGCATTATATACACGATGATTCTTATACGATTTATATACCTTTACACAATCTAAATAATTGCAATCAATATTGTTTTGCTTTCTGATTGCTTTAATTATTACATCTTTATCTAACTCTTCAGACATCCCCGTAATCAGTAATTTTGGTCGCCTTATTTTAGGCATCTGTACATCATATTGGTTACCCATTTTCTCCTTCGTTCATTTTCATTCTGACATCTTATAGCAACTACACCATCATGTCTCTTCTGAATACCTTTTACTTGCAGATTAAGAGAAGAAGGTTTAATTTTCTCTTTCACGTCTTTCTCTGCCACTCCGCTGTCTTGTTTATTTTTTGGTTTCAAAATAACGGGAATATTGTTGTTTTTTTAAGTTGACTTGCTTTGACTTTTTGAGTTTGGTTCTTCCTAAATCTAATTGTCGCGTCCGTATACCAAAAACACTATTCATTGATATCATTGGTGGACAAGTTTTTGAAATTCAATTAGCTTTCAGATTTTAAGGAAGCTCATCACTTTACTCAAGAAAATTTAATAATTGGCTCCGGCAAATTCGGTTTAAAAAATTTATTGGTGTTTAAAATTTGTCGCGCCCGTAACCGTATGCTCTGAATATTCTATAAAGTTGTATAAATAGGACTAAAATTATTATTTTATAGATGCTTTCAAAAATATTTCAACTAAGCCCACCTTCTGGGTCGATTAAGCTATGTCCGTCCGACCGTCCGTCCGTCTGTGTCTATGTAAACCTTGTATCAAACTACAGGTCGCAAATATGAATATATTATAAGCTTCTATCCGCAGTAGAATAAGCCCTATTGAAATTGGTGGAAATCGGTTGATGTTCAGATCTAGTCCCCATACAAATGGCCCCTATGAGATCGACTTAAATTGCCATAAGATCCACATTATCATATAGATCTCGGTCAAATAGGGGTTGTGTATGTTTATTACATCCAGTAATCAGTAGTCCAAAAATAAAATCTATAGGACAATTCTTAGTCATAACCCCCCTATATAGCTGATTCCCGATATTAACTTAAATCTATCAAAAAAACAAAAATATTGGACAGATTTTTCTCAAATTTGGTTTGTATATGTTTTTGCAAAAAATAAGTGACCTAATCAAATATGGTCAGGATCGCTCCATTTTTCGACCTAAAAATTTTAGTGAATTAACATCATTACTGTATTTTTTTCCTATAAGAAAAATTTGTCGCGTCCGTTATGTCGCGTCCGTATTTGTGCTATACCTAATTGAAATAAAAAACTAAGAGATAATTCTCATATTTCATAAGTCTACGAACAACAGTTATCCTTTGACGTTCATTTCCATGTGTATATGAGGAAACAAAGTTTTCAAATATCGCTGAACTTTATATATTTCTAAAGGCGCTTCAAAATAACTTCTGTTGTTTGTCGCGTCCGTTTCATTTCATAATTGCCTATTACTTTCTACTAAATTGAATTAAATACTTTCCACATATATCTAAAATGTAGCACTCATTCAGCGCTTTGAAACACTAAAAACATATATCTACTCTGTGCGCATCTTTCTTGCTTTTGGCGTATTTGAAAACGAGCGAATGTCGCGTCCTTTACCCAGGAGATACCCATATGCAATGTGTGTTTTATTAAATTTAATGTGTTTGTTATCTTCATTCACAACAATAATAAACCATAAAAGTGTTGGTTTGTGAATTGGCTAAGTTGAAAAATAAAGCTGCCTAGAAATTGCACTCGAATTTCGAGCGCTGGAATCTGCTATTTAATATTAATACCCTTAAATCAGAGGCAATCTGTTTTAGCAATGCGTCGGGCAAGGATCCCCGTGATGTAGAAGAAAAGTAAAATATTTAATCTTTCTTTACATGGGAATCGAATAAAGTATCTTGGACTTATATTTTACAGGCTGTTTAAATTTAATGAGCATGGAAGAATTGCAAAAAATAAAGCATTGCGCATCAAGGGCATTTTCTCGAAATTTTTAACAAACAGATGAGTCAAAGGGACCAAATTGCTTATTTACAAGGTTTGCATTTGTTCGGTTAAGCTTTATGGCTTACCCATATGGTTTTCAACAATCTCCACGAAGCTGTTTGAGACTTTGTGTTAACGCGAACTTTTAAAATTTTGTAAAGAGATTATCGAACTCCGTTATTTATGAGAAAGCCAAAGTACAAACTCTTTATTCGTATGCTCTAAATGTTCTTGATAGATTTGTAAATCGTTTTGAGAACCATGGGAACAGTTTACTGAGAGACGTTTTCAGTTCTCAAAAAGATATTAGTTGGTCTAATATGTCCCGAGAGTTCTACTCACATTCAATAGCTGCTAAAAAACTTTAAAGGGTGTGGGAGGCATTCTAGACCGTAAAGCGATCGTGAGGTTAGTTATTTCATAGTTAAATTTTTTTTTTTAATTTTTCAATAATATAATATCTCAAATTGAGTCTTAGGGTCAGCTTTTATTTATAGTCAAATAAAAATACACTTGATGTACGAGTTTGGCTTTTATCCACTGTTGGTAAAATGGTTAAATACTTGTCTTTGAAAGATTTTTTTTAGAAAATTGTTCAGAATGTGATTTTTTTTTTTATATTTCTTATATAGAATTTAAGAACCAATAATTGCCTTGAATAAGGACTGCAAACTATCTTAAAAAAGTCTATTGATTCCGAAAAAGTTTTTAAAAATAGTGAATTTGATTTAGGAAACTTTAGTAAATAGACGATAAATTCGTTAAACAAGGGTTTTTTTTTAAACATATATAATATTTTCCTAAAGAAACATATTGCACACCTAGTTCAAAAGTGAATCAACTCAAAATTTACATTTTTCGGTTTTATATGCTTAAACTATGCACAATACACTTATCTATAAAAAATATCAGTGTTTTGTTTTTGTTAACTGCTGCTAAAAAATAGTTGTCTTTCTTTATGTTATGCCTTTATATTTTAATTGTTTCAATTGTCGATTTCTGATATATGAAAATTTTGATTTGAGTCACTTTTGAACTATGTGTGCGATATTTTTTATGGAAATATCCTCCTTCTTCTAATGAAAAATTCTAAAATTTCACTTACTTGCCATCAATATTGAATGTATCAATTTTAGTTTTTGTTCTATAACCATATATATTAATGAAACCATTTTCGAAAACTGATGCAATATACTCATCCGAAGCATTATAATCCAAATATAACACAGAATTACGATTTGAATCTAAAAAAAAAAAACGAACAAAAGAAATTTCTTTTAAATCAATCAACCAAAATAACCAAATTTTACTGAACGAACCTGCATTAAATTTGTGAACAAATTCAGATTTATTATAATTATACAATCTTATCTGACCATTGGCTAGACCAACAGCCATTTCTTCCATAGATTGTTTGGCACAGGCAACACAATAAACATTGTCGATGGTAAGTTTCCGTACACGTTGAATATCGACTTCTGTAAGGTAAAGAAAGACATTCGTTAAAATTGTTTAACTTATTTGCAAAAACAAAAAGTACTTTGGCCCTTTTCCTTAATACGCATTATTTCCAAACCCGATTTTTTATTAACCTCCACAAAAATGCGCTGTTGGCCATAAAATTGAAAATCGCTGTTTTCGCCATTGGAATGTTGATAAGTTGATTTTGGTTCTAAGTCACTAAAGTCTGAGAGGACTGTAGTTTTTGCCGTGGATATTATATACATTTTTGTTAATATTTAATTTAAATATAATTAGAAAAATTTATTAAAAAAGGCGCTTATTGTTGACAGTTGTGACAGTTGTTTAAATTTTCCCATTTACAAAAACGCCATTTTTCAAGAACTAACAGGGTTGGAGTTCAATAGTTTTAAAGTGTTGGAAAACGAATTACAAGTTCATATAAATATTCTTAATACATAATGCATTTTTTTTAATTAGTGAGGGTAAATAATAATTGCCTAAAACTACTGAAGCTTTATATATCAAAATTATTAATAATCTGATCGCTGTTACTTATTTTGTTGCGTTTAAAAAAAAAACAGACACTTTTTATCAGCTATTTGTGGAACAAAAATAATAACAAAAATTACAACGCTGGCTTTAGATAAGAAACTCAAACAAAATCAAAACAATAAACAGCTGTTCAAAGAAATAACATCTGTTACTAGGAATTCCTTCGTTTACATAACCTAGTAAAATCCAACAAATTATGAATGTTTTCAACAAAATTTCGTTTATTAAGAAGTTATGAACTAAATGATTAACAATAAAATGGCATTAAACATAAAATATTTAATATAACAGCCAGCCTTTTGTGTTTATTCCTTTTTAGCATCTTTATCAGATGGTTTACTTGCTTCGGCTTCTTTTAAGAGTGCTGATTCTATACCGACTTTTTTAAGTTCTTCAATTAAATCACCGCTTTGATGCATTTGCAATAATATATCACAACCGCCCACAAATTCACCATTGATGAAGACCTGGGGAATAGTAGGCCATTCGGTGAAATCTTTAATATCTGAAATACAACCGAAGTTAATGAAATTATATATCATCTCTCAAACAAAATTATAGAGCTTACTTTGTCTTAAATCATCATTCAATAACACATCATGGGCATCATATTGCGCACCATGCATTCGTAGGATTTGTACCACGGCATTGCTGAATCCGCAACGTGGTGCCTCTGGATTGCCCTTCATGAATACAACTATTTTATTGGTATTTACCAATTTCTTCAAATTATCCTTACTATACAATTGTGGACTTGTACCTTCGGCAGAAAATAATCTAAAAGACTGCGTAGTTAATAAGCCAGTTGAACGACATAAATTTGGTTTCAAAATTTGTCTAATAAGGCCGGCCATATTTGAAAAATGTTAAGAATTTTTTTGTTCTATTTTTTAAAATCTATAAATTTTGATAATAAATATTGAGCACAACACGTAACTTTTTTGAGTAAAATACTTGTGAAATTCATTCGAAACAATACGGAATCAAAAGTAAACAACATAGAGACAGGGTTGACCTTATTTGTGAAAAGAAATAACCGCTCAAATAGAGTACAATTTATTAAATTAAAATACGTGAAAATAGTCCGTTTTCCAACCATTAACACAAGCATATAAATTCAGCCGACTTTTACTTATCGTATTGAACAACAAGTATGATGCAAAAATAACTATTTTACAAAAGACTGCAAATATATAATAGGTTACCAATTTGTATTAAAAATGTAAGAAACTTTTTAATATTTATATGTATTTTTAAAACTCCTTTAGAAAAATTAAGTGTTTTAAATACAACTATTAAATAAGTAAAAAAAATATATAAAGAAAAAAAAACATAACACGGTGTCTCGACTAGCTATAATTCATGGCAATGTTTATGTTCAAGTCAGAGAAACAAAATGAGACAAAACGCGAAGTGGGCAAATTATGTTTAGACATTTCATTTCCAAAATGTCTTTGTACTCAATGCTTTAAAAGAGCTAAAAAATTAAAAATACAAATTGAAGCAAAAAATGAAAGAAGCAGCACAAGATTTTGGTGAATCCTTTTTTAAAATGATATTAATAATTTCGCTTTTATTTAATTTAAGTTGCGCCATTTTAATATACTTAAACGTCAAACTCGAATGAAACTTCAACTTAATGGCTAAGTTTTTGTCAGACTTTCTGTCATGGCAAAAAGTTGGATTTTTTAGTCATGACATGAACATTAGCGGTCTCCACTAGCCATTGACTTAAAACATTGCTATGAATTATGGCTAGTCGAGACACCATGTAAAGAAAATTAATCTAATTGGAATAATTACGCTTTTTTATATTTTCCTCCCATAACTTTTAATACTGTTTACTCAATATAATACTAATTTATACATCACTGATTGTTAATTTTTTCTTCGTCGTGGAATGTCAAAAATCATAAAAAGAAAACACGATTATACAAAATTAGGTAAAGTTTTTTTTAGCATAAATATTAAATAAGAAAATATTTGCATTATAAAAAAAAAATACATGTGAATCGTTTAAATTAGCAATCATTAACGCAAAAAAGAAAATATTAAATAATCATATAAATGTTTTCTATATAATTCATGTTGTAATTGTGTGAGTGTTAATGAAAGCAACTACAAAATATTAAAAATAATTGCAACACCATTAAAAAATAACCAATACCAATAGAAGAAACTAAAAAAAAGTAAAATAGCTAAAAAAGACTGGCACCCGTTTGTGGTTAATTCTAATACAAATATTTATCAATAAGAGGAATTCTAAAAAAATACAATGAATCGTTCAGATGGTTTAGTAAGACGTACTGTACGTCCTCGGGAAAATGGAGCTGAAGGTGGTGCATCCGGAAATGCTAACACACCTGAAGATAATCCAGATATGTTGGATAATAAGGATGAAGAGGATAACATCGATGATGGTGATTCCAAAGAGACACGTTTAACATTAATGGAAGAAGTTCTACTACTGGGGCTAAAAGACAAAGAGGTTAGTTACGTTCAATGTTGTTTGTTTACTGCGCTGCCTCTTTTCTTAGTTCTTTAATTCACACAAAAAATCTATGCAAATTTTTATAAAAAAAATTAAGCAAATCAATCCAATCTTATTTAAGTATTATCCATGTATCCTAATCATCTTCCACATCATCTCTTGTATTTTTATTTTCTTGTTCTTTATTTTAATATTAATTGAATTTCTTTACATTGCCGTGTGTGTGCCAGTATTAAAGACTTGTTTTGATGACGTTGTAGTATATTTTTTCTTTTTTTTTTGTATTTGTTGTTATCAACCAAACACTCATCGCTCACTCACAATCACCTTCAGAAATTTGAAACGAAAGTTTCTTCTATTCATAATTTAAATTAAATTTGAAGGAATATATCATCAAAGCTATTGCGATATACACATCTATGATAAAGATTGTTATTTTATTGTTTATTTTGTTTTTTTTTCTACTAAATAAAAATTTGTTTTTAAAAGATACAATGAAATAAAATCCGAAAATCTAAGGTACCTATGAGTATAAGCACAACCAGATCGGTGCACTATGTTTTTCCGTTGCGGAAAAATACTAATATGACAACGTCGACGGCAAAAATTGTCATTTCATTTTTGTTTACATTTTGTGTATCTATAGCACTAATAGGCTAGGCGATTTCTTGTGACCGATGTTTCGTTCTACCGTTTTATCCCGATTTTGACTAAACGTATATTATTTGAAAGGTATTTTTTTTAGCGGTTTTGCAGATTTACAGATTATTTAATTTTTTCCTTTATTTTGAGTAAATTGCATTTAAAGTTGCTACTAACACATACTAAAATTATAAATGCTATGTGTGTGTTTATTTAATTTGTTAATGTGTTTGTAATAAAAATGAGTTTGTTTTTTTGTGTTGATTTGTGAATTGGCTATAATTGATTATCATACTTTTAGGGTCTTTATTTAATGAAAAAATAAAATTTTCTAGAATTTGCGCTCGAATTTCGAGGGCTGGAATCTGCTAGTATATTATTAATAGGCTAGGCGATTTCTTGTGCCCGATGCAAGTTTCACAGTTTTTACCCCGATTTTGACAAAAAATTTATAATTTGAATATTTCTTTTTAGCTGTGAACCAGATTTACAGATTTTCATCGTCTGAAAAATTTTTTGAAGTTATGATCGTTTAAAGTTGCTACTAACACATGCATAAAATTTTTCAATGCTATGAGTGTGTTTATTAAATTTGCTAATGTTTGTGTTAATGTGTTGAGTTTGTTTTCTTCTTTTAAAATTAGATGAATTGTGAAGCATACCTTTAGGGTCTTTATTAAATTAAAAAATAAAATTTCCTAGAATTTGCACTCGAATTTCGAGAGGTGGAATCTGCTAGTCTATAATATTAATAGGCTATGCGATTTTTTGTTACCGATTTTTTGTTTTACCGTTTTATCCCGCTTTTGACCAAACGTATATTATTTGAAAGGTATTTCTTTTTAGCTGTACCCCCAGATTTACAGATTTTTGAATTTTCTTCCTTTATTTTGAGTAAATTGCATTTAAAGTTGCTACTAACACATACATAAAAAAATTATACATATGCTATGCGTGTGTTTATTAAATTTGTTATTGTGTTTGTGAATGAGTTTGTCATCTTCATTCACAATAATAATAAACCAAGACAGACACAGATAATATAAGTACAAGTTACAGAGATGTAATAAAATAGAAGGAAAAACTGTGATATTATTTTAAGTTGTGTTTAATTTAATTTTAGTATATGTTAAATGTTTTATGTTTTTTGTTTTATGGAAGCAATTAATAATTTAATGTGAAAAATTAATTGGAAATTACAAACCCCTCTGAAGATGTCAACAAGAAATTGACGAAACGTTGGGAGAAATATGTAATAAAAGGCTTTTTATTTACATTAATATAATAGGCCCAATTAGCTTAACCAAAATCATATATAACAAAAAAGTGATGGTTTGTGAATTGGCTAAGTTGAAAGTTGCCTAGAAATTGCATTCGAATTTCGAGCGCTGGAATCTGCTAGTTTTTACTTATTAAGTTTTCTATAAGATTTCTGCATTTTCGTAGCATTTCTTTGGTGTAAGTGAATTTGAATGACTAATATTAAATTTAAATTTACTTTTCTGTTTACAAAATTCATATTTTGGAAAAATACGGCAACATTAGGCAGTTAACGTGAATTGAAAAATATATTTTTTTTATTTAAGCGCAGTGAGGCTCTGCGATCTTTTTTCTTTTTGTAAATTTTTTCTGAAAAACTCAGCAACGGCCTGTTTGTGGATACTGTAAGGTATAACATCAAAGTTGTGGGGGTGGTGAAATGTTTTTCCCTAATAGAAAAATGTTATTTCTTTTTTTACATGCATTTGAGCGGAGTTTTGTAACTGAATTTTAACAACTTCATCCACCTTAATGGTTTTCTACATAATTTGATCATTTATCGCACTTCTTGTATGTAATTGTTTATTTTGGAATATCAACAATTTAGCTTTCATGTAAATTTAATTCCTTTATATTACTGTAACCACTCATCGTAGACTTATTTATTCATTGGCGCATCTTTTTCATCATTTATTTTATTTTTGATTTACCTTTTGTTCTATGCCATTTAAATAAAGATAAATATAATTACGTTTTCAGCATTATAATTTTAATCCAATAATTAGCTACTGTTTTTTAGGAGTTTTTTTTATAAACTCCATAAATCTTATTGTATATAATGGTAATAAAACGAAGAAGATATAAGCTGAGTATTGTTATCCCTTTAATAATACTGACTTTATAAATATAATTATTAATCCCTTTAATAATACTGACTTTATAAATATTGCAGAACGACATACGATGTTTAGATTCTTCAGATTAAATTGGTAATGTAGAAAATGCGGGTTATTCTATAAACTTTTTTTTTATACTTTACATTATATTTTAAACTGAATTATAAACAGTTTTTTGCAAAAATATAAATTAAAAATAAACAATTTATTATTTTTGAGTAAAACATTTTTAAATTTTTAATATTTTTGTCGAAAAGACCTGAAAAGAAAACATTGTTTAAAAGAAACTTGAACCGTCTATTTTTTTTTAACAAATTCAGTTAATAAAACTATTATAATAAAATAACAAGTTTAAATAGAATAGGTTATAATGTTAACTGATCTTATAAATAAAATAAAACCTGATACAAGAGCATATCAGGAAATTTATACAACAAATTAGGAAATAAAATTTTTTTCTGAGTTGTTGGTTAATGGTGTCAAAATAAAAAAAATACTGACGAGAAGCCATTGCAGTTTATAAGTTTATTTGAATCTTTTTTTAACAACATAAAACATACAATAAAAATACAAAACTGAAGAAGTCTTAAAACTAGAATGTAATGTGTATAGAGTGTATATTACAAACAGCAACTAGCTTGACATTTAAATGTATTAACAAGTTTTACAATCGTAATTACAACTGCTTGCTCCCGGCACATTATTTCAAGAAAAAACATTAAAGATATTCTTAAAAAGGTAGATTTAAATTTATATTTAAAACTCATATATAAAACATAAATCAACAAAAATAATGTGGCTAGCCAAGGTTCTGAAACAAAGTAATTTAGCATTAAGAAGGTTGAAGAATTAATATGATTTTCTAATGGAGATAAATATTGAGTGTTGGACCAATTTGAATTATTTTGGTCATCAATTACATTTTTTATTAATATAATATCGTTAAAGTGAAGTTTTTCAAAAAACTTCGTCAATTAACCAAAAGTATAAAATGCCAACAGTGTGAGTTGAGGCATGTCATAAATAGATTTGCCTGAATATCGTTTACCATTCCCTTCAAAATGTTTATCAATACATAACCGAATAACTTTAAGTTCTAGAACTTACTTGCGTTCTATTGAACGTAACCAATTTGTTAAATTGAACACCCAAATATCTAAGGCTACTTACTACCAAAAGGAATTTCGTGACCATCAAGAAACATCTTAGATGCTTACTTTCCGGAACTACAAAACGTTTGCATTTTCCAGAAGCTTTCCAAAGGCACAGTAATTTGTTATAACCCATTTTTGATATACACCTTAACTCTTTTCGGCGCACAGTGGCTGAAAATCGTTTTTTAATGGCCAAAATTCTGTAACTTTTGAACCGATCAAAATATTTCAGTAACTTTTTTTTATTAATGGATAGATATTTAGTTGAACTTGAGTCAGTTTTAAGTTCATTAAGATTGATTGAGTACTTTTCATTTTGTTTACTTTTAGCGTGGAATATGGGTTTTAATTTTTTTATTTATTAAAAAATGTCATATTTGGATTTTAATAATAATTATAAGCATTTTTTGTAATAATGGGATTTTTTTTAAATGTTTACACTCAAAAAAAAAAAAAAAAAGTAAAATCAACTGGAAATTTTGCTATTACTACTGAAAAATTAAACACTTTTTGGTGTCAAATTTGCAATTTTGTTTACACTCAAAGAATATTTACACTTAAAAAAATAGTACTATCTAATAGTCTTGCTATTACTACAGAAAAATGTACAACTTTTTGCTGTGAAATTTGTTAATTTTATAAAAATAAATCTGCTGAACATTAGCGCAATGATTCTGATTTTGATATGAAAATAAGGGTTTTCATTTTTTGAATAATTAAATGAATTATTAAAACATTTCATATACGAGGGCGGATTGATATTGAAGCTACCTAGATGGCAGCACAAATACAAAAACTTTTTTTTTTTTTAAATTACGATCTGTCAAACGTCAGCTGTTAAAATGTCACCCAAAATCCATCGATTAGTTTATTTGTGGTAGTCGTTTGAAGTAAGCAACTTTTGCGTTTCTTGAAAAATGGAAAAAAGCGAATTTCGTGCAGTGATTAAACACTATTTTTTGAAAGGGAGAACCGCAAAAGAGACAAAAGAAAAGCTCGATAAACATTACGGTGAGTCTGCTCCGTCAGATTACATGGTAAAATATTGGATTGCTGAATTTAAACGTGGCCGAACAAGCACTGCAACAATACCATCAACAGGAAGGTCAAAAGAGCTGGTTACTAAAGAAAATATCAAGAAAATCCTCGATGTAGTTATGAATGATCGCCGAGTCAAGCCGCGAGATTGTTGAAATGGTAAACATATCATATGAACGTGTGTTCAACATTTTGCATGAACATTTGCATATGAAAAAGCTATCGGCAAGATGAGTGCCGCGTTTGCTCAGTGTCGAACAAAAACGAGTTCGACAGACCACTTCACAGCGGTGTTTGGACATGATAAAGCGTAATCCTGTCGATTTTTGGCGTCGATGAATAACTGTTGATGAAACGTGGGTCCACCACTACACACCTGAAATCAAAAATCAATCGAAACAATGGGTGGAAGCTGGTGGAAGAGCTCCGAAGAAGGCGAAGGCAGTGAAATCGGCTGGCGAGGTTATGGCCACTGTATTTTGGGATGCACACGGAATATTGCTCATCGATTATCTTGAAAAAGGATCCAAAATCACAGGAAAGTATTATCGTGCATTATTGGATCAATTGATTGATGCAATCAAGAAAAAACGACCACATTTAAAGAAGAAAAAAGTCCTCTTTCTTCAGGACAACGCGCCGGTTCACACAACATTAGATACGATGCTAAAATTACGTGAAATACAAAAACTGCAATAGATTTTAATAGCATTTGTAACAATGGGAGGTTCTGTTTATTATTATTTTTTACCAATACTATGTTTTTCGTACTTAAATAACAATGAAAGGCAATTATAATTATTATTCATTTGATTCAAATATTGATTGCAAATATTCCATATTTTGTTCTGTGTTATTTCTGTTCTTTAGTAGTTTTTTGACTTCTTCATCGAAATCCCGATGTTCCACTTTCCATTGATTTCGAATACTGGAGATGAACGGATCTAACGCTGCAAATAATATATTAAACAGATCTTCATTTGTGGAATTTCGTGAAATTTTTCTTGTATTGTGCTCCCTATAAAATCTGTAATCCTTATTCATTTTTTCCTCACCTTCTCTGATAGATCTCCAAGTGGCGCCAAATAATATTAAATGACATCATCTCCTTGATAAAGGATTTTGTGAACTGTTGCAGACAGATTTCTCCATGTGTACTTGGTTGTATATATTTCTGCAGTTTCCTTAGCATAATCTCCAAATTTTCTAGAGTCAATTTCTTCATTCCACGCAAATACTTCTAGGATTATTTTAAATCTGAAAATTAGGTTTAAATCAACTTCTGTTAATTTAGATGCTATTTTCTGGATCTGAAAAGAATCTTATTACTGTATTGCCATCATTTGTATTGCAATATTGTTTTGGCTGATCTATAATCAATCCAAATTTGCGATACCAGGTTATAACAAAAAATCTGGACTAATTCAAAAGAACAATCAAAAGTGTAATTTCTGTTACTATTTCTTCAATATATTTTTTTCATTTAAATAATATTAGTGCAAAAAATTTTTAATCAATGGACTTCAATAAATGGTCCATTGTCGGCCACACGACGAAGTTTTGTGTAGATGCTTGAGCAAGCACGTTGTACGCCATTTTTTTGAGGCACCTCCGGGTGCGACGTGTCAACTGCTTGACATTTTGGGTCTTCCAGCCCTTCTTGTAGACCAAGCTTTTAAGTTCGCCAAAAAAATCTTCAATTGGTCGGCACAGTGGTAAATTGGTGGGGTTTCTGTCTTTAAGAAGTCCAGTGTGGATTTCGCATAATGGGAGGAGGCCTTGTCCGGCCAAAATATAAAATCATCGTCCTGATAATATTTATGAATGAATGGAAGTAAAATTTTGCTTAAACATTCATTTTGATAAACTTCCTGATTTATGGCCAGCCCTTTTGGCTTGAAATAAGGCTTGGAAATTCCTTTATCGGAAACAGCAATATAAAGCATAACTTTTTGCTCAAACCTTTTTTGTATCTATATCTTACATCGGGAGAGGTTGCAGAAATGTCATTTGTGTAAAATACATCATTTCCTGGGATTTGTGGAGCGCTAAGTGGAAAATAACTCTCGTCATGCAAAATTAATGATTTTCCCTTGAAATTTTTGCACATCCACCTACATTGCGATTTTACTCGTTGAATTTGCTCTTCAGTGTAAGCAGGAGACCGTTGCTTGTTTCTGGCTTTAATATGTAACGATTTTAACATTTTGCAAATATATGGCTGCGAGTATCCGAATTTTCTGGTCGCTTCGGGCTGGCTTAACCCATCCTTATTGTTGAAAGCTGTCTTGAGCTTCTTAATGTTATTTGCAGTCATAATTATCGGTTTTCTTCCGGAACCAGACTGCCTTTCTATTTTTAAGGATATTAGAATGGAATATATAGTACTTTTTGCCACGCACTCCGCCACCATAAAATGGACACATGTGTTTTTCGTAAAACCGTACAAAGCGCTTTTGGAGGTATTGCTGCTTTGAAGGCATTTTAAAGACTAATATAGTGCGTGCACTGCAGTGAGTTATTTGATAAAAAGATGATGCAATACTAGTTCCAATTACGCAATACCAGCGTGATTCGAAAAGGCTTACTAAAACTACAAGCAATTCAAATTAGTCCAGATTTTTCGTTATAACCCGTTATTCATCTTTAACATGTTTGAATATGTTGAGTAATTTCATTAAAATGAAAAAAATTTTCTACCCATGGGTCGTCACGGCTGCAAAAGTATATATGGGGTTAAAAAGTACACTTTCACCTCTTTTCGGGTGGTATACGTTTTTTGTTCCCTTTTGTTCCCTAGTAGTTCTCTTCCACTAAAGTTCAAATTTGACACAAAATAAATATTTCAAAACATCTCTAATATTAAACGGTAGGGCTGTGACCACAACAACTAAAGACTATAATCCTACCGACCTTGTAAAAAGGATCACAGGTCATTGTAGATGATATTTTGCAAATAGTAATCATTTTTTTTTTTTGATAAAAAACAAACAAAAACTCACCTTTTTCTGAGATTAAAAAAAAAACATTTGAGTTTGGGAGAATGCCACGCCCACAGTTAGCAATAGTTTAACCTAAATTTTTGGCTACCTTAATCTGGATTTATTAGCTATAAAATGGCGTTAAAATTTTAAAAATCGGTGACAAAAAAGTAGACTTTTGGAGAATAAAATCAAAATATCAGCCACAGTGCGGCGCACTATCTGAAATCGGCAAAAATTAAAAAGATTTTTATTTGCTTTTATTTATAGAAGAAATTTATTGGAAAAAATATAAAAAAAATTTATCCTTATAGGATTCCGCGCAAGAATGTGGTACGATATTTATACCACCGCACTTATGTGATAGCTTTATTTATGGAAGTCATTAAAGCAGTATTTCGTTTTGCTTAAGAAAAGTGGAATATCGCAAGTAGAACATATCATCTGAGTTCTTTTCTGGTGTCCCGTCTTGCTACAGTGCGCACATCTTCGTAGTGTGGTTCTTACTGGTTGGAGGAATGACGAGGCTCGTATTGTTCCATTTACAAAAGATTTATTGTTTGTTTTTTATTTTTATTTGGCTTTGCAGATGTCTCTGTTGAACATGAGTCTGAGTGACATAGACTTGAAATTATATCCAGCTTAAAATCATTTAGTGGTTTAACTGTTCATACGAATTATAAACTCCGCTACGTCCCGGATTTTCATCTTCATCAATGTATTCATTTTCATTGTCGACTGAAATGATTTGATCATCAAAGTCATCAATAATGAACGCTACACTGATGGAATCTCTTCCAAAACAACTTCATCCTCGATAGTTTCCAATATATAGGAAATATCGCTGTCCTTGAGTTTATTGTTTTTAGCCATGGATATAGCAGTGGCATTATTTTTATACCATCAACTTTAAACCTTCACTACTTCAACGTTTTTATTTATTTTTGGTGTTAATAGTTTCAAACACGTTTTTCTCTATCTTATTTATCGAGTACGAGGAGTACGAAATCTAACGCAGGTGTTTTTAAATATTTACTAAATAACGGAAAACACTTTCGACACTTGACTGATGGTACTCAAGTTTAGTTTAAAAAAATATATCTATCTCTTTCAAACGCTTGGTATATTTTTTCTTCTTCTTAAATATTTGGAATATACTATTGAACACAACATGTAGGAAAATTAATTGATAAGTGGTGTACTTTTCATAACACCACGCCGGAAAGAGTGAAAGTATCAACTGAAGAGATACCGTTAGCATAAAGCAATGAATCATCAGCATATAGAATACTTGTAGAACCCGAAATTTCTTGCGGATTATAATTGACGATAATACTGTACAACAGCCATTTCTAATAAATTACATTGTTGAGCATTTTCGGGGTCATTCCCTTTGGGGTGAGAAAAACCAAGTAAGGATGAAAGAAGTCGGTCATTGTAGTAAAACCTTCAAAGGTTTGGCGCTCTTAGGCCAAACTTTTTTATGGCCTTTTATATTTTTTTAATATCTTGCTGTTTGTTTTCTTAGTTTTTCAGGTATAAACATTCAATTTAGAGCGATAAATGCAAGTGTGCAGCTTGGAAGCAGTTTTACTGCATAAGACCAATGGAAAACGTACAGAAACGAAAGAAAATACATATAGCGTAGTTTTTGAGCTACGTGCTTAAAAATGTTTGAATTGTCTTTGGCTTAATTTTTTCAGTCCTTTATGGCCAGATATTTTCAGTTGATGGCTAAAATTGATCATAAACAAGTGGAAAAATTAAATTTTATTTGAAAATTCATTCGATAAAATTGGACTAATTTTTACTTGATTTTTTTTAAATTATTAATTTATATTGATAAAAATTATTAATTTAAGCCTTAGTGAGAAATCATCAATGGTTCTTGAGTTATAGCTGAAAAACTAAGCTAACAAACATCAAGATAAGGGCGAAATATAAAAAGCTGTAAGGGCTTGAAGATAAATATCGAAATAAATATCTGTTAAGATTTTTAACAGAATATGTTAATGTTAACATTTTCTGTTAAGTACTTAACATCAGCAAACGATATTTTTTATTTAAGTAAAAACCGAATATCTAAATATTTAATAATTAAATTTATACTATAAACATATATCTGACAAATAATAAATTTGTTCTTTATTTTTTAATTTCATATAAAAAATAATGTATATTCGCATATAACAGCATGTAATGTTAAAGTAGCCAAAACGATTATTTCTAGCCGACCTGAATGAGGGTTGTCATATACATATCAGGAAAAAGCTCCATGGCAGTAGAATCTAATGGCATAACGCCAATATTCAATTGTTTCTCAGGAAAAAAGTTACAAAGGATCAAAATAAAAAAAACACATTTTTCCCATAAGTACGAGTATTATTTTCAAGGGGCCAAAACGGTTATTTCTAGCCGACCTGAAAGAGGGTTGTCATATATCAGATGAAAGCCCCATGGGAGTAGATTCTAATGGCATACCGCCCATCGAAAAAAAAAGACGAAATTAAGTCATAAACAACATATAAAATTTCTCTGTTTTCTATTTTATTACTATCTTTTTATTTTTTTTTTATTTTTATTATCTTTTTATTTTTATTTTTTTATAAGGGCTAATGGGCAATTCCACGTGACTCACCTTACACTTTGACATTTTTTGCAAGTTTTTAAAATCAATTTATTCTGAAGATATTCAAAGAATTTTTACAAAAATTGGTTTATATACTAATAGATACTCTATAGCTAAATCAAATCCTTAGAAATTATTTTTATTAATTTTCAAATTCGCAATTAAGATGGAAAGGCAAAATTTCTTCTTAATAGTAAAAATTCTTTGGATTCTTCGTTAATGACTTTGATGCAATGTTCTTTTTTTTATGCCTTGTAGGAAAGGTGCATTGTCCCAAACATTTCTCAAGTTGAGTTGGGAATTTTTTTTTTTATATCTACTTCATTAAGTTCAAAAGTTCTGATATTTGATCCAGCTATCTCTGTTGCTTTAACATAATCTGCAGCATTATTTACGATACATTTCCTTTTCTTAACTTGATCAAATACCTGCCTTTTTGAACTGCTACCAATACCATCAACAGGTCCCTTTCCATGAGATGTGTCAAAAAAGTTCCAAGTGATTACAACACCATAATTTTTTTTTTCTAAGGTTGACAAAGAACCTGCAACAAACCTGTTCTTAAACTGTGAAAAAGGTCCATCCGTCCATATTTCAACTTTTTGTATTTCATTTGACATATCATCTAATACATATGAAATATATGCAAGCACAGTTTCTTTTGAGTGGTCCAACACATCAGAAACTATAATGAGAGGATGGATGACACCTGTATGATACATTGCACAGGTAAAAAGACTCATTTGATTTTGGCTCCAGTGGGCACTTTGTACTTCGTCTTGAAATATGCATGTATAGTTTTCCGAGAAATCCACTTGAATCATGCGTATATCTCTCGGAAAATCCTTTGAAATCACCAATTCGAGCATTACTTTGTATGAGTTGGCTTGCTGACGTTTTATATAACAGTATTCTAAAAATTGTGGAACTATGCCTGAGATATAATTATAAAGTTCAGAAAATGAGCCATCCTTTTCTATCTTTTGAATTGGATCATTATTACTACTTTTCTTCCAGCAAAGCCATTTAATAATTATCTCATTAAGATCTGGCATTGGATATGCCTGATAAAATCCTTCTGCATTTTTACATTGTTGACATTGATTTAGCCAACAACTTTCAGAAGAACGGTTGCAAATTATTCCTTCGGGAAATGAATGTGAATAACTTAGAAAATCCTTATCATATGTGTGCAATGCATTGACAGCAATAATGAAATTTTCATGATAAACACACATGCATACATTATGTGGCAACTGGGAACTTAAAAGATCATGCTTTGGTCGTAATTCAAAAAACTTGCATTTTCCAACAACGATAGTTGGATTATCCAATTTAAAAAGGTGAAACACTTCTTTTAATGTGCATTCTCATTTTTATACCATCTTTCCACATCGTAACAACATCTTTACGACCAGGTGCCATCCGATTTATATCATCTCCCTCATAAAACATACAAATCTTATTTACAACGTCTGGGCATAGAGCGGAAGATTTTTGATCAGTTTTTGGCAAATCAAAAGATGAAGCCAATTCTACATTGCATTCACTGCTGAAAAGTTTTCGAACAACAGCTTGAACTAAAGTTAGTGTTATGGTCTTTAGACAATCAATAAAACACTTAATTCCTGTAGATGCTAGTTGTGACTAACCTTACAAAAAGAATGCATGTTTTTGCTAATTATAAAAGAACAACTAACCACCAAACCTACATGTTCTTTTATATTTGATTCTAGGAAGGAGAAAATATAAAAAAAATCAATTTAATGTTCTTACTTTTTTTTCAAGATAAAAAAAACATATTATTGTGACTCACCTTACAAAAAATTTACTGTCCACAAATCTTACTACTGACAGTTTATTTTAACTTGTATAATTAATATAAACTATTTAGATAATTCTTTCAAGAAAATATACTAATAGTTCAATATTACAATAAAACAATAAAACTTGCATACTTTTAAAGTTGAACCAAAATTTCATCAATAATTTTTCCATGTGTGCTCATACAAAATGGAGTGATGCTAGAAAAAAAAGCTGCTCTAAATGTTGTCAAGTCGATATTTAGAAACTTCAATCTATGTACAACAAACTGAGAACTGAGTGAGATGTATTTCTAAAAAAAAAAATATGCTTGTCCCATGTTCTGTGGAATTGCCCTAATGAATTATTTTAGATTTTTTTTAATAAATTTGGTTGAAACAATTGTCGTTATTATAGGGGTGTTACAGATTTTTCCGATCGCTACTTGATGTTTTAATTTTTAGATGTACGCGTTGAAGAACATGTTCAGTTTTTTTTAGCAGTACACGTGAAAGAAAACGAACTTAAAATAAAGCTAAAATCTGTGTGGTTTATGTGTGTTCGAAAAAAAGAAATACCTGATAGAAAAATGATCGTGTATATAACGAAATATTAAAACGAAACACATTATGTTCGGCACCGTACAAAATATAGAAACACACATAATTGATATGAAAATAAAAGTATGTGTTTGTTGGTCTGAGCTATGTTTGTGTACATATATGTACAAGTTTGTTATTCAGTGTGTTTTTTTCTTAACTCTGCTTCACACCCTTAAAAGCTGTAGCACTATGTTATTAAGCTATATATTAGTTTTTTTTTAAATTTATTTAGGGTTTATTGCCTTTACCAAATTTTAAAAGAGGCAAATAACGTAAAAAAAGAAAAAATCCATAAGAAAAAGTATTTGTACATATTAAATATTAATTGCATTAATCAAATTAAAAATTGCTTAAGTTGGTAACTTGTAGGATACGCATTGCTCTTTAGGATCTCTGTGAGTCAATTTGGTATCGACTTAACCAACTCTAAAATTACGCTTTTTAACATTACCTTTGAGATAATTTTATGTTTTATGTTCCGCACTCCAGTAAATCTGACAAATGGACCGAGTTTACCAACCCCGTTTCCTGCAATACAACTCTAAACTATAATGTCACCTCTATCGTGTTTAATTGTTGGCAAAAGATTATCTTTATTTAATACATTTCCACTTTTTCGTCAAATTAACTTTATCTCTTTAATGACGGGAATGCAAAACTTGCTTTCATCTGAAAATAAAACCCGTTTTCAAAATTCTGAAGCCTTGTTTACATACTCATTGCAATGTCCATACGTTTTTATACCCTCCACACCACTGTGTAGAGGGTATATATATCAGTTTGTCATTCCATTTGTAATGCATCGAAAAATACATTTTTGATCCTTATAACAACTCAAGTCGCTAGCTAATGTCCGTCTGTCTTTCTGTCTGTTGAAATCACACTCATTCACAAAATATACCATTTACCCGGGTAAACTTAGATAATATTTTTTGCCATTATATCGATCAGGTTTGTATTTAAAATGGGGTAAATCGGGCATGATTGTACCAGGATATAACCTAAAAATTTTTAAAAATTCAATGAGTTTTTTGTTTTAATTTAGTATTAAGTTTATCAAATTGTTTACTTTTTCAAATACATTGTTTCCAATTATTATAAATAGTACAATAAGTCCTGATATTTATGTAAACTTAAAACCCAGGATATCAAACACTTGGCAAAGGCGAATTTAACAATTTTTCCTTTTTTCTATTGACATCCGATTTGTTTTAATATTTTGCGACCGGCATCTTGAAGGATGTCTTTCCTGAAGGGGTTTTTGTTTTTAGAATTAATTTGCGAAGCACAAATTCTGGGATTCTGTTTTGCTGATGCCATAATAGTTCTCTTTTCGCGCGACCAGAATTGAATTGGTGGATTTGTAGTTTTATACGACGTACTGCCCTGAGGAGTGGCTTCTGCCTATGATCACAGCTGTTTCACGAAAAGATATTAAGCTAAGCTTTAGGATAATTTTTTCTCGTCAGCACCAATTTGTTTGATTTTGGGACTCATCTAAAAATATAATTTCCAAAAGAAATATAATGTAACAAACCTTTACGCCGTTGCATAATTCGTGTGATTCCTCCAATTTTAAATGTACGAAAACTTTTTCTGGCACTCCTAGTTACCATTCTGCGTTTTTTGCATTGCCAATAAACAAACTTGAAGTAGAAACGTGCCGTAAGCTTTTTGAAAAACAAGCACAAATTCGCAATGTGTTAATGGTAAAAAGTCCGTAATTGAAAGTATTTCATTAACATTTTTATTATTTAAAATTTTCATCTTCAAGTGTACGTATACTCATTTTTGCAAGTGTAAAATTGTGTACTTTGATTAACACTTCCGATACATATATATATGAAATAAAAATTTTAACTCTTGTTTTATTTTAGAAAATGTAGAGTATTTTACTTTGGTACAAACTTGTGTAATATGTACTGTGAGTGTCAAAAAAAGTAAACACCAATTTTTAATCTTTAAATTGTTCTATTAGAAAGAAGTTATTAGTGACTTACGATAAAAAGTAATATCACAGAGTTCAGTATTATACCATTCAGAGATTGACTTGTGTAAAACATGAAATCAAATCAAGTGAAAACATGGCATAAATTTCTCGAAAGTGAAAATACATCAGATTTTACGCGTCAAAAAAAGTAAACAGTTGTAACACTTATTTACGCTTTTTTATATTTCGGGGAGGAACCCAGTTTATTTTTTACTAATTAATAATACCTAAAAAGAAGTAAAATACTCGGAAAATTATTTTAGCTTTAAAAGAAAAAAGTAAATCCTTACGTGAATTAGAGCAATCTTGGGTAGGAAGTACTGCATAATAAAAAAAAAAATAATTGATAAATACGTCAAACACTATCAGGTTGAAGATTTACTGAGATCTGGACGCCAAAGCGGCTCAGTGGTACCGAATACCGAAGTTTGAGTTGCAGTAAGAGAAGTAAAAACAATTCCAGCATAAAGTGCTGTTAAAATATCAGAAAACATAACGCAGACATCAGGCAAACCAGTAAGTTCGAGTACAGTAAGGAGATCGCTTCCAAAAATGGTCTGCATGGAGGGATACTACGCAAGAAAGCAAACAGAATCAGAGCATATGTATGGAATTCGCGTAAAAGTAAAAAATTAGGCTCTATCTTTTTGTGAAAACATATTATGTACAGATGAGAGGAAACTGAAAATTTTCCGAACGAAAAGAACCCCAAAAATATTGCGTGCTAAGAATGAAACCTTCAAGGAAAAGTGTGTTACCAACACTGTCAAACACGGTGGGGGTCCAGTTTTGGTTTGGGGATATGTGGCGGCAACAGATGGATGGTACCAGATGGCTGGTAATCTTGTTTTTATTTACTCCACTATAAAAAAAATGGATTACTTAGCCATTTTGAAGGACTCAGTCGGCTCTAGCGTCGAGAAATAAGGCATTGATGGAAACTGGATCTTTCAACAGGACAAAGATCTAAAGCAAGGCAAACCTTAAGAAGGCTCTAAAGGAAGAATGAAGCATAATCTCCCCCGATATAACAAAAAAACTTGACGAGTCGATGCGTAGAAGACTATGTATAAAAAAAGTTTACTTTTTGTATTGAAGTTCTGTTGCTTTTTCTTTGCTGTTTACTTTTTTGACGGGTAAAATTTGGTCATTTTCTAAATTTGGTCATTATTATTGAATAATTCTTGAATTCCTTATAAAGGGGTTTTCAACAGGAACGTTACAAAAATAGAAAGACAGGAACAGCAAACGACGCCATATTTCTTGCCGCTCTTTTAACATTTCTCTTCAGTAAGGTTTGCCATTTCATGATGGAAAGATATACGAGCCAACAACGAGTCGAAATTATTTAAACTTACTACCGAAATTCGGAGTCAGTGGCCTCAACGTTAAGAGCGCTACGTCCAATTTATGGTCGTCATAATCGTCCTAGCAGATCAACAATTGAGCGTCTAGTGGAAAAATTTGGATCCACAGGCACAGTACAAAATGTTCCCGTGCCAGTGAGACAAAGTAGTGCCTGTAGTGTCGAGAATATTGCTGCCGCTGAGGCTTCAGTTGAAGAAAGCCCAAAGTGTCTCTCACACGTCATTCTCAAGCGTTGGGCATCTCTGTGACGTCGTTGTGGCGAATTTTGCGAAAAGATCTTGGCCTACATCCGTACAAGATCAAATTGACGCGAGAACTGAAGCCGCTTGACCACCAGAAGTGACGTATGTTCGTGAATTGGGCTGAGCAACAACTTGAAAATGATTCGGATTTTCATCGAAAAATCTTCAGCGATGAGGCTCATTTCTGGCTGAATGGCTTCGTCAATAAACAAAATATGCGTTATTGGTCAGACAGCAATCCACACGTACTCCATGAGTCATCATTGCATCCCGAAAAATTACGGTTTGGTGCGGTTTATGGGCCGGCGGCGTCATTGGGCCGTACTTCTTCCGTGATGATCAAGACCGGCACGTTACTGTGAATGGGAATCGCTACCGTTCAATGATAACCGAATATTTTTGGCCCCAATTGGATGATATGGACTTGGAGGACATGTGGCTCCAACAGGACGGCGCCACAAGCCACACAGCGAATGTCACAATCAATTTATTGGAAACCAAGTTTGGAGAACGTGTTATCTAACGAAATGGTCCAGTCGATTGGCCGCCTCGGTCGTGCGATTTGACGCCGTTGGACTATTTCTTGTGGGACTACGTCAAGTCTATGGTCTATGCCAACAAGCCAGCGACGATTGATGAACTTCGTACGAATATCGAACGTGAAATTGCAGCAGTATCGGCCGATTTATGCTTGAAAACCGTCGAAAATTGGGTTCAGCGTCTGGACTTCTGCAAGCGTGCCCGTGGTGGCCATGCAAAAGAGATCGATTTCCATACATAATGGCATCGAACGTGCTTTCGCACGAATAAAGAATTTCATTGATATCCAAAACCGTTTTTGTTTTATTTAAAAAAACTTTTGTAGCGCTCTTATTGAAAAACCCTTTATTTATTTTTGATTTTGTGTTAATTACCTCGTTTAAAAAAAAAAAACTTTTAATATATGAATGTAAGTAACTAAGGTGTTTACTTTTTCTTGACGGTCACATGGACATGTACAGATTAGTAAAGAAAAATGTTTATAAAAATTTTAACTATAAATTTGCAGACATTTTTGTTATAGAATATTTCCTCTCAAATTCGCTTGAAATTTAATTTTTATTTGTTAGTTTTTTTTTCCATAAAGCAAATTGCGAATAATGCTGGTTTATTTTATTTTTATCGCAAATTAAGAAACAAAACATATTTCTACGAACTTGATAACAACTTTGTGTTAGTTTCATTTTAAACGAGAGTAGTGAAATGGAATCATTTTGCTATACACGTCTATCCGTTGTACATATTAATCATCAACAATCATATGCATTGAGATAATCAGCACAGTACCGTGCCATTTTGGGACACACAAAATAAATCAATCACAAATTTGTTAATATTATTTTTAGAATTCTTATAGATTATACCTTTAATTTTAATCATTCGATAATTTATTACTTCCACTCCTTAGACTCAGTCGTTTTCTTTTATCTTTAGTGTTGTCATTTATTTATTTGATTTTTTGCTTTATCAATGTTATTATTTTAGAAAATACAGAACCGAGAATTGTTAAACGGTTAAATTTTTTTTCTATACAAATTGCAATCATTTGAAAAAGTGAGAGAAATGTTCTATAATAACGTTATAAAATAGAAAACTTATTTTAACTTCATGGAGCACAAACACATTTTTGTAAAAATCTATAATATTAATAGGCTAGGCGATTTCTTGTGACCGGTGTTTTGTTCTACCGTTTTATCCCGATTTTGACCAAACGTTTAATATTTGAAAGGCATTTCTTTTTAGCCGTTTTGCAGATTTACAGATTTCAAAATTTTTTCCTTCATTTTGAGTAAATTGCATAAAAGTTGCTACGAACACATACAAAAATTACACATATGGTATGTGTGTTTCAATAAATTTGTTAATGGTTTGTTAATGAGTTTGTTATCTTCATTCACAATAATAATAAACCATACAAGTGTTGGTTTGTGAATTGGCTAAGTTGAAAAATAAAGTTGCCTAGAAATTGCACTCGAATTTCGAGCGCTGGAATCTGCTAGTATTAATAAAACAAAAATATGCAAAAATTAAGTATTTTCTAGTCAGAGACAGTGTTTGTAACTCGGGTTGTCGATCTAGAATTCACGATTGACATACATTTACCAAAAACCTGGGATGTTAGTTTTATTTACAGACTTTGGGAGTTTAAATTTTTTATGAACAAGTTTGCTTATTTGTTTTAAAACAAACTAGCAGAGTCCAGCCCTTGAAATTCAAGTGCAAATTCTAGGAAATTTTACTTTTTCATTTATAAATTATTTTATAAGAGCCTAAAGGTGTGCTAATCAATTTTAGCCAATTCACAATTCAACAAAAATTTAATAAACACACACACAGCATTGTATAGTCAGTGTTGCCATAATTTGAAATTGTAAAGATGCTAAATTGCAAAAAAAAGATGCTAAATTTTATTTCAAATTTCATTATATTATTTTTATTGAAAAATTTAATACTTTAATTTATTTTATTTTTTTTTGGTTTTTAAATGGAAAAGTTTCGATTTATATTTATTAAATTTTAATTAAAATTATTTTGAATTTCATCTGTAATTTTTTTTAACATCAAATTGAGTTTTTTTAGTTTTAAATTAAATATTTTTAGTTTACGGTGATTTTTTTTGTTTTATTTCAAATATAACAGAATTTACATTGTCAATAGAGTATATACAATTATTTTGGTTAATGGAATCTTATATTTCTGTGATGTCTTCATCTTCTTGGCTCTGATATTTTTCTGATGATCGACTTTTATCAACGGCATCGCTCGGTATATTGTAACTGAACGCATTTTTCAAACTTTCTTTTATCCGTATTATAGAACATAACAACTCGAATTTTATTCTGTTGCAAAGTTTGCTTTAACTAAAGCCACTAAACTGAACAAACGTTCAACCTCGGCTTTTGAGAAAGGCAAAACTAATAAAGACAATACAAATATGGATAACTCTTTAAATGGATTTTCGCCAATATAATTTTTGAAATTATTATCTTAAATGCAGAAAGATATTGTATTCAGTTCTGTGATATAACACCATTGGTTTGAATTTTTTCTGTTTAAGATGATCTAAATTTAAATTCTTCTAATATATTGGTTATCGGTTCTTTTACCCGGTTTAATGTGTTTTTTATTGAAAATTTTGACATTTTTTTTAAACAATAATATTTTTGGCAATCGACTTTTTAATTCTTAACAAGCTCCTTTAAAAAAACGATGCGTATATTTATTTTTAATTATTTACTATTTTATTTACATATTTAAACATACAAAAATACTGTTAAAAAGCAAAAAACTTGAAAAAAAAACAAATAAAAACTTATTTACCAATGTCAAATATTATATATTTTATCTATAACGAAAAGAGCAGTGTTGTAAAAATAGTTATACACAATTTTCTCAAATTACACTTTGAGAAATTAGAACATATCAATACAATTTTATTTAAAATTGTATATTCAAAAAATAATGAAAAAAAAAAAGATGTTAAAAGTTGTAGAATAGTTCTAAAGCAGCCAACACATATTTTTATTTTCATATCAATTATGTGTTTTTCTAAAAAAAATCATGACTGTGTTTTGTTTTAATATATCATTATCTACACGAACGTTTTTCTATCACGCATTTTTTGTTTCGAACACACATAAACCACACAGATTCGAGTGTAGCTTTATTGTAATTTCGTTTTCTTGGACGCGTACATCTAAAAATTTAAACATTATCAACTCGCGATCGAAAAAAACGAAATTAAGTCATAAACAACATATAAAATTTCTCTGTTTTCTATTTTATTATTTTATTTTTTATTTTTATTAGTTATTATCCTTTTATTTTTATTTTTTTTATAACTGCTAATGAATTATTTTAAATTTTTTTAATAAATTTGGTTGAAGCAATTGGTGTCGTTATTATAGGGGTGTTTCAGATTTTTCCGATCGCGAGTAGATAATGTTTTAATTTTTAGATGTACGCATTCAAGAACATGTTCTGTACGAGTTTTTTATTCAGTGTTTGTTTTTTTCTGAACTCTGGTTTATACTGTAATATACAAATTTTTTGCAATTCAATTTATATATCTCGTATATTTTACGACACTTTCACGTTAATTGTACAAAAAACTTCGTATCTATTTTGTTATTGCTATAAAATTTGGATTAATCATCATTGAACATATTACATCTAATCTTTTTGAAATTTCTTTATATTATTCATATAAAAACCTAAAGTCTTCGTGTTTTAGTTTTTAATACGTATTATTAAAATAATCTTCCTTATTTGTTATAAAAAAATGACAAATCAGGGGGTCTAAATGTCGCATTCGTTATCGACATTTTTTTTTCTTTTCTACCACATTAACGAATTATGGTTCCTGGCTAAGAATTACAGTGAAACGAAGTCTGACGTTTGTCCATATTCTTTAAATAATAAAAAAATTTAACAAAATAATAAAATTAACACACACGTAAAAAATAGACAGTATACTTTCATTAAATGTTGTTTCTGCTCCTCATCTATTGTAATTTTGCCATGGTATTCTTGAATCAACTTTATGCCTCTTTCTGCAGTATCATTGAGGACATTTAAGTTTTGGACAAACTTAATTTCAGAAAATAAGTCCAGAATATTATTTTCTAGAAGTATTTAAATATTATCAACAAGTTTTATCGAAATCCTTTCACAAATATATATTATTTCGATATTTTTTTTAAAAAAATTGTAAATCTCCTTAAATTTGACCTTTGACCTTAAAGAGGGACAGGTTATAGTATTTCAATTTAACCTTAATTTACAAGATTGACAACTTATATTAAGTAGTATAATATTCTGACAAAAGATATTGAAAAATATGAAAACACAAAAATGCTGTAGCCTAAAAGTTTAAAAAGTATGTAAAATCAAATATTTCTTCAAATCCGCTGAAATAAAAACGCTGCCCTCGCCAAATTAAGAACAGGATACCTACAATATTTTGCATTTATAATCACATGTATTGAGTTAATAAGACCTTAAAGTCTAATCGTTGATTTCGGTAAATAACTTGAACAAAATTTTTGAAAAAATAAAATTGGAGATTCTGAAATAGTGCTAAAAAATACGTAGCGTTTTGACATTAATTTAGAACGGCTTAACAATAGACGAGATGTAAAATACTTTACATAAGATCATTTTGGGATCAGAAGAATGGAAAAATATTGTTGTTGTAAATTATTTCAATATCTTTAAAAAAGTGAGCTCGATTTTCTTAATCAAGTGGTCTGCGGCGCATTTATTGCCTGGGGAACTTGATATAACTTGGCTGGTTTTCAACCGATAATAGATTTAGTTATATTATTAGAAAGATATTTTACTCCAGATTATGTTTAATTAATTAATTTAGTTAAAACTGAATTACTAATATCAAAATTTTTGTGAAAATTGAATTTTTTTGATAATTTTGCGCGTCCAGAAAGCATTGTCGGATTTGGCTCAAATTTTGCGCACTAAAGTTTTAGATCCAGTGTCACAATAATCCGACCCTCACACCTTAAATTTCGACCAAAATTTTTTTCATACAAACCGCTGTCGCCCTAATTAACAAATATTCAGGCAACAAGCCAAGAAACATACGCCCGTATTCATAATCAAATTCTAGCAGTTGGCTAACTTTTTTTCATACGAAAATTTCTAAATTTGTATGAAAAAAAGTTAGCCAACATACGAAAATTTCAAAATTTGTATGAAAAAAAGTTAGCCAACATACGAAAATTTCAAAATTTGTATGAAAAAAAGTTAGCCAACTGCTAGAATTAATAACCTCATCTAGCGTGGGTAAGACTCTTTTGGGTAACTTAGAGTGTATGGTATCTTAAAATCAGCCAAGACCTACTATACCTATTTTGCTTCTACCTCTGATTAGACATTGTTTGCATTTGCAAACGTGTTTCGATAATATTTTATCGAACGTAAAGTTATTTTTTTTTTTTATCATTTTCTTGTTAGTATTTTTAATTTAGTAAGTGTTTTCTCAACAATTCTGACGTGTTTCAGTTTATTATTGTACATGAAAAATATTGCAGATGTTCGTTCTAGCGATAAAAGTTCATGATAAGGGATTTAAAAAATCTGTTAATTTATTGTTTGATGTGTAGTAAATTTGATGCAAATCGTACAGTAATGTAGATCAGGTAGTTCGGATATTGCCGCATATAGGGCAAGGGAAATTCTACATTAAATTTGTTTCAGAAATTATGAAATGAATTTCAAAAAACATAAATTGATTTTCAAAAATTATAAAATGTATTTCAGAAAGTATCAATGGATTCGGAAAATATCAATTGAATTAAAAAAAAACATACAGTTTGTCAAAAAAATCTTTGCACAGTAAGAAAAACTTGAAAATGTTATTTTCATTTAAGAATTTCAACAAAAAATTCTTTATATATTCGTTGTTTTTTTTTTCTTACACACTTCCGTTACTGTACTTGTTCAGAACACCACACAGTGGGTTCGATGGTACTGAAAGTGGCGATTAATTCAGGGAAGCCATAGTTTATAAATATTTTGAGTTTTTATTGATGATTAATTATAAATACATATAAAAACACAGCTATTTAGAAAAAAAAAAAATGGAAAAATAATTTTTTTTACCTGTTAGGCGCTTTTTTGTTTTTCGGCAAAAAAAATTCTTAGTTCACTATTTTAACTGTAACTTTGGAATGAAAAGCGATAAATTAATAAATCACATTGGAAATTAGAGCGTATTTAATGTGCTATTAAAAAACTTAAATAATAAATATATCTGTAGTCACAAGTGATAACCGCCTAACTCGAAAATCATGCTTTTGAGAAAAATAGCTTTTTGTATTTATAAATGTAATGGGGCTTCATTACGACTTAGGTCAGAATATTTGTAGTAATATCTTTTTAAAAAGCAGCGTTAGATAAATAAGGATTTCACGTAAATATAAAGATTTTTTAGTAGAATATGATAGTATACATAACTCAAATCGGCGAAATCATTCTTTCGAGAAAAATAACTGTTTATATAAATGTAATGGGGATTTGTTACGACTTAGGTCAGTATGTTTTCATTAATAACTTTTTAATAAAAAGTGTTAGAGAAATGGGGATTTCACGTATATAAAGGGTCCGCCATCTAATGTTTTTTTTTTCAACTAGTGCTTATTTCGTGAATGGTAACACAGCTCATGTCTGATTTGACAGATAATTAGTTTTATCCTTCCGCTGAACGAATATGGTTGTGTATACGCTTGAACAACGCTGGGAGATATTGCGACATTACTTTGAAAATCATGGTAATGTTGCAGAATGTGTGCGAAAATTGCGTACGGATTTTGGAAGAAGAGAAGCACCGTCAGCTCCGTATGTTCGTTATCTTGTGAAAAAAGTGAAAGAAACTGGCATCCGCATCGATAAACCAAAGCGTGAAAAGCCAAAAACAGTGCGTACACCCGAGAATATTGCTGCTGTGGCAGAAAGTGTGCGTGAAGCGCCATCAACATCAATTCACCGTCGTTCTCAAGAATTGAACATTTCTGAGGCATCATTGAGACGAATTTTGCATAAAGACGTTGGTATGACGCCATACAAAGTCCAATTGGTTCAGGAGTTGAAGCCAACTGACCATCCAATGTGTTTTCGCTTCGCTAAGTGGGCCTGCGATCGACTTACAGAAGATGCCGATTTTGCAAAAAAAATCATCTTTTCAGATGAAGCTCATTTTGATCTTGGCGGGTATGTAAACAAGCAAAATTGTCGCATTTGGGGCACAGAAAACCCGCACGCATACATTGAAAAGCCGATACACCCAAAACAAGTCACCGTTTGGTGCGAAAATGAGCAAGGAGTGGCCGTTACAGTCAATGGCGATCGTTATCGGGCCATGTTGAACGAATTTTTGTTCCCAAAAATTGAAGAGGAGGATATTGGCAACATTTGGTTTCAACAGGACGGCGCTACGTGCCACACAGCCGAAGCTACACTCGATGTTTTGCGCCCTGTTTTTGAAGATCGCATTATCAGCCGCAGAGCTGATGTCGTTTGGCCAGCTCGGAGCTGCGATTTGACACCGTTGGACTATTATTTGTCGGGTGCCCTCAAAGATAAGTGTTACGCCAACAAGCCAGAGACAATTGACGCTTTAAAGGACAATATTCGTGAAGCCATTGGTGAAATACAGCTGCACCCAATCGATAATGTGCTTAAAAATTGGACCGATCGTGTAGGCTACTGCATGGCCAGCCAAGGCAGCCATTTGAATGAAATTATTTTCCATTATTAACCGGAAGGATTGTACTTTCAAATAAAAAAAGAAATTTGAGATAATATTCAGTAGTTTTTTTTATAGCATTTTCAAAAAAAAAAAAAAGTTATTTGGCGGAGCCTTTTTAAAGCGTTTTTAGTATTTAGAATATGACAGCATACATAACTCAAATCGTTCTTATGTCGACTTAGGCGGTTATCGCTTGTGAGCACAGATATAATGTATATTAATATTAGTTAATTTAAAATCAAAATTTTGTTTTTCACTAAATCCCATGAATATCCCATAAATATATAAAATTATCTCAAAAAAGTCACGAAAGAATGGTTTATTAAAAAAAAAAATTAATTTTTTTGGTGAAATCTTTGTTTTTATTTTACAATTTTAATAAACAGTATTAAAATAAACTCTGCATTATCAAATTCACCATAACTATCCCAATTATCATAATCTTCATTATCATCATCATCATCTTCATCATAATTATCATCGTCATCCCATCTTCATTGCTATTATCATCACCTTCGTCACCATCTTCATTATCTGCATCTTTATTATAATTTTCATCAGAAATATTGGGCAAAACCAATAACTCTAATTCCGAAGTTGGTAAATTTATTTTTTTCTTCTGCCCATATTTCTTGCACATGCTAGAAATAAATGGGTTAGAACTTGGAAGAAGCCTATTGAAACTATCAGCATTGGACTTTTCTCGGATGAATTTACGGGCAAAGTGCTTTGTATAGTTTTTAAAATCTTTATTTCTGGCTTCTTCCAATAATTCTCCAATTGGTAAAATTTCGTGCTGTATAATTTCCAGCCCGTAAATAAAAAAATTATGCAAAGTGGGAGGCATACAAAACCACGAATATTTTTCAACGAAGTATCTTGCTGTGTTGTGAGCAAATCTACGAAAATTTTCCAAATGAATCTCATGACCACAAGAAACAGCAATTAGTATTGTATACATTTTTTTTTTATCACATTAAGTCCACTTTTATAATTTTAGCAGATATTTCCACGTTCTGAAAAAAAAAAACATCTAGCGTCTAACCCAAAATGCATCAACACAAACAATACACAAATACCAAAAGTATAGAAAAAGACAATATTCAGAAACAATATTCAAACCCAACTATAACTAACTTCATAAGTGCGGTCCATAACACGTGGAAAATGCAGAGTTTAGAAAAAAACACACACTGAATAAAAACCTCTTACATATATGTAAACAAACATAACTTAGGCCAACACACACATACTTTTATTTTCATATCAATTATGTTTGTTTTTAAATTTTCTTCGGTGCCCAACACAATCATGACTGTGTTCGTTTTAATATTTCGTTATTTACACGAACATTTTTGTATCACGTATTTTTTGTTTCGATCACACATAAACCACACATATAAGAGTGTTGCTTTATTTGAAGTTCATGTTCTGGTACGTGTACTGGAAAAAAAAGCAGAACATGTACAATAAACAGGTTCGAGCTCAGTTATATTTTAAGTCGTGTTCTGGCTCGTGTACTAAAAAAAAAACAGAACATGTACAACAAACAGGTTCGAGTTCAGTTACATTTTAAATTCGTGTTCTGGCTCGTGTACTGCGAAAAATTGAAATATCAATTCGCGATCTGATACACCCCGACAAAAACGACAACAATTGTTTCAACCAAATTTATTAAAATTTTATTGACCCTTTTTTATGACTTGCGTTGCAAATTGTTTACAATTGTCAAATATTTTAAAATTTTATTGGCCATTTTTTCGTGATTTACGTTGAAATTATTTACAATTGTTTTTATTGACTGGTTTTTAATAAAAGATGGTAATAAAATACTGAAGACACAAAAACTATTTAGCATCATAAAAGTTACACCTGCTCGTTGTTAGGTTTTTTTACATTACCCACCCCTATTTTCGCAACCAATTAGTGTCATAGACGAAAAACCCAGGATCTTTTGCAAACATTTTTTTTGGTAACAAATAACTTTAGACACAAACAAATTTTGCATCAATGCACAATCCTTTTGATGCAATGATTTTTTATGATCTTTTGCGTAAAAACCCAATGAGTGTCAATAAAAAAAACCCAAAAAAAATATTTTCATATTTTATTGTCCCTTTTTTATGACTTACGTTACAATTGCTTGCAAGTGTTACAATTTCACGCAATTGATTTTGCAATAAATAGCGAGTGCGTGTGTCATTTATTCATTAAAAGTGGTTCAGTTTTCATTAGATCGTGATCTATAAGTGTACTGTGTTATTGTGTAAATTGCAAACATTTTGTGAAAATTAAAAAAATTGGAAAGCAATAAGAGAAATAAGTTTTGCTATAAAAAATACGCAACTTTTAATAGCGAAACGAAAAAATTTACATGTCTGATTGAAACCTGCAAGAAAGATTTAAGTGCAGAATGCAGTTTTTGTGTCTTAAGTATTTTATTACCATATTTTATTAAAATAAAAACCAGTCAATAAAAACAATTGTAAATAATTTCAACGTAAATCACAAAAAAATGGCAAAAAAAATTTTAAAATATTTGACTATTGTAAACAATTTGCAACGTAAGTCATAAAAAAGGGTCAATAAAATTTTAATAAATTTGGTTGAAACAATTATCGTCGCTTTTATCGAGGTGTATCAGATCGCGAATTGATGTTTCAATTTTTCGCAGTACACGAGCCAGAACACGAATTTAAAATGTAACTGAACTCGAACCTGTTTGTTGTACATGTTCTATTTTTTCTTAGTACACGAGCCAGAACATGACTTAAAATATAACTGAACTCGAACCTGTTTATTGTACATGTTCTATTTTTTCTTAGTACACGAGCCAGAACACGACTTAAAATGTAACTGAACTCGAACCTGTTTATTGTACATGTTCTGTTTTTTCTTAGTACACGAGCCAGAACACGACTTAAAATATAACTGAACTCGAACCTGTTTATTGTACATGTTCTTTTTTTTTTCAGTACATGTACCAGAACACGAACTTCAAATAAAGCAACATTCTTATATGTGTGGTTTATGTGTGATCGAAACAAAAAATACGTGATACAAAAATGTTCGTGTAAATAACGAAATATTAAAACGAACACAGTCATGATTGTGTTGGGCACCGTAGAAAATTTAGAAACGCACATAATTGATATGAAAATAAAGATATGTGTTGGCTGCTTTAGAACACAACATTGTGTGTTTCGTGTGTGTATTTTCTGAACCTTGGGAAAATGTCCCAATTTTGGATTAAAAAAAAATACTAAAAATAGTTACACATAATTTTTATAAACAAAAAAAAATTTTCTATATCTTAAAATACCTGAAATTGAAGGTTTCATTATAAAAGTTTCACTTTTTTAAAGATTTAATAGAAAAATAAGCACTTGAATCGTAAAGAATTTCAATTTTTCTACTTTTTGCGAAAGCAGCATTAATTTGCTGACTTTGACAGCACATCACGGGGTAAGTATACAACATAGATGGCTGAAATTTCACATAGTGATGTAGAATTTTATCTAGTTTCACTCTATTTAAAAGCTTCTGACAAAACCTATTCTAAAATTTCAATTAATTGCCAGTTTGGGACCATTTGAACCCAATGTGCGCCATCACATTAAAACGACACACGCTTTACAACAACAACAACAACAACAACAACAGAAAACAATGTTTACTCAGTATGAATTGTGTCAAAAAATATTTGCATAATGAGTAAAGACAACAATAAATCCATTAATTTTCCACCAATTTTGTGCGTTTGGGGTTTTTCATGAATGCTATTGCATGGAAAAGAGGTTGAATAATTGCCACGAAAACGAGTTTTTCAAAATATTAAATTAATGTATTTGATATGTTCAACATCATATGCTGTGCTGAAACAGAAGGAAGTTTCGAATTAAGTCTCACCAGGCATACCAAAAATTGTGACGTAGCATGGTGAAAGCAAAATAATTAAAACTATTTTTACGATAAACCGCAGTCCAACAAAAAAGGATTAGTGAATAATGATTATGGGCTGAGTGTCTCACATGTAACCATCCGAAATGTAATACAAAAACACAAATATTCCTCACGGGTGACTAGGAAAAATCCTGTGCTCTCAGTGAAAAATATTGAAAAACGATTTAAATTTGCCACACATTTCAACACATTTCTCTTCACCCAGAGCAAAGTACTGAAACGACGTTATTTTCTGTGATGAGACGAAAGTGATGGACCAAAAAAAGTTATTTGAATTAGAAATCAATGTTTCTTTTGAGTTTTTAATTTTTCCTTCATGTGCAAAGATTTTATTGAAAAACTGTATTATTACAAAAATATATTATTTCTGAAATAAATTTTAAGTTCTCTGATATACATTTGATGATTTTTGAAAATCAATTGATGTTTTCTGAAAATCAATTGATCATTTCTAAAAAGCAGTTGATTTTTTCTGAAATGCAAATGGAAAAGGTGTAGTTAGTTCTAAGGTGACCAAGTCGCTCGATAGTGTGTGATTTTCTTTACAAAGTTCATAAACCATTTATTCAATACTAGCGCCAAAGCATCAACAATTCAAACGCGTTCCGCAGTCAGTGATCCCAAATACATATAAACTAAATTCTCATTTTCGATAAAACTTGGTTAGAGATCATCAGAGAACCCAATACATCCGTTCGATACGTGGGCAAAAAACCAGCAACATCCAAATCCTATGTTCATATAATAAAAAGAGGTCATAATCATTAACAGCCGTATTCATAAGCTTAAGTTATGCATTTTTTTCAGACTTATTCATTGGATGGTCGTGAGTCTATTCATAAGACTTTTATCTTCTCACTAATTAAAATTTTAAAATCATCCCTTACTCGGATTGTTATCAGTCGTTTTATTTTAATCACCTCTGATTTTTAAATTTGCATATAAATTAAAATATTAGAAAAATTAAAAACTGCTAAAATAGAAAAAAATATTTAAGGCCTAGGTAGACACGCGTAACGGCAAAGGCGCGAATCAGTTGATTAAACCTGTCTTATGAAAAACACATGAAAGTGCTTACCCGACTTTAGCTAAACGTATCGTATCGTTAGCTTCTGTTCTTCTTCTTCTTCTTTTTCTACTGACACATGCAATGATGTGTCTATTACACAATGTGGCATGTATAACAAGTAAGAAAATTATAGTCGGTCTAGACCGACTATATGATACCCTATACCATGGTTCAGAGACCCTATCTTTCGGTCCAACTACTTCGATATAGAAAATAAGCATAAACCAAATTTGAGTGGGATTTTTATTAATTTTTTTGGCTGCAGATATGAAAAAGTTCATATCGGATGCTATATCTATAAAGGGACTAGGTCCAAAAATGGACCGATCCTGATCATGTTTGGTAAAGTCTCTTGTATTTTGCAAAAATATGTACAAACAAAATTTGAGAAGAATCAGTGCAATATTTTTGTTTTTTAATAGATTTAAGTGAAGATCGGGAAGCAGCTCTATATGGGGTCAAAGGGATCATTTTTGGACTACTCATTAGTGGATGTAATGAACGCATACAAACCCAATTTGAGTAAGATCTATATGACAATTTGGATCTTATGGCAATTTATGTCGATTTCATATGGGTAATTTGTATGGGGGCTAGGTCTGAACATGGACCGATTCTCACCAATTTCAATAGCGTTCATCCCATGGCCGATAAAAGCTTATATACCAAATTTCATCAAAATATATTCATATTTGCGACCTGCAGTTTGATTACAAGCTTTACATGGACACACAGACGGACGGACGGACGGACGGACGGACATTGTTAAATCAACTCAGAAAGTGATTCTGATTCGATCGGTATAATTAAAGATGGGTCTAGGTCAAATATTTTTGGTTGTTACAAACAGCAGCACAAAGTCATTATACCCAAACCACATAGTGGTATAGGGTATAAAAATGACTTGAGACACTAGGTCTATGTTGTCATTTTGTGGGTGTACAAATTTTTATGTGGTTGATACAGCTCCCCTATACAGCCATTGTTTAATAAGTAAACTAAAAAAAAAAACACATGCAAAAAGTACATTTAAGCTAATTGCACGTGGAGCAGCAACGCCAGGACCACAAAGTAAAAAACTGAAACGCGTTTTCTCATGCGATATAATAGAAGCCGCGAGGCAACCTTTGCTCGATGGATGGCAAATTGAAACTCCCGTTAGCTTCTGTTGATTTAAGATTTTTGCTACGTTTGTACGTGACATTTGTTAACAGTCGATAAAGTTTGGTTAATTTTACACGTTTTTACGTTACGATACGATACGGTTACATTTTAACAACGTGTGGCTAACTACGCCGCCTTTAAAAATGAATTGGGAATTTAAAGATTCCAATATATTAATTTACTCATTTTTTTATTATTAAAAAAAAGTTATTTTTGCTTCTTAGATATTTTTAATTAATTTTGTTACTATAAAAAGATGTTGACAGAATTGTACTTGTACATAATGCTTAGGCATGATGATTTTTTACGACGTTGATTTTCTTAATTCTCTTTTGAAGCTGCTACCAAAAACCTTTTGCATTCATACGATGATCTTTAGTTGCATGTCTTTATTGTTAATATACTTTAGTTTATTTTTCGCATTAAGATAAATATAAAAAATATATGAATTAATGTAAATTCTTTTTTTCATTTTTCAATTCAAATTATTTATTTGTTAAATATTATTTACATTATTTCATTATAAGATTTAATCTTTCTACTTAATAATTTATCATAATTTTTAAAACTATATACAAAAACCTATTTAATATTTAAATTATTAAGAGCAGAATATTTAGAATATCTAATCAAATAGCAGAACGTATCAATATTTAAAAGTTTTAATTTAAAAATCATGTAAATCTTACCTTAAGGCCTAGTTAGCCACACGTAACCTTAACCAAACGTGTCAGCTATTTTTTCTGTTACATGAAAAAGCATATAGAGCAGTTACCGAACTCAACTGTTACGTAACCAGAACGTCCCAATCTGTTGAAAATAGATTTTTGCTACGTTTGTACGTGACATTTGTGGTGGTTCGTTTTTTACGTTCTATAATTGCACCAAATGCCAACGTACATTTACGGTACAGATACATTTTAATAATGTGTGGCTAACTAGGCTTTATTCAATAGATACGCGTAAAAAAGTAAAATTACAAAGTAAATAAAGTACCAGATCGCTCCGAAAAAATAAAGTAATCAAACGCAGAGCCAGAAAACTTAAGAAAACATATTTCTAAAAATCATAACTACTCTGAAACTATTCTTAATCAGACCGGTTTCTGGCATTAAGTCTTCCTCGGTAATTATATTAAACATTAAAATAATTGTTACGTTAACATTGATTAGAATGTTTCTATATGAAATTTCTCTACTTAAGGCGGCCGTTAGGTTTGATCCTGAGTCTATCTATCTCACATAATAATTCCGTTATTGTGGATGATGAAACGAATTGTAAAGCAGACTTTAATGAGTTAACTGACCAGTAATTATAATAACGCATACAATATTTTTTTTTTTAATAAATTTCAAGTCACGTTTCAGCTCAATGGCGGTAATGATATTTGAAGGTCAAAAATTAACAAAATTGAAGGAACGCATGTACCTTGAATTTTTTTAGCTTTTTTCAAATTAAGCAGGTCCAACCCACCCATATTTATATATTAAACACTAAAAGCAAAGTTGAATACTTCTTGTCAAATCGATTCACTGAACTTTCAGATTAATTTTAATCTTAATGTCAAAGCTCTTGATAGACGAATAAGAAACCAATTTCTCTAATAATACTCGTAAGGATTAACATTACTTATACCTCCTTTTTATTACTAGCTGAATCAAATAAAATTTTAAGTAGAATGGCATCGATTTTTTAATTTGAACAGTTTGCTTTAAATGCACGAAATTCGAGTGCAAATTCAAGGAAATTTTATTTTTTCATTAAATTTTTTTCTTTCAAAGTTTTTTAAATCTATATACATAAAAAATTTATGAATATTTAAATAAAGTTCATTAAATTGTGAATTTTTAAATAATATTCATTAAATTTCATTATAAATATTTGTTGAGCACACAGAAGATATATAAATGGGTTTGTTAATAAATAATTTTTTAAGAGTCTTAAGGTATGCCAATCAATTTTATTCAATTCACAATTCAACACAATTAATAAACACACACACACGGCATTGTCTAGTTTTTAGTTGAAGCTTAATTATGTGTTTTATGTATGTTATAACGAAAAATCTGGACTAATTTGAATTGCTTGTAGTTTTAGTATGCCTTTTCGAATCACGCTGGTATTGCGTAATTGGAACTAGTATTGCATCATCTTTTTATCAAATAACTCACAACAGTGCACGCACTATATTAGTCCTTAAAATGCCTTCAAAGCAGCAATACCTCCAAAAGCGCTTTGTACGGTTTTACGTAAAACACGCAGAGAAGGGGAAGTCGTTCACATGTGTCCATTTTATGGCGGAGGGCGTTGCAAAAAATACTATATATTCCATTCTAATATCCTTAAAAACAGAAAGGCAGTCTGGGTCCGGAAGAAACCCGATAATTATGACTGCAAATAACATTAAGAAGATCAAAATAGCTTTCAACAATAAGGATGGGTTAAGCCAGCCCGAAGCGGCCAGAAAATTCGGATGCTCGCAGCCATATATTTGAAAAATGTTAAAATCGTTACATATTGAAGCCAGAAACAAGCAACGGTCTCCTGCTTACACTGAAGAGCAAATTCAACGAGTAAAATCGCAATGTAGGTGGATGTGCAAAAATTTCAAGGGAAAATCATTCATTTTGGATGACGAGCGTTATTTTCCACTTAGCGCTCCACAAATCCCAGGAAATGATGTATTTTACACAAATGACATTTCTGCAACCTCTCCCGATGTAAGATATAGATACACAAAAGGGTTTGAGCAAAAAGTTATGCTTTATATTGCTGTTTCCGATAAAGGAATTTCCAAGCCTTATTTCAAGCCAAAAGGGCTGGCCATAAATCAGGAAGTTTATCAAAATGAATGTTTAAGCAAAATTTTACTTCCATTCATTCATAAATATTATCAGGACAATGATTTTATATTTTGGCCGGACAAGGCCTCCTCCCATTATGCGAAATCCACACTGGACTTCATGGTCAGGATATACATCAAATTTGTTCCTAAAGACAGAAACCCCATCAATTTACCACAGTGCCGACCAATTGAAGATTTTTTTGGCGAACTTAAAAGCTTGGTCTACAAGAAGGGCTGGAAGGCCCAAAATGTCAAGCAGTTGACACGTCGCACCCGGAGGTGCCTTAAAAAAATCTATGAAAATGGCGTACAACGTGCTTGCTCAAGCATCTACACAAAACTTCGTCGTGTGGCCGACAATGGACCACTTATTGAAGTCCATTGAATAAAAATGTTTTGCACTAATTTAATGAAAAAAATATATTGAAGAAATAGTAACAGAAATTACACTTTTGATTGTTCTTTTGAATTAGTCCAGATTTTTTGTTATAACCCGGTAGTAGCAGCTTTAAATGATTATTACCCCCAAAAAAATGTACCAGATGGTGCACATCTGTAAAGAAATACCTTTCAAATGGTATATTTTTTGTTAGAAAAGTTCATTTTTTTTTATTAAAGGTACTTTTTTAAGAACGAGTACTTTGTTAAGAAATGTACTTTTTCAGAAAAGGTAGTTTAAAAAAAAGTACTGTTATGAATATTTTTATTCAGTTATTGCCAATTCTTCATGTTCCTTCCAGGGTTACACATCATTTTGGAATGATTGCATATCAAGCGGATTACGAGGATGTATACTCATCGAACTTGGCATACGTGGTCGTATTATGATGGAAAAATCTGGCATGCGTAGACGTGGCTTATGTTCAAGGTAATTTCACACACTTATTGCAAAAGTTTAATGAATTTATTTATTTTTTTTTTTATTTTTTTTTTTTTAGAAAAATTATATTAAAATCAGACCATCCCACTGGTGATGTTCTATTAGATGAGGCGCTCAAGCATATTAAAGAAACAAATCCACCAGAAACAGTTCAAAGTTGGATTGAATATTTAAGTGGTGAGTATTCAAAGAAGTTAAAACATTATTTTTATTTTTTATTGATCTCTATGTTTACAAGGTAAGGTTCAAGATCATGTATATAATTTCTAACAAAAAAAGTATAAATTTTTGTAATGTAAGAGAAATATGGAGAACATTGGAGTAGCTACTTGTTTATCAGCAGCTTCCTGCCCTCATAGACTTTAACTTGGACTTAATTATTTTGAAACTATTTTTTTATTGTTTTTTTTTTTCTTTTTAATTTAGGTGAAACATGGAATCCTCTTAAATTACGCTATCAATTGAAAAATGTGCGAGAACGCTTGGCTAAAAATCTCGTTGAAAAGGGTGTCTTAACAACAGAAAAACAAAATTTCTTATTGTTTGATATGACCACACATCCTTTAAGTGACAATGTCGTCAAATGTCGCTTAGTAAGAAAGGTATTAGCTGTGTTTCTTTTTTTTAATTATTAAAGAAAATCTTATATATTTTTAAACTTTCTTTTTAGATACAAGATGCCGTTTTATCTAAATGGGTCAATGACGCCCAACGCATGGACAAACGTATGCTGGCACTGATATTTTTGGCTCACGCCAGTGATGTTATAGAAAATGCCTTTGCTCCTCTCAATGACGATGACTACGAAGTGGCTATGAAACGCGTTCGAGAGTTATTGGACTTAGATTTTGAAGCAGAAGCGGCAAAACCCAATGCCAATGAAATTTTGTGGGCCGTTTTTATAGCTTTTACTAAATAAAATCAATTTCTTTTAAACTAAGTAATTTTTAATCATATATTTTTTGTTTTCTTTACGTTTTAAATTAAAATAAAAAATATATATATTTTCCAAAAAAAAAAGTAATAATAATAATAATCAAATGCCACACATTTTAAGCTCTAACTAATCGTTATTAAATGTATTCGTTTATTTTTATTTTATTCAACTTATGATTTTTTGAAAACTTTATTTAAAAAAAAAAACAATTAGTAGAAACAAAAAAATATTAAAGATTTTTTAAAAAAGTTTTTTATATATTTTTCTGGTAAACATTCATGAAAAAAAACAAATAAAAAGCAAAGCAAAAGCGAGTTCAACTAATTAAGAAATGTATTATTTTTTAAATAAGTATTTTCTATTGATAAAATTTCCAAACATTAAAATTAAAAATTCACTAAAAACCTTGGCATAACGAAAAAAATTACTATTCTAAATAAAACTCTAATCACTGGTTAATTATAAAGTAAGTTGAAAAAAAAAGAATAACAATTTTTGAATGGCTTGCACAAATTTGCAGTGTTTAGTGTGACTAAGTTTACCTAATGGAAATTAAGTCAATATTATACTAAAAGTTTGTTTTCTTTTGTTATGAATAAGGCTAAGCAATTTTAATTTCAATTCAATTTATTAAAATTATTATCTCTTAAAAAAGTTTATTATGTTTTCAATAGAAAATAAAACAATTGTACAGTTTAAAACAAAAATTAATTGTAATAATAAAACCAGAAATAAAATTTATTAAAATAATAAATCCTTTTTTCATCTTAAGTAATAATCGAAGTGAGATCAAATTTTGAAGAAGAAAAATACGACAAAGCAATACATAAATTTAAATTATTCAGGCATCTGATGGAAATTGATTGATTGCAATTTAAATTTATTTTAATAAACCATTATTTAAAAATTTATCACCGTAACATTAATTTTATTTATTATTTAAATTTAATTATGGGAAAATACAATTTTCAAAATAACAATTACTGCAATGGCTGTGTCGCGGTTTAAAACTATTTCCTATAGAAAACCCATACATACTGAAATATTAAATAGTGAAAACTTACAGAATTATTTACTTGGGATTTCAAGAACATTCTCCTCCGAAAATCCTTTGATTCTGAGTACTTTTTCCTCAGATTCTGTATACTTTTTCAGAAAGAAAATCCTAAAATTCTGTTGGTTTTCCAAAGAAAAACCTCGGATTCTGAGAATTTTTTCCTTAAGGAAAACCCCTATATTCTGAACACTTTTTTCGTCAAAATAGTCTCTGGTGGTTTTAATTCTAAATACTTTTCCTTAACATATATAGATTTGTTCCTTTTACTCTTGAACCAACTATATTCAGCCCAATTACGAATATTCTCAAGGAATTTCTTTCTCACGGAAAATACTTTTCTCGAGAAAAAATCCTCCAATTATAAATTCCGCGTGAACAAAAAAAAATGAATAAGTGGCATCATCGAATTTCGAAGCCAGTTGCTTTACTTATTGACAATTTTCTGTTTTTTTGTGTGTGCAAACGAAAATAAATTTATTTTAAAGAAAAATGAAATAAAAATGAATAGCATAGATATCATGCGAGCAATCTTGGAGGAAATTGGTGTTGTAGAACAACTACAACGAAATAGCTAAAAAGTATTGACAGAAGTCAATTGCGGGCTGAATATATGGAAAGCGCAATCAATGTATGAATTGGCTCTCATTAAAGTTAAAAAGTTGAAGTTTGGCTTTATTGTGGTCTTCAGCCTACAAGATTAATAAAATATGAATTTTTTTATTTAAATTTTGTTTTATCAAAATACTTCTTACATTTTTATGTAAATTCCCGTCTGTTTTGCAAGGAAAATTTTTTGAGGGAAAAAACCAAATTCAAGTGCATTGAGAAAACTACTTTTTTCCATCGAATTTTTTTCCGAATGAATTTTTATTCATAATAGGGGAAATGGGAGAAGTGAGAAATTTCATGCGGAATTTTTGTTTAGAATTGAGCTGATTCTGAGTTCTTTTTCTTAAAAATTTTGAGAAGCTTTTACTAGAAAAATCCTCATAGTCTGCTAATTAATTATACAAAAACATCGGAATCTTGAAAGTTTTATAGTATTTTACCCTTAAAGAAAACCTCCAGATTCTGAATACTTTTTTTCCCTGGAAATACCCTCAGATTCTGACTCCGTATAAATACAAGATTATGAGAAACTTTTCTTTAAAAAACTTCAGCTTCTAAGTAATTATTTGTACAGAAAAGATCGGGTTTTGGAAACTTTTTCTTAATGGTAAACCCTCAGATTCCTAGGAAAAATTGTAAGTTTCATTTCCAAAATAATCTTTCAGATTCTGAGTACTACCACACCCTCCCATTCGAAGTAGCTTTTATTTAAGATTCTGAGGAACTTTTCCCAGAACAAAACTCAAGTAAATATAACATCCTCAGATTCCGGAAATTTTTTCCTAACGAGAAACCCTTTGGTTATGAGCATGTTTTAGTAAAGAAATGGTTGTAGATATAGACAATTTTTCTCAAGAAAAAAATGTAGAATCTGAGTACATTTCTGATTACTTTTTCCTAAAGGAAAAAGTCTTCGATTTTGTGGATATTTTCTTTAGAAAAACAAAAAATCTTATTTTTAAAGATTAATTTTTAAATTTCACGTAATTTTTTCTAAGGAAATACTCACATTTTTGGACTACTTTCTAAAGAATAACCTTCAAACTCTGAGGAATTTTAGTTGAAGAAAACCCCTTTAGATTTTGAAGTAATTTTTCCACAGATCCAAAGTTTCGTAACGGAAAATATTTTCTCACGTAGGAACTTTTCCCTAAAGAAATACCATCGAATTTCGAGGACTTTTTCGTCTAGAATAACTATTTTCTGTTATACAAAAACCTTGAATTCTTTAAGAAAAACCCTTAAATTATATGACTTTTCCTAATCTTAAACCATCCGATAACTTTTTTAAAGAAAAAAAACGCTCATATTCAAAGTATTTTATACTAAAGAAAACCCCGTATATTTTAAGCAATGTATCCTTAAGAAACGCCTTAAGACTCTGATGACATTTCCGTAAAGAAAAATGTTCAGACTATAAGGAATTTTCCTTAAGAACAACGTCGAGAATGTTACGGTTTTTTTTCTAGAGAAATCCTTAATTTCTGAGAACTTTACTTAAATAAAAAGCTTTAAATTATAATGACTTTTTCTTTAAGAAAAAATTTTCTCTTACTACTAAATCCTTTTTCTTAAAGAAAAACTCACATTTTCTAAGGTATATTTCTTCAAAAAATTCAGATGATGAGGATTTCTTCTTTTAAAAACCCTTAATTTTCGGAGTAATAAGTAAATGATCCTAAAGAATACCCTCACATTCTGACACACATGGAGTGAACTGCCAACCAAGATATTTTCCTTATAAATAATCCTTAGAAAAGGGTAAAAGCGAAATCTAAATCAGAGGATTTTTACTCATAAGTTGATAGACATTCTCGCCAGGAATGAAAAACAGATTTTAAAGACTCAATCTGTATTTGCTAAAGAAATACTTTCTGATTTTTCGACCTTTTTTTAAGAATAATTCTCGGAAAGGAGTTAGAGAAAAATCTGAAAAATTTCGCATTTTCACCTAAAGAATTACTCATAGTTTAAAGACTTTCTCTTACGGAAAAATAACAGATTCTGAATGGCCTAATTCTGTATTTCACAAATAAATACCTGCAGATTTTGAGATCTTTTTTATAAAAACTTGTGGGACCGGAATCTTTATCTAGATTTTTGGTTAAAATTACTTTTTTTTTATTAAAATTTTTATAACTTTTTTAAACAAACAAAAAACTGCAACTTCTTTATGTTTTATTTATAAACAAGCTAAAAATTTATAAATTTCGTTTAGTTCAATAATCTCATACAAGCAGATTCCAGCGCTCGAAATTCGAGTGCAATTTCTGGACAACTTTATTTTTCAACTTAGCCAATTCACAAGCCAATACTTTTTTGTTTATTATTATTGTGAATACAGATAACAAACTCATTCTTCTTCTTCTTTATTTGCCTATTCGATTTTCGAATGTTAGTGACCAATACAATTACATTTCAATAAATTCATAAGGTTTTTATAATTTCAGCATAACCGTCTCTATTTCTCGCCTCGCTTAGAAGATTTCCTACATCTCGGATACCAGTCCACGCCTGAATATTTTGAAGCCATGTCGTTTCCTTTCTGCCTCTAGTGGGTATTCCTTCAATATTTGCTCTCGTAATAACTTGTAGCATCTTATATTTTGGGTTTCTCATAATATGGCCTAAATATGCTGTCTTTCGTCTCTTTATAGTGGGGACAAGTTCTCTTACGCGGTGAACTTTTCTTAAAACTTCGCTATTCGATATAAAATGGGTCCATGGAATTTTGAGTATCCTTCGATAAATCCACATTTCGAAGGCCTCCAGTCTCTTTATGTCCACTGCTTTAATGGTCCATGCCTCCATCGCATATAGCAGGACTGACCATACATATGACTTGATAAATCTTAACTTCGTTTCAAGATTAATGCCATGACTGGTGAAAACTTTTTTATATTTAAAAATGCGTCTCTTGCCATTTCGATACGTAACGCCGAGATATTTAAAACTATGTACTCTGTCGACGTAGGAGTCTCGTATTTTTAAGCTGGTTATGTTGTGGTTATTTTTTCTGCTAATGATCATGTATTTTGTTTTTCGTATATTAATCTTCAGACCGTATGCTTCACTGTATGTCGTTAGTTTGTCCACTAGATCTTGAAGCCCCGACATACTATCAGCTAGTAAGGTAGTGTCATCAGCATATCTAATGTTGTTAAGAAATGTGCCGTTTATATATATGCCCTTTCGAACGTTGCTGATGGATTCATGAAAATTTTTTCGGAGTAGATATTGAATTATAATGGAGACAATATACAGCCTTGTCTGACTCCCAACTGTGGTTGGTTTGCGGTATATCCCTGCGGCTTCTTTTAGTTTTTTGTGGAGATTAAAGTCGTCATGCAAGTATTGTAATCTTTCGATCTCCTGGCATTGTCTACTCAGGTGTTCGTTCTTTGCTATCCGTATTGCCGTTTGAATCTCCCTATTTAATTCATAATATAGCTCATAATTTGAGTTTTTGTATTTGCTACGTTCTTTCATTAGTTCTAATATTTCCATTGTCATCCATTCTTTTCTTTGAGCTCTTTCGCTGTTTCCCATTGTATTGTCTGCTATTGATTTTAATGTGTTTTTAACAGAACTCCATACATTTTCAGTCTCTTCTCTACTAACGTTATTTAGTTCTCGATTTATTCGCTCCTTTACATTTGTAACACACAAACTCATTAACAAACACATTAACAATTTTAATAAACACACACATAGCATATGTATAATTTTATGTATGTGTTAGTAGCAACTTTAAATGCAATTTACTCAAAATAGAGGAAAAAAATTTAAAATCTGTAAATCTGGTGAACAGCTGAAAAGAAATACCTTTCAAATAATATACGTTTGGTCAAAATCGGGCTAAAAAGGTAGAACGAAACATCGGTAACAAAAAATCGCCTAGCCTATTAATATTATAGATTTCGAGAAGTATTACTCGATAACGAATGCGGTCAAGAATTTCAATCAATTTTATTCAATGATGATGCGTCGAATCGACCTCTGGTTGCTTCTACGGGACAATGAATCTGATTAGTATTGATCTGTGGAACCCTTATTCAGAAATCTTGGCTTCTCTATTGGAGCAGATAATTTTAATTTAAAATCGGCCCGATATTTGAAAGTACCCGAAAATTGTCTATACTAAAAAGTTTCTCTGATATGATCTCATCAATAAATCCGTTTTTGTTTGATTGCAAAAAAATTTTTTTCCAATGTTTCTTCATATTTTTTATTCTTTCAAAACAATAAGATTTCTTAAGGTCCTCAAAATAGGCAAAATAGGTCCTCAAATCAGCCGAAACATTTCTTTATGTTCGGAAATATAAAATAGTCCGGAGAATCTGGTGGATGAGGGAGCCATTCGTAGCCCAAGCTCAATTAATGGAAGTCAGCTATTTTTGAAGCTAATTTATGTGGATTATATGGCTTACATACCAAAAAACTATCGCCATGACCTTTTTAGCTGATAAGCCCAACTTGGTTTTCTTCGATGCCGGTTCGCCCGGTGAAACCCATTGATAGTTTAGACCACTGCTTGGTCTTCGGTATCTTGTAATGAATCCATGTTTCATCCACTAATACACACATTTCCACATTTTCGATGTCTATTTGTTGTGGCCGATTTTTGTAACAGAATTTTCACTAACTTCCCGATTACCAAGAGTTTTCAAATTTCATTATTTAAGTAAAGTGGATGACCACACATTATTTAAATACATGATTTGATCATTGTTTCTCGCGGTTAACCTAAGGGATTAAAAATTAACGCCCGTATTCATAATCAAATTCTAGCAGTTGGCTAACTTTTTTTCATACAAATTTTGAAATTTTCGTATGAAAAAAGTAAGCCAACTGCTAGAATTTGATTATGAATACGGGCGTAAGTCTCTAAATTGTATTTCTTTTTATATTATTCTTTTTTTTACCAAAGTAGCTTAACAAAATATTTTTTTTTGTTCATACTTTTCACTAAAAATCGATCGATTAAATTCCATTTTTGTATCACTTCAAAAAAAAAAATAAAAAATAGAAATATATATGTATATGTATATATATAATATATATATATATAATAATTTTGCACGAAATCACACTATTTACTAAAAACTCCAATATAAAAATAGTTTCAAAATTATTTTTAAATGTATTAATAAGATTTGTTATAAAAAAGTTTTGAAAGCAAACAAAATTTCCAATACAATTATAATGTGCTACAGTGATTGTGCACTTGTCCATTGACTTAGTGGAGGGTTAAAAGTTAGATTGAGTACATAATAAAACCCTGGTTAATGCCCCCCAAATTACAATATTTAAATCCATCAATTTTTAATCTACTTTAAATTTTCGAACGACTGGAATTTTGATTCAATTTTTTTTTGCATCATTTCTAAAAATACAAAAATATTTTAATCAATATTCTTAACTTCCATTTTAATAGGAATAAAATGAGCCTTCATATATCTGTGGTTTTCTAGAATAACGGCGTATGTCATAAAATCAAAATGTTCAGGGGAGCCATAAAACGTTATATTTGAAATTATGGGCTCGATATAAAGTGTTTAGAGCTTTTTATTTAACAGTCAAAAATCTTCAGAGGAATAGATCCTAGAGAAGGACGAAGAAAACAATATGTTAATTACACTTAAAGGGTGTGCAGATAAAACAACTTATGTCGACAAACATCGTTTTCTTTGAAAAAGAAATCTACCAATGCAACCACCCATGTAAACATAAGTTGTTGTTGCTTGAAAAATGGATTTTTTTGTTCGTCAATAAAAAGTTAACGGGACTTAGGATGAGAATATAACAACGTATCAAGAATAATAGTGATAAAAAATAACAGAAATAAACACACTAGTTTTTACAAGTGGTTATAAACTGAAAACTAACCCAAAATTATTTTGCATTTTTGACGTAGGTTGACATACGTCGTTAGTGCTGCAAATTAATTTAATAAACATTTAAGTTACGTCGTTATTTAAAGAAAAAACTCAGAAATGGTCAATATTTAAAAAAAAAATTGAACACATGTAAAGAGCGTTAAAAATTAATATATTTGGCATCGTTAACTCAAAACTGACAAAAATGGACATTCCAGAAAACCACAGATATTTGAAAAAATTCAAAATTGACAAATTTACGGTACTTTTTCTAAACATGGAAGTTCAAATTTTGTATAGTACAATTAAAATATGTTCTTTAAAATTAACCGAATATACATTTTCAGTTACATTTTTAAATTATTTTTTAAACAACAAAATCAACTTACAAATCGTTTTTATTTACCGACAAAATTCAAACTACAAAAACCCGTAAAAATAAACGATTTGTCGTTTGTTTTTGTTTTTTATTTTAATTTAAATTACGATCACAACATGTAGCAAAATGTTCTATAAGTCATCGTTGAATTCATATAAGAAAATAGAATAAGTTGATTGTAATAATAATTTTTAAAATTAAAAAAAAAAAAACTACAGAACGTAAAATACACTTAATTTTTAAATAGTTTATTTTTAAATAACTGAAATAAACAAAACGACATCAAAAAAAAAAAAGAAATTTAGTACCGTAAATTATTTTGAATAACTGATAAAAAAAATTTTAAATAAATATTTATTCGGCGAACAACTAAATTTTCAACTGCAAACTGATAATATAAAAATTTTATGACTTCTATTACTTTTTCGTTTGTAAAAATCGTGAAATCAGTTGAAATTTCCAATAGTTTCATGATAAAATCTTTACGTAGTTTGTTCAAACTATATAAATACATAAAATCTTTACAAACTCGTTCGAAATTTAAAAAGAAGTTGAAAATTGATGGAGAGTGCTTCAAAATGTTTGAATATGGTTTTGTGATATACCCAACCAGAACTACAATCTCCAGTAGGTCACTTGACATTTAAGTTAAGAAAATTTTATTTTTAGAAGATAAGAATGAAAAATTCATTACAAAAAAAAAATATATATAAAATTATATTAAATGTGTATTGAACTACAATAAGTTGAAATATAAATAAAAACGAAACAAACAATTTTGATTAAAGACCAAAAAAATTTGCTTTAATTTCAAAGAAATGTTGACACGCAGGATTCATGGGTTTATAAGTTTCTTATACCCTATGCCACCTTGTGGTCACGGTATAATGACTTTGTGCTGATGTTTGTAACTACCAAAAATATTTGATCTAGACCCAACTTTTATTATCGATCGACTCAGAATCACTTTCTGAGTCGATTTAGCCATGTCCGTCCGTCCGCCTGTGTGTCCATTTAAACCTTGTAATCAAACTGCTGGTCGCAAATATGAAATTGGTGAAATCGGGTCATACAAATGACCCCTATGAGAACGACTTAAATTGTCATAATATCCAAATTATCATATAGGTCTCGGTCAAATTGGGTCTGTGTACGTTTATTGCATCCATTTATCAGTAGTCAAAAAATAAACCCTATATTAAAAGTATTAGTCGTAGCCCCCATATGAATTTGATTCCCGATCTTCACTTAAATCTATCAAAAAACAAAATTTTTGCAGATTTTTTCAAATTTGGTTTGTATATGTTTTTGCAAAAAATAAGTGACTTTAAGTGGTCACTATCGGTCCATTTTTCAACCTAGTCCCCATATAAATATAGCATCCGATATGAACTTTTTCATATCCGAAGGCGTAAAATTAATAACAATGCCACTCAAATTTGGTTTATGCTTATTTTCTATATCTAATTGGACCTATGATATGGGGTCTATGATATGGGGTATCGTATAGTTGGTCTGAGCCGACTATGATTTTCTTACTTGTTTCTATTGTATAAAAATATTTATGATTGTTTTTTGTAGAATTTAAGACAGAACTTACCGATAACAGAAAAAACAAAGCACTTATTTAGAATGGTTTGAAAATGCCCACAAAAAGTAATAAGTCAGTACCTTTTTGTGCTAAATTTACAACAATTTTTGAAAAAAAAAAACAAGTAAGAAAATTATAGTCGATCTAGACCATGCGTTTAGAGACCCTATCTCTTAGGCCCAACTAATTGGATATAGAAAATAAGCATAAACCAAATTTGAGTGGGATTTTTATTAATTCTTTTGGCTGCAGATATGAAAAAGTTCATATCGGATGCTATGTTTATATGGGGACTAGGTCCAAAAATGGACCGATCCTGACCATGGTTGGTAAAGTCTCTTATATTTTGCGAAAATATATACAAACAATTTTGAGATGAATCAGTACAATATTTTTGTTATACCCTATACCACTATGTGGTTTGGGTATAATGACTTTGACTAATGACAAAGCACTTATTTAGAATGGTTTGAAAATGCCCACAAAAAGTAATTAGTCAGTATGTACCTTTTTGTGCTAAATTTACAAAAATTTTTGAAATAAAAAAAAACAACTTAAAATACATACTGGCAAAGAATGCTTGTTCAGAATGCTTTATAGTGTTAGCAAAAAGGGCTTTGCCAGTGCTTCATTTACAAAATAACCAACTGTTTAAACATAAAGATATACAAAGCAGCATTTAAAAAAATCGGACGAAAGAATTCTGTTAGCGTTATTGTTCACTTCACAACAACGCACATGCCAAAAACAAGAACTATTTTGCATGACGTGAAAGTTAGACAATGTAAATTAACTGTCGCAAATAACAACAAACTAGTTGTTGAGTGTTTGGTGATGCAATTGTATTCTTGTCTAATGGAGAAAGCGAGACAAAATTAGTTATAAAAAGCGTTGAGTATGTACCTAAGTTGTGTGCAAATCTGTTGTCAGTTAAATTGTTAACGTCGAATGGAGAGAGTGATTTTTGAGCAGAATGGCTGTAATGGCTTTTTGCAAAGATCTCTGATAGTACGATAAAAATTGACTAATTCAAATACATTGAAGATATAGTGCAATGTTTTTCCATGGACGATGGTAATCCTATATATTCTCCAGTGGATGTACATCAAATGCTATCTCCTGAGATGTCTCCATCGTCGGAAAAGGAAAAAGAGGAAATGAAAAAGGTTCCTTATATGGAAGCTATTGGTTGTTTACTATTTGCAGCGCAAAATACCAGACCCGGTATTTCTTACATTGTCAATACGTTAAGTCATATTAATACGAATCAGAGAACAGAATGAAGCATTCGTTTTTATTATTCATTCATACATTCGTTGCTTTTGCCATGCATTTATTCAACAACAATAACTATTGCTGTTGCTATGTTCGTTAAGTATTCGTTGTTATAATAATTTGAAAAATGCAGTGTGAAAATATTTTGGAAAAAATAAATACCGGTGTTCTTCGTACAATTAAGAAAAATACAAAAAGCAAAATATGGAAAATTTTTTCTCTTATACAAAATGAGAATAACGAAATAGTAAAAGTGTAATAACTTGTTTAAATACAACGGAAAACAGACATCAAATTTAATTCGGCACAAATTCTACGCAAAACAAAATTCTAATACTGAGTTAAAAAAGTCATCAGTTTTGACAAAGATGATTTTACAAATGTGTGCGCCCAATGGAGCACAAAATATGGGAGTCATGCAGATATATTGGATACGACAGATCCGACAACAATATCAACTCGCATACAAATGAAGGCGGAGGAAAAAATAAAGAAATAAAAAAGGAAGTTAAAGAAGCAGTGATAAATGAAGTGGCGTCAATAACAACCGACTTGTGGACGGACGATTTTGTAAATATAAATTTTTTGTGTGTTACATTTCATTTTATGAAGGAATCGCAGTTGAAACATATTGTATTAGGTATAAAGTCAATGGATTTTCAAAGTTGCACAGGGGAACATATATTGGCTAAACTAAAATGTGTTTTGAATGATGTTGAAATAAGTAACTTAGATAAAGTTAAATTCGTTACAGACAGAGGAGAAAACATTATAAAAGCTCTGCAAAATTACACTTAATTGTTCAAGTCACTTATTTAATAATGTGTTACATTCTGCTTTGAATAATACTGCGGAATTACAGCCTATGCTAGAATCATGCAAAAAGCTGGTTAAATATTTAAAAAAAAAGTAATTTACAGCATATGCTGACCACATCGTTAAAAAACTATTACGTAACTCGCCGGTCCTCGCATTATAATTTGTTCAGATCGATTTTGAACAACTGGTTTGCTATACAAGAAATACTTTCAAAAAATGGCGAAATGTATAGAACTGGTGAAACTCATTTTTCTACGCTAAAAGCACTAGTAGAACTTTTTTAAAATTACAAGGCGCTAATTATGTCACCAGTAACTATATTTGTTTGTCAATTAACAGCCTAAAAATATTTGTGCAATTAAAACCCCTGATTCTTCGGCTATAGTTAATTTAAAAACAAACATTATAAAGGAGATAGATAGCAAATGGATTCCCAATATCACCAACAAATCTTTCTGTGGAAAAAGGAGTTCTAAGGGAGGTAAAAAATGTTTGTATTTCACACATTTTGAGCGGTCAAGAGTGTCTCCCATCCCCAACCATTGGAATTCACAGTCAAACTGCAAATAATAAATCAGCTACAAGTGATTTTGAATTATTCTTTTCCGAGTTCATCAATAGTCCAAACCTTACTATAGAAGAAAGTGTCTCTATGATGAAGTTAATCGGTATTCTTTCTCTCATATTAATTTCTTCTATTAATATTGATATAAACTTTAATGCTTTAGAATGGTGGGACCACCACGTTACGGAATATCCCAGGTTGCCTAAATTTGCGAAAAAAAATTATTTAGCTATCCCTGCCAGTAGTCCTGCCTCGGAGGGCCCGAAAACAGTGAATATTATACTGTTTTTGAATTCAATTTTTAAATATGAACAAACTTAATATGTCTTAGTATCTCTTCTTGCCAAGAAGCATCTCGTCTAAGAACAAAATTTAAGTCTAAAAACTTATATAATAAGTTGGTGAATTTTTGTTATTTCCCACATAAGTTTCTAGAAGACTTAAGTGCTGTTGTTAGTCAAGTTGATAAATGTTTCTTACTCATAGATGCTTCTTGTTCTTGTTTAATTATATGTATTTTTTTGTAATAACTATACAATAGCATATCTAGGAGCAAAAGTTCATTTTCCGTTTTATTTTTAATTAAATATTTTTTTTTTTTAATTTCTTATGTCTTTAAAATTATTTTTATGTATATATTTTTTTTCCATTTTTTTTAAATTAAATATGAAATATGTATATATTTTTTCATTTACTTAATGTTTAGAAAATGAATCCAAAAATATACTTAGTTAAATGTTTCATAGGATAAGTTTTTACGTTTTATTCAATCAGCATTGAGACCATTCATACAAATCGTTTTATATTCGTTGCTTTTTCAAGTGTTGCGTATGATTAACAAAAGATATGCAATGCAATGCATGGTTTTCGTCATATTCACTTTTGTCAATTGTATCATTGTATTGTGTTACTGAATTCATGTGAATTGACAACAATGTGCTAAATTTTTGTGAATGCAATCAAAAGCATAAAATAAGGCACTCAAACTGTTCTCTGATACGAATCCCGGAAAGGTTCATTCGGGGTGCAATCAAACGAGTTATGCGATACCTTAAAGGTACTACTAATAAAGGTCTTGTTTAAAATTATGAACCAGGAAATTTGGTTGATAATGTGATGCGGACTGGGCAGGTAACATTGATGCCAGGCGTTCAAAAACTGGTTACATTTTAACTATGCAAGGTGCAGCAGTCTCTTGGGATACCAAGAGACAACGTACTATGGCTCTATATTAAACGTAAGCAGAATTTTTGTCTGTAGTATCAGCGAATCAGGAATCTATATGGCTTCGTCGTTTAGAGCGTGAATTAGTGGAAGCCACACTTAAATCAATGGTATTACACTGTGACAATAAAAGCGCAATTTAAATTGCACAAAAGAATTCTTACTCGTCGAGAACAAAACATGTTGATATTATAATCAAATTTATACGCGAAAAACTGGAAAATTCTGTAGTAAGGTTAAATTATTTGTAGACAAATAGAATGGTAGCTGAATATTTACAAAAGGCGCAACCAATTTGGTCTAATATAATTTTACTAGCACAGCCCAGCCCTCGAAATTCGTGTGCAAATTCTAGGAAATTTTATTATATCATTTAATAAATAATTTTACAAGAGCCTAAAGGTATGGTAATCAATTTTAACCAATTCACAATTCAACACTTTTTAAATAAAATTAATTAAATTTCATTATAAATATTTGTTGAACACACAGGAGTTTGTTAATATATAATTTTAGAGGAGCCTAAAGGTATGCTAATCAATTTTAGCCAATTCACAATTCAACACTGGGCTTTTGATATTATGATAAACACACACACACAATATGTGTTTTATGTATGTGTTAGTAGCAACTTTAAATGAGCATTACTCCAAAAAAATGTTCCAGACGGTGTAAATCTGTAAATCTGATGGACAGCTAAAATGAAATAACTTTCAAATGAGATATGTTTAATCAAAATCGGTTGTTAACCAAAATTTTTATATCGGTCACAAATAATCGCCTTGCCTATTAATATTACTAATTACGTATTTATTTAACCTTCAATAATTTTATTTTATTATTTGATTTATTTTATTGGAGATAATGTTCATTCTAGGAAGGTGTTGTAAATCGAATAACCATTTTAGTTTTTGTTATCACTAGAAGTGTAACTGTATTTAATAGAAAGAGAGAACTGAATAAAATCTTTTCAGTTATTTTCGAACTTTCAAATGTTAAGCACGCGTTTTACTTTTCTTAGCAACATGAGCTACGCCAAAGTTCTAACACGATTGTATTTATGGTCCATTGAGAGCTTTCTAATGCCTACGGCCGAGGCCACGCAACGAGCGGCAAAGCGGTAGATCGGTGAGTTTGAGCGGCAAGTGGCTTATTACTGAGCGTCATTTCTGAGCGGTTAGTTGTCAAAATGTTAATGTTATTATTTATTTATATAAAAAGCTTTTATAATAAAAGCAAAATATTTTCACTATTTTATGATTTTTATACGCTGTTTGTAACTACCAAAAATAATTGACCTAGACCCATCTTTTATTACACCGATCGAATCAGAATCACTATCTGATTCGATTTAACGATGTCCGTCCGTCCATCCGTCTGTGTGTCCATGTAAACCTTGTAATCAAACTGCAGGTCGCAAATATGAATATATTTTGATGAAATTTGGTACATAAGCTGTTATCGGCCATAGGATGAACGCTATTGAAATTGGTGAGAATCGGTCCATGTTCAGACCTAGCCCCCATACAAATGACCCCTATGAAATCGACATAAATTGCCATAAGATCCAAATTGTCATATAGATCTTACTCAAATTGGGTTTGTATGCGTTTATTACATCCACTAATGAGTAGTCCAAAAATGATATCTATGGGAAAACTCTTACTAATAGGCCCCATATAGAGCTGCTTCCCGATCTTCACTTAAATCTATCAAAACACAAAAAAATTGCACTGATTCTTCTCAAATTTTGTTTGTATATATTTTTGCAAAATCCAGGAGACTTTACCAAGCATGTTCAGGATCGGTCCAATTTTGGGCCTAGTTCCCATATAGATATAGCATCCGATAGAACTTTTTCATATCTGCAGCCAAAAAAATTAATAAAAATCCCACTCAAATTTGGTTTATGCTTATTTTCTATGTCCAGTTAGTTTGGCCTAAGAGATAGGGTCTCTAAACGCATGGTATAGGGTATCGTATAGTCGGTCTAGACCGACTATAATTTTCTTACTTGTTATTTATGTATGGCTACATTTCAACCTTTTTAACTTTTTATCGATTGAAAAATAGCACAAAAATGGTTGTCGTTAAGACTGACTTTAACAATAGCGAATATCGTTTAAAAAATATCATTTAAAAATTTTACTGAATACCAAAATCGATAATTTTGTTGTATTCTTTTTCTAACGATTCGGTTATCGTTAAAAAGAATTTACTGAATCGCGCTACAGATTGACAAAACAAAGAAAAGCCATTTTTTTTTTTGCCATTTTTATTCTTTGCCGCTCAGAAAACAACTAAAAATTAGAACAAGTTCTATTCCTGAGCGGCGCCGCTTAGCCGCTCAAAAATGCCGCTCACATGCCGCTCATTGTGTGGCCACTTCAGTAGTATTTAATATGTTTTAATTTTTTTCCGCTCATAGCTGTGCCGCTCGCCGCTTATTGCGTGGCCTCGGCCTAACTGATAATTTAATATCGAAATCACAGAGCTATAATATGCCAATTGCGCGCACTTTTACTCCTCGCCGATCGGTCAACACCACATCATGAATTTTTAATATTATTATTATAGGTTTTTGGTCCAAAATATGATTGATCTCAAATTAAGATAAATGCATTTACAAGTTCTCGAAAACTTAATGTTGTTTTACTCTGTTGCTTATGCCGTGTTATTTTCTGACAAAAAATTTCGCATTTTATTGGCACTTTTTTCGAAAAGTGTATTTTTTTATATATTCTGAATTAAGAGCAACCTCATCTTATACATCAATCGAAAGGTATCAAAGTGCTGTGTTCATAAAATGCAATAAAATTTTGATTGTTATCCTCTGGGAAGTCATAGGGTGAATATATTCAAAAAAGGGGGAACAAAGGGGAAATATTTTCACACTATGACCTACAAGAATTTAATGGCTGCAATTTTTTGCGATTTACGAGGGCTCGACCTTGATGCCTTTCGATTGATGTATAAGATGAGGTTGCTCTTAATTCAGAATATATAAAAAAATACACTGCGAAAAAAGTGGAAATTAAAATGCGCCATTTTTTTTCAGAAAACAAAACGGCATTAGTTTCCGAGAAAGGTGCATTTTAAGCTCTTGTTAAATTTAAATGTAAATGCTTGTTGATCCAAAATTTAAAGTCCTTTTTCCTATATGTAATTGAGATTTATATATTCGTGCTGTTTTACAAATTTAATCTGTCTTTCTTAGTTTATGAGAAAAATTAATGTTTAATGTTCTTTCTAAATTTATATATAAAAATTTAGTGAAAGTATAGATGAAAAATGAATGACTGAGTTGGCAAATCTATTAACTCTACTTTCTGATTTTTTTTAATTTTAATTGCAAATCATTTCATTGAAAACGTAGTTTATCGATTTGATTAGGAATTCATTAATCTAATTGCTTTCAGTATAAATATTTTCTTACAAATATTTTATTCACCAATATTGATACTTATCATCAAGTTTATTATTAATTATTTAATTCAAACATTAAATTTAATTTTTTTGTTGTTATATAATTTTATTTAATTTCAAATTTTTTACATAAATTCTTAATCGATTAAAATTGATTTCCTCTTTTTATTGTTTTATTTTTGTATTGTATTTTAATCGAATATGCGAAATAATTTTAAATTAGTTATAAAAAAATTCAATGATTGATTAGAATATGCAATTGAAGAAAAACACGGATTATTAATATATTTCGTTTTTATTTTAATTATTAAACTATAAATGAAACAAAATTTTTATATAATTTTTCCTAAGTTAAGGACTTTGCAAAAAAAATCGTAAGATTTTCATATAAAAGAATGTTAAATTTAATTTAATTAAACTTTTTTAAACACAAATAACCACAAAAAACTAAAATATTTAAAGAAATAGAACAGCTCATTTAAATTCTTAAAAAAAGGAAACTAATAAAAATCGAATGTAATTGTATATACTGTGATTTTTTTTTTTTTGTTACTTTGACAAAAATAATATTTAAAACTGAAAAAAATGCAAAAAATCAAAATGAAAACGAATACGATTTCTTAAATTTTTGTTTTGTTTTAACAATTTCATTGTAACTTATATATTTTTTCGTTTTTATTTATTTATGTTAAATTTAAATGGTGTTTCTGATGTTGGTCTTAAAAAATTTGACGTTTTAGTTACCATCTTCTGGAACGCGCTGCACGTGAGAGTCGTGAGCGATTTTGTGAAAAACTGCGACTGGTTACAGATGCCACAGTTTTACTATTGTTTGTATGTTTACAACCTAAGGGCTAACTTAATAATTCTTTAATTTCCTTGTGCATATGACACAGGAAGTCTACATAACTGGCTGAACCATCTGTGCTGCGATCTTCGATAAGGAAATGTCGGAATACACTTTCCAATTTGTCGTTTTGACGAACACAAGTAACCTGTTGAAGAAAATTTTAAATAAGATAAGAATAAGGGTTAAATATTAAACATTTTTCTAAAAGACGACTAAATTATAAAATGCGGTTCAAAAGACCAATATGTCTTTTCAAAACTCCTTTACACAAATTTGTAAATTATTGAATTAGAGTTATGTTTAGGTGAGCGTTTGAAAGGCCCACTCTATTTAACTGGCGTCGGACTAGAATGGATGTTAACATACAGAATAAACGTAAAAAAAAAATCAAGAGTAATTGCAACCAAAAACGCACAATGTAAAGGCACGGGCATTTATGTAGCATCTTCAAAAGAGAATTGAAGAAAAAGCCAGGCTAAAAAGCTCCCAGCTAAATCCCCTCTTAGTGCTAAATTATATTGGAATTTTGTTGATGTTACATGTGTAGTTCACCGTTAAAAAATAAAGTAGCCGTAAAGCTTGATTTTTGGTTCCACAAAACTTAAAAAGCCAACCCCCATTTCTGTGTGAAATAATTAGTTAATTATTTAAACCGCCCAGCCCAGTTCTGTTGCGGTTCGAAGGACCAATATGTTATTTCAAAATTCCTTTCAACAAATTTATAAATTATTGAATTAGAGTAAACTATTTGAACCGCACAGTTATCAGTTCTGTTGCGGTTTGAAGGCCCATTATGTTTTTCAAAATTCGTTTGAAAAAACTTATAAATTATTGAAATATAGTTAACTATTTCGACCACACTGTTCCCAGTTTTCAAAATTCTTTTTAAAAAATTTAGAAATTATTGAATTAGAGTTAACTATTTGAACCGCATAGTTCCCACTTCTTTTGTGATTCGTACGACCAATATGTTTTTCAAAATTCGTTACAAAAAATGTATATTATTGAAATAAAGTTACGGTTCGAAGAATCAATTATGAATTATTATATTGGAGTCAACTATTTGAACGGCATAGTTTCCAGCTGGCTTGATTTATATGTTTCGCTTTAAACTTTTTTTATTTTTGCAAATTTATTTAATAAATTATTTGTTTTTGTAGCAATGTAGTTTTTTTTTCGAAGTATTTAAGGGCTGAAAAAGGTAACGATATTTTCGATAATTATAAGACAAAGAGTTAACCTTTGCTTTTATTAATTTATGGACTCATTCTATAAAACGAAACGTAACGAAACGTTCAAAATTTGTATGAATAAATTTAAAAAATATTACCAAGTTTTGGATTTGTCTTACAAATTTTAATCGTTTCGTTATGTTTCCTTTTTATATAATGACGACTTCATTTTTTTTAATTTCAAGTTTTCTTCGAATTATAAATTTTTGTTCAAGTTTTCAAAAAATCAAAGAAAAAGATATATCCAATAATAAAACTTTATTGTTGGTCCATCGAATCGGATATGATACGGCAAAATATAAAAAATAAGAAATTTCCATATTTTAGACACTGAAATGTTTCATTATTTTATAAATGAAAGGTCCGAAATAAATGACAATTAAAAAAAATCAAAATTAGCGCTTTTAAATTTTTACTTTTCCCAAAAAAAAAAAAAAAAAAAAAAATTCGCCAAAAATATTTTAAAATTGTTAAAATTCCTTTACTTACTCTCATATAACGAGTTCGATCCGACATAATCTTCTCAATAATACCACGTATCCGTTGAGCCAGTGGTGTATCGCCGATAATGGCGAAACGTTCAGCATTAACTTGCTGTGTACATTGTACACCAAACAGTGGCTGTATAAAGTTCTGCGGCAACGATTGACCCAACCAAACGAAAAAGTGTACACCATTCTCCAAAATATACGCACCATCCTCGGCCATTTTTTCGTGTGTACAACGCATAGACATGGGCAATTCCGTATCGTCGGGATCAACATTGTGAATGGGTATAAATCTTGGATATAAATATGATACAGACATATTCAAGTCCATCGACAAAACTAACTGTATAACATATGAACGGTCGTCCAAAGTCATATCGGAACCACCGGAAATGGCATCATTTTTAAGCAGACACGACACATACAATGGTAATAGTTTCAAACATTCCGGTAATATCAATTGGCCAGCTGATGAGGGTGTAGTGCAATGTTTTCGATAACAAGCCAACACCTGGGCCGAGCGATGTATGAGATTATCTTTGACAGCCTTCGGTGTTAGTTCCATCAATTTGAAGCAGGATTGTTTGGCAAAGAATAACATCATAGCATCTAAATCACAACTCTTGAAAACTTCGGCTATTGTTGTTGTGGCCTTTAGGGCTAAATTGAGAATACGCAAACGACGTTGGCCACCGACTGAGGTGTACAGCAAAGCAATTTGACAGTAGACATTCTCCTCGGGGGGTAACTTGTCGTCATGTTTAATTTCAATACCAACGGATTTGTCGCAATCTGAAATGGGAGGATGAAGGAACAAATAAAAAAAAATCAAGTAAAATAAATTTTGATTTAAATAAATTTATGTAGAAACAAGTAAGAGTGTTAAATTCGGCTGTGCCGAATTTATTGATACCCTCCAACTGCGTTTTAAACTCAATATTACACCCAATGTTGAGTACAGCTACCACTTTAAAACTATTGCCGATACTGAAACATTAATTCCGAATACCAGTTAAATTTAAAGTTAATTGTTTTTTCTTTTTAGTCAGTTTCTATTGTAATTTCTTTTTATAAAAAATAATGATCATGTGTTCAATAGAAAGAATTAATTGCTATTTGATTACTAGAGTTGAAAACCTATAAGTTCCCTAAGTCCTTCATAGAACACTAACGAAATTCATTATTCAACACAGCCGGCGTTATAATATCAAAAGTTGGACCCCTCTTAGAATGTTTTGAGCCCTTAGAAGTTATACGATAATTGAAAAAAATGCAAATGATTCTTGGTTAAAAATTATTAATATTTATTTTAAATATTTAAATATATTTTAAAATATTTTTATCTGAATTAGCCAGTAATATAATATGTTAATTTAAGGATACATTTAATACAAAAAAAAGAACTACACAATTATAATACAGAAATTGAAACTTTTAATATTTAATTTTAACTTTTTTATTTTCAATTTTATATTTAAAATTTTTATTTTTTAATTTTTATTTTTAATTTTTAAATTTTGAATTTTTTATTTTTAATTTTTTATTTTTGATTTTTTTTTTAATTTTTAATTTTTGATTTTTAATTTTTAGTTTAATTTTTTAATTTTTAATTATTAATTTTTGATTTTTAATTTTGCATTTTCCATTTTTAATTTTTAATTTTTAAATTTAATTTTTAATTTTAAATTTTTAATTTTTGATTTTTGATTTTTTATTTTTAATTTTTAATTTTTAATTTTAATTTTTAATTTTTAATTTTTAATTTTTAATTTTTAATTTTTAATTTTTAATTTTTAATTTTTAATTTTTAATTTTTAATTTTTAATTTTTAATTTTTAATTTTTAATTTTTAATTTTTAATTTTTAATTTTTAATTTTTAATTTTTAATTTTTAATTTTAGTTTTTAATTTTTAATTTTTAATTTTCCAATTTTCATTTTCCATTTTCCAATTTTCATTTTTAAATTTTCATTCTCCATTTTTCATTTTCCATTTTATATTTTTTATTTTTCATTTTCCATTTTCCATTTTTCATTTTTAATTTTTCTTATTTTATTTTTTAATTTTTATTTTTTAATTTTTATTTTTAAATTTTTATTTTTAAATTTTGAATTTTTTATTTTTCTTTATTTTATTTTTTAATTTTTATTTTTTAATTTTTATTTTTAAATTTTGAATTTTTTATTTTTAATTTTTAATTTTTAGTTTTTCATTTTTTATTTTTAATTTTTGATTTTTTTTTTAATTTTTGATTTTTGAGTTTTAGTTTAATTTTTTAATTTTTAATTTATAATTTTTAATTATTAATTTTTAATTTTTGGATTTTTAATTTTCCATTTTTAATTTTTAATTTTTGATTTTTAATTTTTAATTTTTGATTTTTAATTTTTAATTTTTGATTTTTGATTTTTAATTTTTAATTTTTCATTTTCCAATTATCATTTTCCATTTTCCAATTTTCATTTTTAATTTTTAAATTTTCATTCTCCATTTTTCATTTTCTATTTTCCATTTCTCATTTTCTATTTTTCATTTTAGATTTTCCATTTTTCATTTTTAATTTTTCTTTTTTAATTTTCCGTTTTCCATTTTGCATTTTCCATTCTCCCTTTTTTCAATTTTAATTTTTCTCTTTTAATTTTCCGTTTTCCGTTTTTATTTTTCATTTTCCATTCTCCCTTTTTCAATTTTAATTTTTCATATTCCATTTTCCATTTTTTATTTTTAATTTTCCATTTTTCAATTTCCATTTTGCATTTTTAATATTTCATTTTTCATATTCCATTTTCCGTTTTTCATTTTCCATTTTCCATCTTTCATTTTCCATTTTTCAATTTTCAGTTTTCATTTTTCATTTTCCATTTTCCATTCTCCATTTTTCATTTTCTATTTTCCATTTTCCATTTTTCATTTTCTATTTTCCATTTTTCATTTTCCATTTTTTATTTTTAATTTTCCATTTTTCAATTTCCATTTTGCATTTTTAATATTTCATTTTTCATATTCCATTTTCCGTTGTTCACTTTCCATTTTTCATTTTTCAATTTTGAGTTTTCATTTTTCATTTTCCATTCTCCATTTTTCATTTTCTATTTTCCATTTTTCAATTTCCATTTTTCATTTTCCATTTTTCATTTTCTATTCTCGATTTTGCATTTTCTATTCTCCATTTTTCATTTTCTATTTTCCATTTTTCATTTTCCATTTTTCATTTTGATTTTTCCATTTTTCATTTTCCATTTTCCGTTTTTCATTTTCCATTCTCGATTTTGCATTTTCTATTCTCCATTTTTCATTTTTAATTTTCCATTTTTCATTTTTCGTTTTCCAATCTCCATTTTTCATTTTCCTTTTTTCATTTACCATTTTTAGTTTTTCATATTGGCGATTTTTTTTTATTATAACGTGACAACGATAAAAAAATATGTGGTAATACTGCTAACATAGCTCGTGCTAGTTGTGTTTCTTGGTATGATTGCATCATTTTTTTGTGGCTTTTTTTGAACTGTGAATGTTTTTGTACAACTATTATGTTCAACCACTAAAATATTACAACAAACACATTGAGTTTTATGTTTTTTTTTGAGGTACCTACATATTTTTGATCGTATCCAAGCACAATGATGCCCAATTTAGCCCATTTTCAATACCAACCTGCTGGGAATTATGGCAAATGATATTATTCTAACCTTAATCAGCAAAATGGTTTTTTTTTGTGAATGAGCGTGATTTCAACAGACAGACGAACAGATGGACATCGCTATATCGACTCGAGCTGTGATAAGGATCAGGAATATATATACCTTATGGGGTCGGAAATTAGTTTTTCGATGCGTTACAAACGGAATGAAAAACCAATATATACCCTCTGCCACTGAGGTGTGGAGGGTATACAAATTTGGGGAATTATATTAGAAAATTTATGAGTAATTGCAAATAACTAAAAAAATTCTATTACAATTTTTTACCGAATTTAAACCCATAAAATAGTGGATAAAACTGTAAACCATGTCAAAATTATAATTTAGGACGCTTTCTTAACGTTTGTAGAAGGTGATGTGCCAATTCATACGTATCTTATGAAATGTACAACAGTTAATATAATTTTTTAATATTTAATTTTACTTTTTAATGTTTATACCCTCCACGCCAATGGGCATCGAAATAAATTGCGGAAACCCCAAAACCATGTATTTCCTTGATCCTTATAACAAAGGAAGTTGGTTTAGCGAATGACCGTCTGTCTGTCTGTCTGTGGAAATTACGATCACACCCTCAATAACTAAGCTAGACTCTTTGATTCCAAAATGGGTCCATGTGGAAAAACTCTCGAAAAAATTTAACATTATATTTCATTACAAACTTTTTGAGAAAAAATTTCCTTTGAAATTAAAAATTTAAAACATCTAAATACACTTACCAATGCTAGCCAATTCAACATCTGTGGTATTCGTCATAAAGAAGTGACCATAGAAATCGGTGGCCCTAATACCAGCCGAAGTACGAACACGCATAACAGCATCAAAGGCAATGGGTCGCGAAATATTTTTAATAATATCCTCAATCAAACGTTTGCCATCGATATCAGCCTGAAAAAGAAAATATATATAAAAAAAAAGTTTATATAAAAACATAAAAACACTCTTTTAAGCTCAAATTTACCTGGAAATAAGTATATTTATAAACTTCACCACCCGTCAATCTAGAAACTTGACCAATGGTGGCAATATCTATATAGGAATTGTTAAACAAAAACAAATCCACTGAGCAGCCATTTTGAACACATTCCTGGCCCAACGAATTGTAAGCTTGAGACTGTGGTACTAGAACAGTTTTTTCCTTTTCCGTACCCAACAGTTTGCGATCATCGCGATTTTTCAATTTACCAGGAGCCTCAGCAATGGGTAAGGAAGAATTGAATATAAGTAATTTACCAGCACAATTGGAAGCTTTTAAAGCCTCAAGACCAGCTTGTATGGCTGGATAGAGTATTGTTTCAGTTTCTTTAGTATCGACAAACATTTTGGGAATCTGTTCCATTAAAGCATCAATTACAGCATCAGATTCCTCGGGATTACAAAGGAAACCATCTAGAAGAGGCATAAACATGTCCTGCGAAATGGAACTGCGACAGTTAATCAAAAAATGAAATAAAGCTTAGAAGAACTTACTTGAACATCGCCCACCACCATCATTTGTGGTTGGGCCAAATTACTTTTGATATTGTAAAAGTGTACAGTGCTATTGTAGGTTATAAAACCGACACGCATTTTTGATTTGTCCTGGCCTTGATCGATAGGTAAATTTTTCAAAATTTCCTTAATTTGAGAGCATAATAAATGCACCAAACCCGATTTGATGGTATTATACGAAACATCGATGACAAAAATAAATGCTGGCAGTTCAGGAGTGGTATTGTTCTGCAAGATGAAAAGGCAATATAATAAATATGTTTAATAATTTTTAATCCTTAAGAAGAACAAAAAAAAAAAAACTCACACGACAATAATCCTTGGTAGCCAAAAACTCATAAGTACCCAAAACTAATTCTGGTCGTTCATATTTATCAACTCTCTGGCCAGTATGATCCAAATGTTGGAAATATTCCGTGGGTACTAAAGTAAAATGAAACAATTAAAGAACAAATAAAAAAAAAAAAAAATAAGAGTTCAACGTGACCTACCTTCTGTAGAAACTTTACACATTAAACATTGGAAACGTCGTCCAGCATCAATAAATTGCATATTGGGCGACATATAAGCCTTGCAACGATTACAACGTATCGGTCCTAAAGTACCAAAATCCACAATTGGTGGCTCATATTCGCCCTCAGCGACACGAGCATATGGTGATATAATCAAGGAGAAAGGAAGAGCTGTTGTTTTTAATAAATCCGCTGTAGCGGGCACACAATATAAAGAAGATCTAACGAAAAATAAACAATTAATATTATTTAAGTTAGATATAAAAAAATATTTGTCAAGACCTTAATAATCTTGGCGATGAATTGCCTTGATCTTGTACCACATATTTTGTAGTGACCAATGGAGGCAGTAGACCAGCTTGGTTAGTTACGAATTGACCACCGGCATTGCGTTGATTTTCAGTCATTACTTGTATGGGATTTGGCATTTGATCGGGATCTAAACGTCTTTGTGGTGGCTGTTGTTGGTATTGTTGTTGCGGTTGTTGATACATCCCACCGGGAGGTTGCTAAAAACAAACAAAACATAGTAAAAAGTATGTGTAAGTCTATGACTCTGAGTATACTCACATTATATCCAGGTCTGCCAGCCATAGGTTGTTGCCCGGCCTGAGGAGGCATCATTTGAGGTGGATAACCACCAGGCATAGGTTGTTGACCAGGTTGTGGTGGGTAACCCGGCATTGTTTGTTGTTGTCCCTGTTGCGGTGCATAACCAGGCATAGGCGGCATACCGGGTTGTTGCATAGGAGCTGGTGGTTGCCCAGGCATAGGTGGCATGCCAGGTTGTTGCTGACCAGGCATTGGAGGCATACCAGGCATAGCGGGTCTACCACCCGATATAGGAGGCGTCATACCAGGCATTGGAGGAATGCTGGCACGTAGTTGACCAGGCATTTGATGCATACCAGATTGTTGCATAGGAGCTGGTGGTTGTTGTCCACCCATAGATGGAGGCATCATTGGTTGCCCTGGTCTAGGCGGCATCTGGGGCTGAGTAGGGTATATATTACCGCCTGGTATGGCAGGTTGAGCTCCTGGAAAACCTTGAGAAGGTTGTTGTTGTTGTTGCGGTTGCTGGCCAGGCATAGGAGGCATGCCAGATTGCTAACAAAAAAAAATATTTTAAAAATTAATAGAAATTAAGATTTCGGTAAATATCGCTTTTTACTCACTGGTGGTTTTTGTGGTGCTGGTGGCATATGAGGCATACCAGGTAAACTAGCACTATTAACTGTCATTTGATTGCCTGCACCAGGAATATTCTGTGAAGGAGGTAAATTACCTCCGGCCATAGATGGTGGTGGTGGTTGATTTGGTCCTGGTGGCATGTTGGGTGTTCCAGCTGTAGGTGGTCTACTCGAAGGACCATTCGGATGGGGATTGAAGTTGTTATTCAAATTTGGAGGTGGCATAATTGGAGGGGCGCCACCAGTCTGGGGTTGTTGTTGTTGTTGTGAAGGTGGACCATTGGATAATGGCTGTGTGTGAGGGCCTACCGGATTTGCATTGTTAAATGTTGGTGGTCCTCCAGCTAAAGGTTGTTGTTGTTGTTGTGGCTGTTGTAGTGGTGGTTTCATAGTATTCATATTCATAGCCCCCATTGACTGAGTCAACTAAAAAAAGGAGTTCAATTGTTATAAATTATTTCTTCTTAAACTTTTTCTTATCTTCTAATAGGCATAATAAAGTTCATTTTATATTTTTTTAACAACTGATAACATTACAGATTCCGTAATTAACATAAATTTTTTTTTATGTACAACACTAACTTTTTAAATATGCAGTGTCAACATTTATTTACAAATCATTGTTGTTTTTATCACAGATCATATAAAAATTGTAACAAATCTCCGAGAGTGACAGCTATAAACTGTGTCACTCTCTTAAGTTTAAACGGAACTGAGAGATTATCAAAAAAAACAACAAAACAAAAAATGAGAGAGAAGAAATCCACATAATTAAATCAAATAAGAAAGATATGAAAAGAAAACATGAAACTGCAATGATTTAATTAATCTTTGATAAAAACTTAGTTCACAAACCTGCTGCTGATAATTGCCATTCATAATGTTGGATTGTTGTGGAGGAGCTGGTTGTTGTTGTTGGGGTGTTGGCATGTTACCAGGCATTGATGTTGGTGGAGGACCTTGTATACCGGGTTGCTGTGTAGGCCAGCCGGGCGGAGCAAATTGCTGTTGGGGCTGACTACCACTTATAGGTGGCATCATTTGTGGTGGCTGTTGTTGTTGCATAGGCTGCATTGTTGGCGGCGGACCATAAGCATTTGGATTCATCATTTTTTACTATTTCTTTCAAATTCACTATTCTTGTTAAATTTTCATACAATTTTATTAGACTTTTTCCAAATTTTCAATTAACTATTTTTTCTGCTGCGAATGACTTGGAAAAATCGGTTTTGCACTTTTATCCCGTACGTTAAATGTATTAACACGTAAACACCACACAAACCCTTAAGTAATTTCTAAGTTATTTTTCTTCGGCAATTTGGCCACTTTTACACTCTATTTTCTTTGCACTTAATAATTTGATAATAAAAGGAATATTTCTTTCACAATACCCTTTTATTTTGTAAAGCAAAACCTTAGAGAAAACAAATTTTCTTCCTTTTTGTAAAAAAAGTTACACTTCCACGTCAGAGCAGCCTAGTTTTGCACACAATTGTTCAGAGTTTTTGGTCTTTCTTATGCACTATCTTTCGTTTTTGATTTTTTTTTTACAATGGTTTGACAGTTGCCACGTACATTTCATAGGTGTGTGTTCAGTGACAGACAACTTAATACAGAGTTGTAATTAAAGATATAAATAAAAAAATCTTAATATTGAATATATTTCAATTACATTTATTAAAAAATTAAATAAAATTTAATTAAATTGTAAAACATATCAAATAATTATTACTTAAAAGCCAGAAATTAAGAACTCTTTTTTCAAGCGAGCCCATAAATACAGAAAAAAGGTCCTTTAACATGAGTCGAAGTTTTGAAATATAATAACAAAAATAACCGTTGCATCATAAATAATATAATATTTCTTGGTGAGTACTAAAATATTCATATACATTTTTTTCAAGAGTACTAAAAGAAGTATTCTTTCTGTAAGTATTTAGTACATACTACTTCTGCGAAGCTGTGGCCAAAAATGTAAAGGGTGTCCCAACAAGAACGCAATTTTTAAATTTTAAATAAAACACAGATATTAAAAAAAAAATAGTGAAACTTTATTATATCGTAAAGTAGACAGAATGAGGTTATGTATGGAACAATATATCGTGCAGATGGCCGCCGCGGCTTTGCTGGCATGCACGCAATCTTTTAATGAAATTTTCAATGACCGTTTTGCATAAATGCTGCGGTATTTCATTAATGCAGCGTCCAATTTCCTCTTTTAAGGCTTGAGTCGTCGTCGGCTTATTCGCGTAAACCATCGATTTCAAAAAACCCCAAAGAAAAAATCTAATGGTGTTAAATCGGACGATCTAGGCGTCCAATTCTGATCTCCGCGAAATAACACGACCGGGAAACGACTGATGCAGCAATTGAATTGTTTCTCTGCCTGTATGACATGTGGCGCCGTCTTGTTAGAACCACATGCCCTCCACATTCATTTCTTCAATTCGAGGCAAGAAAAACCTGGTTATCATTTCACGATACCGAACACTATTGATTGTTTGCGCTTGACCTGCCTCATTTTCATAAAAAAAGGTCCAATGATTCCTCCAGCCCAAAAACCACACCACACAGTGACACGTTGAGGATGCATTTGCTTCTCGTGAATCACTCGAGGATTTTCCTCACCCCAAATGCGAGAATTCTGCCTATTGACGAAGCCATCAAGATGGAAATGGGCCTCGTCACTGAAGATGATTCATGTTGTCTCTCCAATACCCAATTAACGAACTCCCTTCGCTGTCCATGGTCAGCTGGCTTCAGTTCCTGAGTCAATTGAACTTTGTATGCATGAAGATGCAAATCTTTCGTCAAAATTCGCTGCATAGTGGATTTGGAGACACCAATTTGCTGAGCTCGGTGTCGAATTGAGGTGGATGGAGTTTGAGCGACATCATCACGTACAGCTGCGACATTTTCGGTCGATCGACCTGGTCGATGGCGCGTTGTTGTCTTTACATCACTAACAGACCCAGTTTCGGCAAATTTATCCATTAATCTCTTTACAGTTGACTCTTTTAGAGCATTATTGTGACCCCAAATTGATCGCAATTTGCGAACTGTAGCCGCAAAACTTTCACCATTTTGGTAAACTACTTTCACAATGAGAATGCGTTGTTCATTCGTGTAGCGCTCCATTTTTACTAACCTCGTACCTTTTTTTTTTTTTTTTGTACTCTAAATTTTGATGGAAAAGGTACTAGACCAAAGCTCCAGGGTTAAACTCTCGTAGCTCCCCTATACAACCATTGCCTTCACAAGGGAGGTTAGGGTGAGCTGTTGTATAAAAACTTTTAAAATTAAACTTAACCTAAAAACACGTGCAAAAAGTACATTTAACCTAATTGCACGTGGAGTAGCAACGCTAGGACCACAAAGCAAACAACTACACGTGTTTTCTTTTACTCGAAATAATAGAAGCCACGAGCTAGCCTTTCCTCGATGGATAGCAAATTGAAACTGGACCTCGTACCTTCTACTAGCAAACAATAACAATTGTTCAAATGTCAAACAATGACACTTCGAATGTTGCCAGATTTAAAAATTGAGTTCTTGTTGGGACACCCAGTATATAATCTGTGGTTTATAGGAGGCTACACCACTGGACCGATCGTCTTGAAATTTTTACAATAGGTAACTGAAATTTTTACAGTAGGTAAAAATAGGCTATATTTTTGGATTTTTCAAGTGGGCGTGGCACCTCCCATATAAAGTGAATTTTTAACATCTAATTTTAGCATGTAATATCTGGAGTATTACGACAGCAAGAGTTCTGAAACTGTGTACATGTACATATTAAACTAATTTTAAGAGTTGCGAAAAATGGGAGGGAGCGGGCCAATGGGCGTGACACCCACCATACAAAGTAAATATTTAAAGTCATATATCTAGAGTATTGTAACAGATAAGGTGAGTTCATGAGTTATTAATGTGAGTAGTATGTTAAAAAATGGGCGGTATTGGGCCAATGGGCGTGGTACCTCCATACAAAGTAAATATTTAATGTCATATATCTGGACTACTGTAATAGTGAAAGCCTTGCAACTTTGAGTTCATGAGTTATTAATTTGAGTAGTGAAAAAAATCGAAAAATATTTCAGTTTTGAATTTTTAATAAATTTTTATTTTTGTATTTAATACAAATTTTCGAACGTGTGATCATACTTAATTCTGGACAATATTTCTTGTACTCATTGAAATCAAATAAACTACGGATTCTTGACCAATTTCTGAGCCCAAAAAAATTTCTATGTACATGTCTTTTTCAAGAAAATTGGATTGTGTCAGTCAAAACTGAGAATGGTGCCAGTAAAATCAAAATATCAAAAGAAGATATTTTCCATCAAAATCAATTTAAAAGAGTAAACAATATTCATAGCATATCAAGTTAATTCACGTTCCACTAGGGTCTTGCCAAGGAATTGTTCATAAAGCATTTTGTAAATATTGCAAATCCATATAATAATGAATAGACTTTTGAAACAAACTAAAACAAGTAAAACAAGTAAGAACATGTAAGACCGACTATACGATACCCTATACCATGGTTTAGAGACCCTTTCTCTTCGGTCCAACTAATTGGATGTACAAAATAAGCATAAACCAAATTTGACTGGCGTTGTTATTAATTTTTTTTGGCAGCAGATATGAAAAAGGTCATATCGGATGCTATATTTATATGGGGACTAGGTCGAAAAATGGATTGATCCTGACCATTTTTGGTAAAGTCACTTATATTTTGAAAAAAATATATACAAATCAAATTTGAGAAAAATCTGTGCAATATTTTTGTTTTTTTGATAGATTTAAGTCAACATCGTGAAGCAGCTCTATATGGGGCCTATGACTAAGAATTGTCCTATAGGGATTATTTTTGAAGTGCTGATTAATTGATATAATAAACACATACAAACCCAATTTGACTGAGATCTATATAATAATTTGGATCTTATGGCAATTTATGTCGATTTCATAGGGGTCATTTGTATGGAGACTAGGTCTGAACATGGACCGAATTTCATCAATTTCAATATCTTTCATCATATGGCCGATAAAAGCTTATATACCAAATTTCATCAAAATATATTCATATTTACGACCTGTAGTTTGAACACAATGTTTACATGGACACACAGACGGACGGACGGACGGACATCAGAATCGACTCAGAAAGTGATTCTGAGTCGATCGGTATAATAAAAGATGGGTCTAGGTCATATATTTTTGGTAGTTACAAACAGCAGCACAAAGTCATTATACATTCGATCTAGAGTCTAGACCGACTATCGATACCCTCTACCTGGTTATACAAAATAAGCATAAAATACAAGTAAGAAAATTATAATAGGTCTAGACCGACTATACGATATCCTATACCATGAGTTTAGAGAGCCTATCTGCTCAACTAATTTAAGGTGCACTGTTATTAATTTTTTTTTCTTTGAATATGAAAAAGTTCATATCGGATGCTATATTTATATGGGGACTAGGTCGAAAAATGCACCGATCCTGAACATATTTGGTAAAGGCATTCTTTTTTGCAAAAACATACACAAACCAAATTTGAGAAAGATCTGTGCTACATATATGCTTTTTGATAGATTTAAATGAAGATCGGGAAGCAGCTTTCTCTGGGGGCTATAACTAAGAATTGTCCTATAGGGTTTATTTTCGGACTACTGATTAATGGGTGTAATAAATACTCACAAACCCAATTTGACCGAGATATTTTAGATCATATGGCAATTTAAGTCTATTTCATAGGTGGGGACTATGTCTGAACATGCACCGATTTTCGTCAATTTCAAAAGCGTTCATGTTATGGCTGATAGAGGCTTACATACCAAATTTCAACAAAGTATGATCACATTTGCGACCTGTAGTTTGATTACAAGGTTTACGTGGACACACAGACGGACGGACATCGTTATATCGAATCAGAAAGTGATTCTGAGTCGATCGGTATAATAAAAGGTGGGTCTAGGTCAAATATTTTTGCTAATTACAAACATCAGCATAAAGTCATTATACCCTGATCACATAGTGGTATAGGGTATAATTAATTAGTGACCTTGTTTTGAATTTGTTGCCCGCTGATATGAAAAAGTTTTTATCGGATACTATTTTAATATGGGGAGAAGGTCGAAAAATGGATCGATCATGGCCATATTTGGTAAATTCGATATGGTTTTTTTTTCGACAAAGAGTGGTTATAATCAAATGATTTTGGTAGTTACAAACATCAGCACAAACTCAACTGACCACAAACTGGTGTAGGGTATAACAAGTAAGAAAATTATGATCGGTCCATTCCTCAATTGTATATATTTTTTAAGGAAGTTGTTCCATGTCATTAAAATTGGTTGAAACAATGCTAATTAAAAATAAGTAACAAAATTATAGTCGGTCTAGACCAAATGGTTTCCAAGAGAGCGTCTTGGATTCAGTTTTGCTTAGCCAATAACACTGTGATAGTTTTTGACTCAAAAAAAATGAACTTCGATGAATCCATTTCGAACTATTAGGGGGAGTCCCCTGATGGCAAAAAACCTGAAAAAATGGCTAAAAATAGTCAAAAATCGTTACTTTTGGCTCCAGTTTTTGAGAAATCGGTATATATCAATTTTTCATGGATATAGCTAAGTCTGCGCTATTTAAAAAATTTTTATTCGACTGTATTAGTATTTTTGCCTTCTTAACTTTCTTTTAAGGAATGTTTTGACTTTTTTTTCCCAAAATTTCACGTAATTTAAACCATTAATGTCGATCAAAAGTAACGAGTTCAGCTTCAAAATCAAAATCGTTATTATTTTCTTCTTTCGTCGTGAATTTTTAAGCCTTTTTAGCAGCAAAGTTTCAAATCTTGTGTCTATTTTTGTCCTTCTTATAAGTTGTTTTAACAACAAAGACTCAAAATTTAAAGTTTTACTAGTTTAAATGCTATTTAAAATTTTTTTTATTCAAAAAGTGGTGCAAAATTGAGATAAATTCATTATATTATTAGACACCAGATTTGAAACTTTGTTGCTAAAAAGGCTTAAAAATTCACGACGATGGGTGATTTTGAGTCGATGAGTCTAGGTCAAATATTTTTTGGTAGTTACAAACATCAGAGCAAGCTCATTATACTCTGACCACATAGTGTTATAGGGTATAAATATCATTACCATTAAATGGTATTGAAATTTTTTGGCATTAGCATTTTTATATTTAATGCCAACGAAAAATTTCCAAATATGGTGTAAGGTAAAAGGACGTATGCGTCTATGTCTCCATTAGAAGTTCTCGTTTCGGAATCAAGCTTTATACAAAGACGAAAGTAAATATAATAATATGTTTCGATCGGATGGTCGCTCGTATGTATGTCTGGAGGAAAGCGAACGAAGACTTTAAAAAGCACCTTATGTCAGCCAGCACCTTATGTCAGAGGTTGGGAAATCGTCATAGAATTAAATGAATTATGGACCAAACACTATATTTGTGGGAAATGTAAAAGACAGTTTACATTTCGAAAGCATTTCATATATATTTTCGGTCGATGTGGTCTTTCCAAGGACTTGCCTACCAAGCGTTTTGCAAATGTGGCAAATCAAGATAAAGAATAGGTTTTTAATATAAATTTAAAAAAAATATGTTTTCCTAAGAAGTTTTCAGTAACCAAAAAGTATCTAAACAATTTTGGTAGAATTGATTTAATATTGTAGGATCCGCAATAAAAGGAATAGTGGACGGAATAACTTGATTATTTTAAGGTACAAATTAATTGGTATTTTCTTTAATCAACCATTAAATCAGTTAAGAACAAAATGCATCTTATTCTCGTTCTCATACTACGAATTTTATTAATCACTCACATTCAAATTCCTTAACTTCGACTTCTTTGCTGCAGTTCATTAAGTGCTCAGGTTAATTTATCACTAATTGATTTGATTGCTTTTTTTTTCATTAGCATTATTTAAGTAAAATAAGCAATTGGTAGGAAATTGCAAGGAATCCCTATTCCCGTAGAACATTATTTTCACATCCTACGGTAAACTCGTAATAAAATTTGCATAATTAAAATGGTTATCAGTGATGCGTATTCAAATCTCATAGAATGTGGGTGGTTTGATAAGTTATTAGCAATGCTATTGCAAAATTTTGTAAATGTCATTTGTAATGGTTAATATCGACAAACAATCTGGAGTTCATCTAATGGTATGGGTCAAGCTGTTTGTCTAGCTCTATCTGAACAGAAACTACGAGGTCATATCTTCACTGTGTTTTCGATCTTTATAACGTCGATGAAGTTTATTTCATCAAAAGCTTTTAAATTAACTTAGAATGGTTCTACGGTATAGTATGTTTGCACATAAATATTCAATCAAATGGAATACAATTGTTTTAAGTTCGTTTATTCCATGCATACAAACTAGGGTATCCAATTTCTTAGGTTTTTTTTGTTGGAATGATCGAATATTGCGAATTTAAACTTACTTGCTTACTTACTCGAATTGTACATAATATTTAATATTTAATATTTAATATTTTACATTAATATTTTGACAAATTTGGTATACATATCCATTTTCTTTCATAACCTCACCAAGTATGGTTAGCAACTGACCATATTTGGATATCTTAAGTCCCATTCTCGAAACTAATCATATTTGGTATCGCATAATCATTCTAACACTTGCTAGAAAAAGTATCCTTACACTTGAAGATGAAAATTTTAAATATTAATAAAAATTTTTTCATTGACACATTGGAAATTTTACTTGTTTTGCAAAGAACTTACGGAACGTTTTTACATGCAATTACAATTAGTGGAATCCCACGAATTATACACAAGATCACCTCAAAGGAAATGTTAAAAAGCACTAGCACTATTGAAATTGGTGAAAATCGGTGCATGTTCAGACCTTATTCCCATGCAAATGATACATATCAGATCAACTTCAATTACCCTAAGATCTAAATAATCATATTCATAGACCTCGGTCAAATTTGGTGTATTCAATTCAATTTCTAGGCAGCTTTATTTTTCAACTTAGCCAATTCACAAACCAACACTTTTATGGTTTATCATTAACAAACACATTAACAAATTTAATAACTAAACAAGTAAGAAAATTATAGTCGGTCTAGACCGACTATACGATACCCTATACCATGCGTTTAGAAACCCTATCTCTTAGGCCCAACTAACTGGACATAGAAAATAAGCAAAAACCAAATTTGAGTGGGATTTTTATTAATTTTTTTGGCTGCAGATATGAAAAAGTTCATATCGGATGCTATATCTATATGGGTACTAGGTCCAAAAATGGACCGATCCTGATCATGTTAGGAAAAGTCTCTTGTATTTTGCAAAAATATATACAAACCAAATCTGAGAAGAATCAGTGCAATATTTTTGTTTTTTAATAGATTTAAGTGAAGATCGGGAAGCAGCCCTATATGGGGCCAAAGGGATCATTTTTGGATTACTCACTAATGGACGTAATGAACGCGTACAAAACCCAATTTGAGTAAGATCTATATGACAATTTGGATCTTATGGCAATTTATGTCGATTTCATAGGGGTAATTTGTATGGGGGCTAGGTCTGAACATGGACCAATTCTCACCAATTTCAATAGCGTTCATCCCATGGCCGATAAAAGCTTATATACTAAATTTCATCAAAATATATTCATATTTGCGACCTGCAGTTTGATTACAAGGTTTACATGCACACACAGACGGACGGACGGACATTGTTAAATCAACCCAAAAAGTGATTCTGATTCGATCGGTATAATAAAAGATGACCAAATATATTTGACCTAGACCCATCTTTAATTATACCGATCGAATCAGAATCACTTTTTGGGTTGATTTGGGTCGAATCAGAATCACTTTCTGATTCGATTTAACGATGTCCGTCCGTCCGTCCGTCCGTCTGTGTGTCCATGTAAAATTTGTAATCAAACTGCAGGTCGCAAATATGAATATATTTTGATGAAATTTGGTATATAAGCTTTTATCGGCCATGGGATGAACACTATTGAAATTGGTGAGAATCGGTTCATCTTCAGACCTAGCCCCCATACAAATGACCCCTATGAAATCAACATAAATTGTCATAAGATCCAAATTATCAAATTATCATATAAATTTCAAATTTTGTTTGTATATATTTTTACAAAATACAGGAGACTTTACCAAACATGGTCAGGATCGGTCCATTTTTGGGCCTAGTCCCCATATAGATATTGCATCCGATATGAACTTTTTCATATCTGCAGCCAAAAAAATTAATAAAAATCCCACTCAAATTTGGTTTATGCTTATTTTCTATATCCAGTTAGTTGGGCCTGAGAGATAGGGTCTCTAAACGCATGGTATAGCGTATCGTATAGTCGGTCTAGACCGACTATAATTTTTTACTTGTTTTATGTATGTGTTAGTAGCAACTTTAAATGCAGTTTACTCAAAATAAAGGAAAAAATTTAAAAATCTGTAAATCTGCAAAACGGCTAAAGATATAATATACGTTTGGTAAAAATCGGGATAAAACGGTAGAACAAAACATCGGTCCCAAGGAATGGCCTAGCCTATTAATATTATAGATAAACCATGTAGGACAAAAAGAAGTGTCTGCCAAATATGGTCGGATTTGGTTCACTTTTCGATCTAGTCCCCATATAACTATAGCATCCGATATGAACTTTTTCATATCTCCGTGCAAAAAATAGAGTATCGAATGGTATCGTATGGTCGATCTAGACCGACTATAATTTTCTTACATGCTTTTTCTTATTTTTCATGCGCAGTACAAAAGTTTTAAATTTTATGATTGAAGACTTTGGGAAAAATCTATCGCTCATGGTTGATGTTGGTGAAAGTCCGCTTCGATAAATTATATTGTTTCGTTTTTAACAATTGTTGGAATTATCAATTTTTCCGCTTGATTAGTTTAAATGTTGTGAGACTTAGAAGTAAATTGCAATGATTAAAAAAAAGGGTGTGGAACCATCACATAAAATTTGTATACCCTATTTCACTACGTGTTCAGGGTATTTGCTGATGGTTGTAACTAACAGCAATATTTGAGCTAGACCCACCTCATATTATACTGATAGATTCAGATGCACTTAGTGACGTCCGTCCTTCTGTCTGCCCACCTGTCTGTCCGTCCGTTTGTGTGTCTATGTAAACCTTGTTATCAAACTACAGGTCGCAAATATGACTGACTGTATTTTGAGGTAACTTAGTATATGTATAAGCTTTTTTCGGCCATAGAACAAACTCTACTGAAATTGGTCCTCATATAAATAACCACTATTGGACCAACTAAAATTGTTGTAAGATCCAGATTATCATATAGATAATATCGAAAAAATTTGATGTATGTGTGTGTATTATACCCACTAATAAGTAGTCAAAAAATATACCCTGCAACCATTTTAAGTCATAGTCCCCATATAAAGCTGATCTTCACTGAAATCTATCAAGAAACGAAAATATTGCATATATTTTTTCAAATTTGGTTTATATAAATATGTTTTTGAAAAAAGTAATTGACTTTACTAAATACGATCAAGATCGGTACATTTTTAGACCTAGTCTCCATATAAAGAGAACACCAGATAAGCACTTTTTTTTCTGCACGCCATAAATTAATAACAAAACCACAAAATTTTGATTTATACTTATTTTCTATAACCAGTTATTGGCTCAGCAAAGTTGGATCCAAGACCTTCTCTCTAAACGTATGGTATAGCGTATGGTATATCGCTCTAGACCGATTATAATTTTCTTAGTTAAATGATCTATATATTAATACGTGAAGGTAAATTTTTAGTTCCCTTTTTAAGCAATATGCGGGCACGTGGGAGTGTGAAAATTGGCATAGTTATAGTTCAAATGGAGGAGAAGCTGAGAATGATAAATTTATGTTTTATCTGTCTTAGAAATATATTAAATTAAATTAAATAAAATATTTAAAATAATTCGTTACACCCTGTTAATGCGAATGATTTCAATAATATATCAGACGCTCTGTGTTGAAGTGTGAATTGCTAAAATTGATTAACATACCTTTAGGCTCATTTAAATATTCATAAATTTTTTATATATATAGGTTAAAAAAACATTGGAAGAAACAAAAATTAAATGAAAAAATAATATTTCCTAGAATTTGCACTCGAATTTCGAGTGCTGGTACTAGTATTTTTTAATCATATATTCGATTAATCGATAACAATTATTCAAATTTTTCTTTAATTTAAACTTCTTAAACTTAATTAATTTATCGCACAACGATTAATCGTCAAGATACCCTAATATATACATAATATAGATTGAAAGCAACTTTTGTCAATATTCATCGTTCAAATGCATACATGTGATCTTAAGAGTCAAGCAAGTGGTTAAGTAAATCATGTGGTTTAAAGCGTTTTTTTTTTTCATTTCAAACATGTATTGATTCTAATAATTAATGAGGCGTTTTCTTGTTAACACATGGTTTGGTAATTAGTACTAAATATTGTTGGATTTTTTTTTTTCAAATTCTAATTAAATTTACAGAAGTCACGACCAGAATTGAGAGATTTTGTGAAAGAGATAAAATAAATAAACGCGAAAATTTAAAATTCATTTAATTTGCTTAACATAATTTATTAATATTATTTACAATATTAATATATACCACTTTCAGTGGCCCAAATCATGTTTGATCCATCTGGATGGCATTTTCATTGCCGAAAATTTAGTACATTTGCTGATGGGAAAACAATTTTTGTGAGCGATTTAATGAGACTAGCAGATTGCAGCGCTCGATATTCGAGTGCAATTTCTTGGCAAATTTACTTCTCAACTTAGCCAATTCACAAACCAACACTTTTTTTGGTTTATTATTGTGAATGAAGATCACAAACTCATTAACAAACTCATCAACAAATTTAATAAAGACACACATAGCATATCGCACCTGTACCTCTAAAGGGAGTCAAAAATGTACTAATTTTCAGTAGAGGCAAAAACGGTTTTTTTAATATTTACTATACCATTTAAAAACAGTTGTTTCGTTGTAAAGAATTGCGAATAATAAGTATAAAACAGTAGTTGTTTTTGCGATTTTTTCAGAGATCATCAAATATAACAAGTTTTTTGGGTGGAACTCAAAATATGTCTTTTTAGTGGATCCTAAAGAAGCTACTCTTATAACACAAAGAGGGTTACAACTGTATTTTTTTTGCGAAAGACTAGAAAAATCGATGTAAGATTTTTACAGTGGATAGATATGACCACTGCGTATCGTTTTCTTGCAAAAAGTGAAAATTGAAAAATTTTGAGTTGACTCACTTTAGAGGTACAGGTGCGATATGTATAATTTTATGTATGTGTTAGTAGCAACTTTAAATGCAATTTACACAAAATAAAGGAACAAATTTAAAAATCTGGCGAACAGCTAAAAAGAAATACCTTTCAAATAATATATGTTTTGTCAAAATCGGGATGAAACGGGAGAACAAACATCGGTAACAAGGAATCGTCTAGACTATTAATATTATATATATCTTGCAGTTCATCTTAAAACAATTTTTCATGGGATTTTCACATTCAGATCCTTAAAAGTAAAATAGTATCTGCTCTAGGATTACTTAACATATTTAGAAACAAGTTTAATTAAAAAAAAAACAAAACTTATATTATATCAATTTTTGATTATATCAATCTTTGCCGATTGTACATGGATGTAGAAAAAGTATGAGCTCCGAACACACGAAATTTACATTAAGGAGTGTTTGCAAAGAAGACTACTTCCACGTATTTTTAGAACGATTTGACATCCTGTCACTACGGTATGAAAGCTCTTGAGTGGTACAAGAACAATAACGTGGTTTTTGTACCAAGGGTACAAATCCTCCAAACTGTTCGAAGCTTTGGCCATAATGTAAGGACTTATTAATATAAAGTTGAGGATTTGTAAATATTTTGCTACCTACCTCAAGTGAAACAAATATACTTTTTTAAGAAAAGGGTTTTTTTATTTTAAGAAAATGTCATTTTTAAGAAAGGCTAGTTTTTTAAGAAATTTTACTTTTTTATATAAGTTAACAACAGAAATACTATAGAACCATAAAAAAAACAACAACAACAGCTACAACAGATAACAACTACAAAACGTGCCAACGCTAAATTGTCAATTCAACAAACACAAATATTTCAACACAACAACAACTGCAACGAATTGCCCAACAGTAAATTCTCAGACGAAATTTAAGCCACACGCGCAGCAAATAAGTGGCCTGATGGTGGGAAACACAACATCAGCAGTTTTCCAGTATTTTTATTATTATATTTAGAAGTTTTTAATTGTAAATTCTTGCAGTCAGTTTGAAGAGTTTGTTAATAAAGGTTTGTTGCTAAAATTAATTAGCAACATAAAAAAATATTTTTTTTAACTTTTTAATAAAATAAATCCTTAATTGGCGCCCGAGCAGGGACCCTTAAAAAAAAAGGTCCTTTGTCGTATAAATAAAACCCTCGGAAAAAGGGTTTTCCCGGTAGATTAATTAATAGATCGCGGAAATAGTGCGCCGTAGTAACCTCTTCGGAAAATAAGAGGTAAACCGGAGGTCTCAAAGGAGATCAGCGGCCGTGATATAAACAGTAAGAAACATTTTTTTTAAAATAAGTTTTACAACAATTAGATAAACATAAAAAAACAACCTAATTTAGAAAACATAAAGTGAACTGGAAATAATCAGAAAAGAAAAAAACACAAGAAAAAAAAATTTTTTGAAAAATTAAATCAAATAACAAAAATTTTAAATAAGTAAAAAAATTTTAAAATTAAAAATTAAAAAATACGAATTAAATTGAAAAACTGAATAAAAAATTTTTTTTTGAAATTAATCAAATTAAATAAAGAATTGAAAATAAGAACTAAATAAAATAAATAAGTTGATGAAAAAAAAAAAACTAAGAATCTGTGAAACTAATTGTCGAGGAAACGTTTTGGCAATTAAAAGCAAGCAACGAGAATCAAAAATCAGGGGAAGTCTGCAATCATCATCCTCTCCATCATCATGTTCCAGATATTAATGTAAGAATATTATTAAGTTCATTATCAATTGGTTTCCTTATTTTAATTTAATTACATTAAGATTTTTTACATTTTTCAAAACTCGTCCTTACTATCTTGAGTTAGTTGAAATTTTTTCATTAATATTTGTTGTTATAAATTTTATTTCCTGAAATCGGTTTTAAATTTTGTTTTTATCCTTGAACTTGATCGAGATTTGCGAAATAAATACTTTACATTCGATTTTTTTTTTTTGTCCCTTAATTTCGAAATCATTTAACCGGTATGCCCGACGAAACCATCGACCAGCTGACTGAGAGACTAAGTAGGACACTGACAATGGCACAAACGACCGAAGCATCAGTAGGTTTTACTACACTACAGAAGGAACAGATAGCCCTCATGATAAGGGAGGCTATTGGATCATCGTCCGACCATTTGGCGGATGAGGGGGCCGATCACCCCATAGGTACAGTTACTACCAGGTTGGAGGAACTGGACAAGGTTCCCGACATAGTTAGGTCTTTGAGGGAGTTTTCTGGTAGGCCGGGAGAATTTAACTCTTGGCGAAAGTCCGTGGAGAGGGTTTTGAAGCTCTATGATTCGGTGAGAGGTACCGGAAGGTATTATGCAATTCTACACACTATTCGCACAAAAATCGTGGGGGACGCAGACACTGCCTTGGAGTCATATAGGACACCATTGGATTGGCCACGAATAAGAAAATGTCTCGCAATGCATTATTCTGATAAGAGGGACATTGGGACCTTGGAATACCAGATGATGGTATTATGCCAAGGTAACAGGAGCATAACGGAATTCTATCAAGTTGTTTACCAACACCTTTCACTGTTGCTTGACAAGGTCTCTTCCCTGGACCTGGAGGAAAATAGCCTTCACGCTATGACGAACACCTACAGGGAGAAAGCACTGGACACGTTCGTAAGAGGATTAAATGGAGATTTACCGAAATTGCTAAGTGTGCGTGAACCAACATCTTTGCCACAGGCACTACATATTTGCCTAAAGTTGGACAATATGACTTTCAGGAGAAATTACGCACATGGACAGTCTATCAGGAATAATGTACAGAAGGATAGGATCGGTACGGCAACTTTCGCAACTGGCAGAGTATTTTATCCCGAACTCGCTTATGTTGGTGGAACACCACCCATTAGACCACCTATACCACCTCGACATAATCCCGTTTCAAACTTTAACCGAAATCCAAACTTCCATTCGAACTTTTATTCAACTCAAAATCGCAATCCAAATTTAGGTCATAACCCAAACTTCCAATCTAATGTTAACCCAAATCTCAATCGTAATTTTACTTATAATCATAACCGAAACTTACCTGTAAATTCTGGGTGGAATGCGGGCACTCAAAACAATCCTCAGAATCAACGAGTAGAACCAATGGATGTGGATAAATCAATCCAAACCCACCAGGTCAATTATATGAACAGACCACACAACAATGTAGCACTAAAGAGACCAACAGCCGCGTCCTTTCAGGCTCCAGCGAATAAATTTCAACGGAATTTTCATATAGATACAGATTACATGCCGGAGGAAAATTATTGTGGCTACTATCCACCGGAAGAAGCTGAGGTAAACCATCGTCACGCGAGTGTGGAACCAGAGTACGCTCAAGATTACTTTCAACAAATTCCTGAGGAATTAGCTACTCTTGAAAAACAGGAAGAAGAAACTGATGATGTCCAACTTGCAGTAAATTTTTTAGACTAAACTGTTCCTCATTACCTTATTTCGAAGCAAAAATGGGGAACGACCAAAAATTAAAAATTTTATTGGACACTGGCAGCAACAAAAATTACATCAACCCTAAATTTATAACAAACCCAAAACAAAACGAAAGAAATTTTAACGCAAAATCCGTTAAGGGAGACATTAAAATTACACAACACAAATTTTTGAAATTGTTTGATGATACTCCCATAAAATTTTTCCTTTTACCAGAATTAGAAACATTTGATGCAATATTAGGGAATGATAGCCTGAAGGAATGTTCAGCTGTCATTTATACAGCGGAGGACTATTTCACCATTAGTGGGGATAGGAAAATTCCAATTAAACAATTCATTTCTCAGAATGTTAATAATATTGAAATCAGGACAAACCATCTTTCAGGGAGTCGAAAAAAATTATTGGAAAACATCTTCGATCGCCACAGGAATTTATTTGCGGACCCCGACGAAAGCCTTACGTACACAACTAGGGTGGTAGGTGAGATAAGAACAACAACTGAAAATCCCGTTTATTCTAAAAATTATCCTTATCCAATGGCTCTTAGGAGTGTTGTGGACGATGAAATATCCAAGTTATTAAGGGACCAAATAATCCGACCATCGCGTTCTCCCTACAACTCACCAATTTGGATAGTCCCCAAAAAACAGGATGCATCCGGAAGGGATAAGTATAGAGTTGTGGTAGACTTTAGGAAACTTAATACAGTAACCATCGCGGATAAATACCCCATCCCCGAGATAAACGACGTGCTTTCACATTTGGGAGGGAATAAATATTTTACAGTCATCGATTTAAAGAGTGGTTTCCACCAAATACCCCTTAGGATGGAAGATATAGAAAAAACGGCATTTTCGGTCAACAATGGAAAGTATGAATTCTTGCGATTGCCGTTTGGATTAAAAAATGCTCCATCGATATTCCAACGTGCGCTGGATGACATTTTAAGGGAACACATTGGTAGGAGGTGCTATGTTTATATTGATGATATTATCATCTTCAGCAAAGACGAGGATTCACATTTCAAAGACCTGGAGGCCATTTTCAAAACACTAAATGAGGCTAATATGAAAATACAGCTGGATAAATGCGAGTTTTTCAAGGAGGAAGTCGAATTCCTCGGGTTCATCGTTTCTTATAACGGAATAAAAGCTAACCCAAGGAAAGTTCAGGCAATTGTAGAATTCCCCTATCCTAATAATGTGAAGGAACTTCGATCGTTCCTTGGTCTTTCAGGATACTACAGAAGATTCATAAAAGGATATGCGAACATCGCAAAGCCACTGACGAAACTCTTACGAGGAGACGGAGGCTTGATATCCAGAACAGAATCAAGCAGGAGGAAAATTGAACTGGATAATGAAGCGAAACATGCTATTGATAATTTGAAAAACGCCCTAATATCACAGGAGGTGACATTATCGTATCCTGACTTCCACAAAGAATTCCAGTTAACCACAGATGCATCCAATGTTGCTATCGGAGCAGTACTTAGCCAGGACGACAGGCCAATTTCCTTCATTTCGAGAACATTAACGGGATCGGAGGAAAATTATGCAGCGAACGAAAGAGAAATGTTGGCTATAATCTGGGCCCTAACAAATCTAAGAAACTATCTATACGGATCAGTCAAAGTCATAATTTACACCGACCACCAACCCCTGACTTATGCTTTGAGCAATAAGAATAATAATGCGAAGATGAAAAGATGGAAATCGATATTGGAGGAATACAACTATGAAATGCAGTATAAACCAGGTAAAAGTAATGTTGTGGCCGATGCACTCTCTAGACCCCCTGGAACGAACATCAACTCTCTAACAGGAACAGTGCATAGTAGCGACAGCTCTCCAGAGGAACTCATAGCTAGTGTCGAAGTGCCCATAAATGCATTCAAAAATCAAATCTTTTTGCAAATGGACGATACTCCAGCATACCAATTCCAAATAATTTTCCCAGGTTATCATAGACATTCGATTACGGAACCGGAATATGATACTGAAAAACTAATTTCCATCTTGAAAAGATACCTTAACCCGTCTGTTATCAATTGCATTAAAACGCCAGAATTTATTATGGGAAAAATTCAAGAAATTTACCCACATCATTTCGGAAATTTTAAAATTCGGTTTACTCAAAATGTTGTCGAAGATATTTTGTCTGAATCCGATCAGGAAACTCTAATTATAGAAACACATAACCGCGCGCATAGAAATGCTGTGGAAAATAAGATACAGATATTGGAAAAAGCGTACTTTCCCAGCATGTTTTCTAAAATCAAAAGAATATTGAAAATGTGCTCCACATGCAGGAAAAATAAATACGATAGACATCCCAACCAACCGAAATTGAACGCTACACCAATACCAAACTACCCAGGTCAGGTTATTCATATTGACATTTTTTCAACCGATAGGAAATTGGTATTGACAGCCATAGATAAATTCTCAAAGTACGCCCAAACGAAAATTCTTCAGGGAAAATCAATAGAAGATATTAGGAGACCCTTGAGGGATATTTTGTTTTTCTATGGAGTTCCCAAAACGGTTGTCATGGACAACGAAAAATCATTGAACTCTGCAACCATACTTTTCATGATGAAGGATGAATTGGGTATAGAGGTATTTACAACACCACCATACAAAAGCGAAGCCAACGGTCAAATTGAAAGATTCCATTCAACATTAGCCGAAATTTTAAGATGTCTCAAAGATGAAGGTATTTGCAGGAATTTTGAAGAACTATTGGAAAGGTCTGTTAACGAATATAATCACTCAATACATTCCACAATCGGTAGGAAGCCAGTCGATATGTTTTTCGGGAGGACTGTGGATTTCTCCCCTGGAAGCTATGAAAGAACCAGGGAAAATAACATCACGATGCTGAAAAGGAAACAGGAAAAGGATTTGAACTACCACAACAAAGATAAAAAAGAAGTTAAGCAATACATACCCGGACAAGAGATTTTCGTAAGAATTAATAAAAGATTAGGTACTAAATTAACCGAAAAATTCAAACGTGAACTAGTGAAGGAAAATAGACATTCGACCGTAGTGACCGAAAGTGGGAGAGTCGTTCACAAAAAACATATAAAGAACTAAATCTTATTACATTTTCTTACAGGTTATTCCTGATGCTTGGATACTCCATAGGTGAGTTCCAGATAATGGATTACTCCAACTCTAGACTAGTCGTGATCAATACAGGAACGGCGAAAATTCAAAACGGTGTGTTCAAACTTGTCCACACGATTGACCTGAGGGAATACGAAGATATTATAGGGAAATTGGAGAACGGAATTGACTTACGCGACAACGATGATAACTCATTATTACCTTACTTATCCTATACCATATCACAAATTAAATCCTGTTTAACCAGACTAAAATCCAAGACGATGGCAAAGAGGTCTCTTGACTTCATTGGTACCGCCTGGAAATGGTTAGCCGGCAGTCCGGACCACCATGATTTCCAAATAATAGAAGATAAAATGAATAATGTTCTAGTTAACAATAATAATCAAATTGTAATCAATCAACTAACAATAGATAAAGTAAATCAACTCTCAAAGGTTACTAATAACATTTCTAAACTATTAGAAAATAAGGATAAAGGTGAAAAATTGTTAGATTTTAAGTATAAACTTGAAATTATTAAAGAGGAACTATCTAATATCGAATATGCCATCCATTGGGCTAAATCAAACATTGTTAATTCATTTATTTTTTCTAATACTGAGGTTAATACTTTGAGAGATATTTTTTACAATGATAATATTCCTTTTGGTAATATGGACGAGTTACTAAATTTTTCAAAAATTAAAGTCGCCTCGAATAATAATGAAATTGTTTACATTGTCAATATTCCAACAACTAATAATGAAAATTGCGACAATTTGTTAATTAAACCTGTAAGAAAAGATAATAAAATAATTAAGACAATATTTAAAAATGTTTTGAAATGTAACGATAAGATATTTGGTATAAAAAATGACTGCAAGAATTATAATAAGATAAGTATTTGTGAAATAGATAAAATCTTGGACATCAGTAATTCTGACTGCATCCCAAATCTGCTGAAAAGTAAACCATCCCGCTGCACAACAACCAACGACGAGCATGTGGCACCAGTGGAAGAAATAGATGACAGCATGATATTATTAAACGAATACAAAGGGCAAATTGAAATAGACAATTCAACAATCAACATAGCTGGTACGTTCATAGTTCATCACCTGAATTCTACAGTACGAATTGGAAATCGAACATACTTAACAACCCAAGTCTCCCTTACTAAACCTTTACCTGCCCTACTGCAACCAAGTAGCTCTAGTATCCAGGAACAAGTGATAACATTGGAAAGAATGGAGGCAGTTAATGTTAACAACTCTCACATAATCGACAAACTGCAAATCGAAAATAAAATAAATCTAACCATCAACATTGGACTGGTAATGACCATCATAATATCAGCTACCATTATCTACTTTATAAGAAGGAAGAAGAGAAATGAAAACCACAAAGATCGAAATAATTCATCCAAAAATAATGTAAAGTCCAATAAAACGGAGCAGAGAATAGAAATTGCAGAGAATGTTCAAATAAGCACCAACCCAAAAACCTCCCTATCATTACCATCAAGAGGTCCCAAAAACAAGAAGATTCATGACCTTCCATTTTTTTGAAATATGGCTATTCATGCGGGGACGCATGAACTTGAAGGGGGAGGAGTTAACAACAGAAATACTATAGAACCATAAAAAAAACAACAACAACAGCTACAACAGATAACAACTACAAAACGTGCCAACGCTAAATTGTCAATTCAACAAACACAAATATTTCAACACAACAACAACTGCAACGAATTGCCCAACAGTAAATTCTCAGACGAAATTTAAGCCACACGCGCAGCAAATAAGTGGCCTGATGGTGGGAAACACAACATCAGCAGTTTTCCAGTATTTTTATTATTATATTTAGAAGTTTTTAATTGTAAATTCTTGCAGTCAGTTTGAAGAGTTTGTTAATAAAGGTTTGTTGCTAAAATTAATTAGCAACATAAAAAAATATTTTTTTTAACTTTTTAATAAAATAAATCCTTAATTTATATAGGTCCTTTTTTAAAAATAGATACTTTTGTAAAAAAAAGATACTTTGTAAAAAAATTACCTATACATATAAAAAAACAAGTAAGAAAATTATAGTCGGTCTAGACCGACTATACGATACCCTATACCATGCGTTTAGAAACCCTATCTCTTAGGCCCAACTAACTGGACATAGAAAATAAGCAAAAACCAAATTTGAGTGGGATTTTTATTAATTTTTTTGGCTGCAGATAAGAAAAAGTTCATATCGGATGCTATATCTATATGGGGACTAGGTCCAAAAATGGACCGATCCTGATCATGTTTGGTAAAGTCTCTTGTATTTTGCAAAAATATATACAAACAAAATTTGAGAAGAATCAGTGCAATATTTTTGTTTTTTTAATAGATTTAAGTGAAAATCGGGAAGCAGCTCTATATGGGGCCACAGGGATAATTTTTGGACTACTCATTAATAGATGTAATGAACGCATATAAACCCAATTTGAGTAAGATCTATATGACAATTTGGATCTTATGACAATTTATGTCGATTTCATAGGGGTAATTTGTATGGGGGCTAGGTCTGAACATGGACCGATTCCCACCAATTTCAATAGCGTTCATCCCATGGCCGATAAAAGCTTATATACCAAATTTCATCAAAATACATTCATATTTGCGACTTGCAGTTTGATTACAAGGTTTACATGGACACACAGACGGACGGACGGACGGACGGACGGACGGACGGACATTGTTAAATCAACTCAGAAAGTGATTCTGATTCGATCGGTATAATTAAAGATGGGTCTAGGTCAAATATTTTTGGTTGTTACAAACAGCAGCACAAAGTCATTATACCCAAACCACATAGTGGTATAGGGTATAAAAAGTGTCATTATACCCTATACCACTATGTGGTTTGGGTATAATGACTTTGTGCTGCTGTTTGTATAATGACTTTGTGCTGCTGTTTGTAACAACCAAAAATATTTGACCTAGACCCATCTTTAATTATACCGATCGAATCAGAATCACTTTCTGAGTTGATTTGACAATGTCCGTCCGTCCGTCCGTCCGTCCGTCCGCCCGTCCGTCTGTGTGTCCATGTAAAGCTTGTAATCAAACTGCAGGTCGCAAATATGAATATATTTTGACGAAATTTGATATATATGCTTTTATCGGCCATGGGATGAACGCTATTGAAATTGGTGAGAATCGGTCCATGTTCAGACCTAGCCCCCATACAAATTACCCATATGAAATCGACATAAATTGCCATAAGATCCAAATTGTCATATAGATCTTACTCAAATTGGGTTTGTATGCGTTCATTACATCCACTAGTGAGTAGTCCAAAAATGATCCCTTTGACCCCATATAGAGCTGCTTCCCGATCTTCACTTAAATCTATTAAAAAACAAAAATATTGCACTGATTCTTCTCAAATTTTGTTTGTACACATTTTTACAAAATACAAGAGACTTTACCAAACATGATCAGGATCGGTCCATTTTTGGACCTAGTCCCTTTATAGATATAGCATCCGATATGAACTTTTTCATATCTGCAGCCAAAAAAATTAATAAAAATCCCACTCAAATTTGGTTTTTGCTTATTTTCAATGTCCAGTTAGTTGGGCCTAAGAGATAGGGTTTCTAAACGCATGGTATAGGGTATCGTATAGTCGGTCTAGACCGACTATAATTTTCTTACTTGTTAAGATATGCACTTGTTTTATGAAAAGGTACTTTTTTAAGAATTTTTCGATTTTTTCAAAAAGGTGCTTCTTTCATTAAAAACTACTTTTACTCAAAAAATATATTTACTTAAAGTACATATTTTCTTTTCTAAAAAAGTGCCTATTAATAAAAACTAGCAGATTGCAGCGCTCGAAATTCGAGTGCAATTTCTAGGCAGCTTTATTTTTCAACTTAGCCAATTCACAAACCAACACTTTCATGGTTAATTGTTATTGTGAATGAAGATAACAAACTCATTAACGAACACATTAACAAATTTAATAAAACACACATAGCATATGTATAATTTTATGTATGTGTTAGTAGCAACTTTAAATGAAATTTACTCAAAATTAAGGAAAAAATTTAAAAATCTCTAAATCTGCAAAACGGCTAAAAAGAAATACCTTTCAAATAATATACGTTTGATCAAAATCGGGATAAAATGGTAGAACAAAACATCGGTCACAAGATATCGCCTAGCCTAATAATATTATAGATTTACATTTTCTGTGAAAAGTACCGTGCCTTAAGAGACTAGTTTATCTAAATTACCTTTTTTAAAAAGAATTTTTATGAAAAAAGTACCTTTTATTAAAAAATTGCCTCTTCTTAAAAAGTACCTTTTCTAAGAAATTTAATTAAACAAAATCATTTTCTTAAAAAAGCACCAATTCTTAAAAAAGTACGTTTTCTAAAAAAATACTATTTCTTAATTGTTTTAAAAAGTACTTATTCTTAAAAATGTAAATTTTTTTAAAAGCGGAAATTGTTTAAAAAAGTACCTTTTTTTTAAAAAGTATTTTTTCTTAAACTTTTTTTTTTTCTTCAAAGGTACCTTCGAAAGTACATTTGCTTTAAAAAGTACCTCTTCTTAGAAAAGTACCTTTTTTTCTTTTAAAATTACCCTTTTTTTAAAAAGTAAAATTACTTTAAAAAGTATCTATTCTTAAAAAATTACCCTTTCTTGAAACAAAGAAGATAACAAACTCATTAACGAACACATTAACAAATTTAATAAAACACACATAGCATATGTATAATTTTATGTATGTGTTAGTAGCAACTTTAAATGAAATTTACTCAAAATAAAGGAAAAAATGTGAAAATCTCTAAATCTGCAAAACGGCTAAAAAGAAATACCTTTCAAATAATATACGTTTGGTCAAAATCGGGATAAAATGGTAGAACAAAACATCGGTCACAAGATATCGCCTAGCCTATTAATATTATAGATTTACATTTTCTGTGAAAAGTACCGTGCCTTAAGAGACTAGTTTATCTAAATTACCTTTTTAAAAAGACCTTTATTAAAAAAGTACATTTTATTAAAAAATTGCCTCTTCTTAAAAAGTACCTTTTCTAAGAAATTTAATTAAGCAAAAACATTTTCTGAAAAAGCACCAATTCTTAAAAAAGTACGTTTTCTAAAAAAAATACTATTTCTTAAAAACGTAATTGTTTTAAAAAGTACTTATTCTTAAAAATGTAAATTTTTTTAAAAGCGGAAATTGTTTAAAAAAGTACATTTTTTTAAAAAAGTATCTTTTCTTAAACTTTTTTTTTTCTTCAAAAGTACCTTCAAAAGTACATTTGCTTTAAAAAGTACCTCTTCTTAGAAAAGTACCTTTTTTTTTTTTTAAAAAAATTACCCTTTTTTAAAAAGTAAAATTACTTTAAAAAGTATCTATTCTTAAAAAATGACCCTTTCTTAAAAAGTACCTTTTCTTAAAAAAGTACCTTGTTTTAAAAAGTACCTATTCTTAAAAAGTACCTTTTCTCAAAAAAGTACATTTTCTTAAAAAAGTACATTTTCTTCAAAAAGTACATTTTCTTAAAAGTATCTTTTCTTAATAAGTACCTTTTCTTAAAAAAGTACCTTTTCTTAAAATATCGCCTTTTATAAAAAAAGTACATTTTCGTCTAAATTAAATTTTCTTCAAAATTATGTTTTCTTAAAAATTTGCATTTTCTTTAAATAGTACCCTCTATTAAAAAAAACCATTCTTAAAAATACCTTTTAAAAAAAGTATATTTTCTTAAAAAAGTATTTTTTTCTTCCTTAAAATTACCGTTTTTAAAAATTGCCTTTTTTTTAAAGTAATTCCTTTTTAGAAAAGGTATTTTTTTTGAAATTGTACTATTTGTACGCTGAGGAAATTTATTTTTTAATAGCCATTAAATAAAAACAAGTAAGAAAATTTTGCGATACCCTATACCATGTGTTTAGAAAATTGGTCTTACGTCCAACTAATAGGGTATACAAAATAAGCATAAACCAAAATTGAGTGGAATTTTTATTAGTTTTTTGCATGCAGATTTGAAAAATTTCATATCGGATGTATAGTTATATGGGAACTACATCGAAAAATGCACCGATCCTGACCACATTTAGTGAAATCACTTCTTTTTTGCAAAAACTCATTCAAAGTAAATTTTAGAAAAATCTGTAATAGGTTCAAGTGAAGATCGGAAAGCAGCTTTAGTATATGGCGGCTATGACTAATGCCGTTTTCTTTTCTGACAAATAATTTCGCACTTTTTTTTTTTCGAATAGTGCTTATTTTACATATTCTGTATTAAGATCAACCTTATCATATACATCAATCGAAATGTCTCAATACCTCGTAAATCGCAAAAAATTGCAGACATTGACTTCTCTCAGATCATAGTACGAGAATATTTCCTCATTGTTCCCCTTTGAGACCTTTCGATTGATGTATAAGATGAGGTTGCTCTTAAAAAATTCACTTTTCCAAAAAAAGTGCTAATGAAATGCAACATTTTTTTGTCAGAAAAGAAAACGGCATTAGAATCTATAATATCAATAGGCTAGGTGATTGCTTGTGACCGATGTTTTGTTCTACCGATTTATCCCGATTATGACCAAACGTATATTATTTGAAATGCATTTCTTTTTAGCGGTTTTGCAGATTTACAGATTTTTTAATTTTTTCCTTTATTTTGAGTAAATTGCATTTAAAGTTGCTACTAACACATACAAAAAATTTTACAATGCTATGTGTGTGTTTATTAAATTTGTTAATGTGTTTGTAATAAAAATGAGTGTTTTTTGTTTTGATTTGTGAATTGGCTATAATTGATAAGCATACCTTTAGGGTTTTTAATTAATGAAAAAATAAAATTTCCTAGAAATTCCATTCGAATTTCGAGGGCTGGAATCTGCTAGTTGTTATTAATGGATGTAATAAACACACACAAACCCAATTTGAACGACAGAGATATCTATGATAATTTCGATCTTATGACAATTTATGTCGATCCCATAGGGTTTTTTGTAATGGAACTAGGTCTGAACATGCTCCCATTTTCACCAATTCAAATAGCGTTCGACCTAAGACCGATAGAAATATATTCATATTTGCGACCTGTAGTTTTTTCACGCAGACACATAGACGGACAGGCAGACGAACGGAAGGACATGGCTAAATTGACTCAGAAAGTGATCTGAGTCGATCGGTATAATAAAAGAAAAAATATAATCAAATCAATTTTTAAAAAATCGCTTTAATTCGTATTGAAGACAATTTTTCCTGATTTGAAACAAATTTCACTACTTCTGAAATTCGGATAAAAATTACCCCCGGAATCAAAATGTTGAGTTACTATAACATTTGGCTGGTAGAGCGTTGGCTATTAAGTGCAAATTGACATCACTGGCGAATGTTGTAATTCAAACTAAAAGCAATTGATTGTCAGAAAATGTAATTTAAATAGATTACAACAACGCGATGATGATATGAAATGATCTCAGTAATGAACTCAGGTACGTGTGTTCTTGCTCATCAAGATTTCATAATCGTAATTTTAATTGTATAAAATATTGTGAAGGATATATTCTTACCGTCTTTATTTAACTACTAGATGTAACCCGGTGTGCTTCGCTACACCCTCCCCCTACCCCTCCCCCTTCGGAATCGTTATGAAAGGGCTCACGCAAAGTCCCAAGGCTCTCACTAATACAGTAATTCAGATGTATCACATTTAATATTAAGTTTGTGTGGGGGTACCACGCGCATTTGTCTAATCCCGGCCATTTTTTTGTCTGACTACTCACGTTAATAATAGAATACTTGAAACAAATTTGCAAAGCTTTCTTTATCGTAGTACTTAATATATATGATATTAAAAATTTACTTTGTAAGGAAGGTGCCACGCCCACTAAAAAAATTAAAAAAAATTAAAGCTTGTAGCACTCCTATATCCGCAGTAAGACTATGTGAAAATTTCAGGAAGATCAGATGAGTAGTTACGGAGAAATATTACCTCTTTATTATGTTAGTATAGATTATTAGTATAGATTTTTCTATTTCAATGCTTGCTGATGCTGATACACAATGCTTTTTGTTTTTTTTATTCGGTACAACAATTATCAGATTTTTCGGTGTTCCTACCCTGGAGCAAGGTACATGTAGCTGCCCATGAGAAGAAGATGGATTATCCATATTAGATCTGGCAACAGTTAACTATTGGCCTTGAACTTAGAATATCATTTGGCAATTTTTCTTTTTAGCGATTTTTGATTTTGCCCATTTTTGATTTTGAAGATTTTTGTTTTTGGGCGATTTTTATTTTTCGCGATTTTTGGGTTTGGCGATTTTTGATTTTGGCGTTATATTTTCCACGACAATTCACATTGATTACTAATGAACGTGTCAAAAGACTGTCGCCTTCGTAGCGCTTCATATTTTTTACATAGGAGGTGCCACGCCCACTAATCCCATCCCGACCAATTTTATTGCACTACTCACATTAATATCTGATGGACTCAAAATGTCGATCTTTCCCTTTTATAGTTCACCAGTTATATGATTTTAGATATCTACTTTGCGTGGACGTTGCTACGCCCACTGCTCCGATCACGCCCATTTTTTTGTTCGACTAATCACACAAAGGAACCTATGAGCTCACGCAAAGCCACAAAGCTCTCTCTTTTATAGTACTCCAGATATATTACATTAAATAGTTACTATGCATGGGGAGTGCCACGCCCATTGGTGTGAACCCGCCAATTTTTTGTTCGACTACTCATACTAAGATCTGATAGACTCGTGCAAAGTGTCAAAGCTTCCTTTTTTAGCACACCAGTTATATGCTGTCATATATTTACTTTGTATGGACGGTGCCACGCCCACTGCTCCGATCGCGCCCATTTTTTGTCTAACTAATCAAATGTATAACTTATGGGCTCGCACAAAGTCCCAAGAAGCTCACTATTACAGTACTCCAGATATATGGTATTTTATATTTACTTTGTATGGCAGGTGCCATACATGCCATGGTCCGATTCTGCCCATTTTGCATCCGACTACTCACATTAATAATAGGTGCCAGCAGAAAAATTTGAAAAGCTCTCTCTATCACATTACTCGAGATATATAATATTGAACTATTACTTGTATGGGAGGTACCACGCCCACTTATCTGTTTCCGCCCATTTCCGGCGTAGCTACTAATATTAACAATAGGTGACCTCACACAAATTTGCAAAGCTCTCCCTATCATAGTACTCAATATATGTATATGATATTAAAAATTTACTTTTTGTGGGAGGTGCCACGCCCACTAAAAATATTTAAAAAATTATAGCCTATGGCACTTCCCATATCCGCAGTAAGACTCTGTGAAAATTTCAGGAATATCAGATGGGTAGTTACGGAGATTACCTCCTACAAACAAACAAACAAACAAACAAACAAACAAACAAACAAACAAACAAACACACATTACCTCTTTATAATATTAGTATAGATTTGTAATCTTCAAAGGTTATTGTGCTTTGTCTAAGATACTAAAATTCTGTATATAAGTAGTGGAGCTGAAGTAAACTCAGATATCCAATAACAAATGTGCAAAAATATTATTTTTTGAATCGTCATCATCGTCATTATCTTCATCTCTGAACAGTTAATTGACTCATGCTGTGTGTTTCTGAAAAATCCACAAATAAGAGAGTCTATAAACGTCTACTTCATCATATTAAGCAAAATATTTGTGTGAAACCGATACTGGTAGAGTTTATTCGTGCTCTCAATATTAACTTTAGTTTTGTGGACCACTAATGTTTAGTTTCGTATTTTCTTATTATTATTATGTTTTGTTTTTATTTAACTAACGATTAAAAACCAAAATAAACAATCAGTTGTTTTCTAAACCCACTATTGAACAGGTCTAGTTGTTTTTTTTGTAGCTGGCGCGCTAAATTGGTTAATTATTTTGGTCGTAATAGAATGATAGAAATATTTTGATTTAGAAAATCAATTGTTTTGTTGTTACACTTTATTTTAAATTTATAAAAATAAACTAGTGATAAAATACATTCATTAAAAATGTGCTTTAAATTCTTATTACAAATAACTTTCCTTTTCGTTATACTAATTAATTGTAGGTACTCGTTTTGATTCAATATAGCTATTTATGTATTTAGTAATAATATGTTAATAGATTTGCTGTGATATTATTTTTCCATAAACTTAATTTTTCATTTAAATTTTGTTTGTCTTCAGTAACAGCCGCTTCAAGTGATTCCTCTGCGTCTTCACTAAAGAATGGTGTCGTTAATAATTGTGTTCAAACGTCTACTGGCTTTTTAAAACGCATATTAAGAAAAATAATGGGGAAGAAAACCGGTAATATTTTCATTTACTAGCTTTAATTCATAAATAACCGATAGTAACCATCTACTAATTGAGATCATATCAAAGGTATTTCGAGTGGCCGCTTTGTAGTATAACTATAAAAGATGTCCAGTCTTGATTTAAGTTTCACTATATTTACGATGACTTAAAATGTTTTTGAGGTTTTATGTGCCTTTTCTTTTTTTTTAAGAAAAGGTATATGGTTAAGAAAGGTACTTTTTAAAAAAGTTTACTTCTTTAAAAAAGTCATTTAAGAAAAAGCACCTTTTTAAGAAAACGTATTTTTTTAAAAAAATTAATTTTTTAAAAAATGTACTATTTAAGAAAAGGTTCATTTTTAAAAAGGTACTTTCTTCAGCAAAGCTACCCGTTTTTAGAAAAGGTACAATTTAAGAGAAGCTATATTTAAAGAAATCGTACTTATTAAGGAAATGGACTTTTTAAGAAAAGATACTTTTTAAGATAAGGTACTTTCTTTAAAAAAGGTGTATAAAAAATACTATTTTAAAAGGTACTTAAAAAAGTACTGTTTAAAAAAGGTACTTTTTAAAAAAAATGAACTTTTAAGAATATTATTTTTTTTAAGAATGGGTACTTTTTTAAAAAAATTTACTTTTTTCAGCAAAGGTACTTTTACTCTTAACTTTAACTTTTAAGACAAAGTAATTTTTAAGGACAAGTGTTTTTCTTGAAAGAAAATGTACTTAAAAAAGTACTTTAAAGAAACGATTTTTTTTAAGAAAAAGTACTCTTTTAAAAAGGCACTTTTATGATAAAGGGTATTTTTAACAAAATCTTATCTTTTTTAAGAACATGTAAATTTTTGAAAAAGTACTTTTTAAGAAAATGTACTTTCTCAAAAAAGTAAATTTTTAAAAAAATTTATTCTACTTTAAAAAAATGACTGTTTCTTGAAAAAGATGGTTTTAAGAAAACTTATTTTTTAAGAAAATGTATGTTTTTAGTATAGCTATTTTTTTTAATAATATGTAATTTCTTAAGAAAAATTACTTTTTTATGAGAAGAAATTTTTTTTATGAAAGGTTTAAAAAAAAATTTGCTTTTTGAAGGAAAATAACTTTTTTAAGAAAAAGTACCTTACTTTTTAAGAAAATTTACTTTTTAGGAAAATTACTTTTTTACTTTTTTTTTAAAGAAAATGTGCTTTTTTTTTAAATGTACTCTTCTAAGAAAATTTAGTTTTTCAAGAAAAAGTACATTTTAAGGAAAAGTTAGTTTATTTAAAAGAAAATGTACTTTTTTAAGGAAACTACTTTTTAAAAGAAAAGGTATTTATTTAAGAAAAGGTACTTTGCCAAGAAAAGTTATTTTTCGAAAAGCGCTTTTGTAAGAAAATGTATTTTTAAAGAAAATATACTTTCTTAAGAAAGATACTTTTATAAAAAAAACATTTTTTTTAAAATTAGGTACTTTTTTAAAAATATGTTCTTTCTTAAGAAAACTCCATTTTTTTAGAAGGTACTATATTAAGAAAATTTCTGTTTTAAGAAAAAACACATTTTAGAACATTTGCTACTTAAAGAAAAAAGTACTTTTTGTAGAAACTGTACTTTAAAAAAAGTGTACTTTTATTTGAAAAGGTATTTTTTAAGAATAGTTACTTTTTAAGGATATATACTATATATTAAGAAAAATTACTTTTTTAAGCAAATGTATTTTTTTAAGAAATCGTAATTTTAAACAGTATTTTTTTTAAGAAAAAGTACTTTTTTAAAAATATGTACTTTTTGAGAAATGGTACTATTTTATGAAAAAGTACTATTTTTTAAATTTAGCTTTTTAAGAAAAGTCACTTTTTTACAAAAGGCACTTTTTTTTAGCAAAAAGGCGCTTTTTTAAGAAATTAAAATTTTTTTTAAAAAATGTGTTTTTCTAAGAAGAGGTAGTAATATTTTTAGAAAAAGTAAGTTTTCTACCTTTTTAAGAAAGGAAATTTAATTGTAGTTTATTTTGAAGAAAATATGCTTTTTAAGAAATGGAACTTTTTTAAAAAAATTTACTTTAAAAAAATTTTTTTTTTGAAATGATACTTTTTTAAGAAAGGTATTTTTTTAAGAAAACGTACTTTTTTAAGACAAGGTATTTTTTTTAAAGAAAAAGTACTTTTAAGAAAAATTACTTTATAAAGAAAAGGTAATTTTAAGAAAAGGTAATTTTTTTAAGGGCTGGGGGGGGGGGGGGGGGGGGGGTTAAGATTTTAAAACCGAAAAATGGCGTATTTTCATAATTTTTTTCAATTTGTGAATAATGGATTAACTATTTCATATGTTATACTACATCTGAAGAATCTTTGAATAAAATTTTCAATTAAAAATCTATATATTAATACGTGAAGGTAAATTTTTAAGCAATATGCAGGCCCGGAGAAGTGTAAAAATTGGCATAATTATAGTTCATATGGAGGAGAAGCTGAGAATGATAAAAATTTATGTATAATATGTCTTCAAAATATGTGACCTTCTGCGAGAAAAGAGACCTAGTGTGTGAAAATTAAGTTTTGAAAAAAAAACGCATTTAAAGTTTATACACCCTTTTAGGTACCAGAATCCACCGTTTTTGACACAACCCGTTTTTTGAAACACTAGGTCCCTTTTCTCGGAGAAGGTCACATATATTAAATAAAATAAAATAAAATATTTCTAATAATTCGTTACGCCCTATTAATGCGAATGACTTAAAGCTGTATATGACACGCCCTGTGTTGAATTGTGAAAATTGATTAGCATACCTTTAGGCTTATTTAAATATTCATAAATTGTTTTAATATAAAGATTAAATAAACATTGGAAGAAAAAAAATTAATGAAAACATAATATTTCCTAGAATTTGCACTCGAATTTCGAATGCTGGGCTATACTAGTTTTAATAAATAAGTCCGTGACAGCGAATCTCCGGAGGCGTTGTTGTTTGGTGGTGAACATCATAACTCGTTACCGGATCATGTGAAATAAAAAAATCGAAATGCGTTTAAAAGTTGACATGTTTTCCAAGGTAATCACGAATAGTTTTTTTCAATTTTGTATTTTTTTTATTTTTGGCAGCATTTTGAAGTGAAATACCCGATATACCGTATGAGGCCGGTCGCTGGTAACGCTGTATCTTCTTTAGATTTGCTCCGATATACTTGAGCATTTGTAAATTCAGAAAAAAAAAATAAATGCAAAAAAGGGTTTTAACACCTTTCCTTAAGGAACCATAATTTTTAAGAAAATATGCTTTTTTAGAAAAAGATAGTTTTTTTTAGTAAATGTACTGTACACTAAAACCTCGATTTGCGTTGTTTTCGAAGTTGCATCGTTCTTGAATTTTCGTGTTGCGTCGTTAAAATTTTTATTTGCGTTGCTTAAATTTTATATAAAGGGGATTTCCCATTTAATTAGGTAGGATTGCAAGGAAATGTTTTATTTTAGTACTAATTAACAAAATATTTATGTAAAACAAAATTAATTTTGATTTGCGTCGTTTCGATTTGCGTCGTCTTTTTTTGGGTCCCAATTAACGACGCAGATCAAGGTTTTAGTGTATTTGTTTAGGAAACGGTAATTTAAAAAAATATTTTTAAGAAAAGGTACTTTTTAAAGAAAATTTAAATTACTCTTTTAAGAAAAGGAACTTTTTTAAGAAAAGGTCCCGTTAAAGAAAAGCTATTTTTTTAACAAAACTTAATTTAAACAAGTAAGAAAATTATATGTAGTTATTCTAGACCGACTATACGATACCCTATACCATGCGTTTAGAGATCCTATCTTTTAGGTCCAACTAATTAGATATAGAAAATAAGCATAAACCAAATTTGAGTGACATTGTTATTAATTTTATTTACCTTCGGATATGAGAAAGTTCCGATATGAACTTTGCTATATTTATATGGGGACTAGGTCAGAAATGGACCGATCCTGATTATATTTGGTAGGGCTAATTATTTCTTGCAAAAACATTTATAAACAAAATTTGAGAGAGATCTGTGAAATATTTTTGTTTTTTGAATCAGCTTCATATGGGGGCTATGACTAAGAATCGTCATATAGGCGTTATTTTTGGACTACTAATTAACGGATGTAATAAACACACACAAACCCAATTTGACCAAGATCTACTGATAATTTGGATCTTATGGCAATTCAAGTCGATCTCATAAGGGTAATTTCACCAATTTCAATAGCGTTCAGCCCATGGCCGATAGAAGCTTATACACTAAATTTCATTAAAATATATTTATACTTGCGACCTGTAGTTTGATTATAAAGCTTATACCATATTCAGACGGCAAAATGAACCACGAGTGTGAATCACGATTGCGAACCTTGGTGTTGAGACGAGTGTTCTTGTTTCATTTTGACGTTTATATTTTATACTATTTAATTGTTTCCATTTTTATTTGAATATATAGTATATATGTAAATATATACTTTTTATTTGTTAAATATTTCTATTTATTTTATTGCACACATTAATTTTTTGATTTTTCTTTTTTTATACATATATTTTTCACAGCTAGTTCAGATAAACTAGCGATAATTTTTTATCAAAATTGGAGATGACAGTACATTTTTCGTGGTTCGTAACTAGATTCAAAATGAACCAAGTTGGTTCGCTCTCAAAATTTTGTATGGCGAATCATGTAGGTTTAATCACGTTGGGGCGCGAACCGTGAATGAAAGAGTGAACCTCGAATCTTGCTGTCCGTCTGAACATAGCTTTACATGGACACACAGACATCTAGATCTATATAATAAAAGATGGGTCAAGGTCAAATATTTTTGGTAGTTCCAAACATAAGCACAAAGTCACATAGTTGCATTGATATAGAAAAGGTAAAATTGTATCAATTTGATTATCCCTATATATATTTTCATGAAACATAAACAAATACAAAATATAATGGCCATAATATCAGCAAAGGTAGCAACCACATACAAAAAAAAAATTTTAAATTACAACAACCATATTGGAAAAAAATATTTTTTAATAGTAGTTCTTTTACACTTTCATCAAAACCTCCTGGTATCCTGGACCGATTTTGACAATTTGATTAATACCAACCTGCTCAGAATGTAAATGAATCTTTTCAACAGACGGAGTGCCTGATAGACTGTTATCCTTAAATCTACTGTGCTTGTTGTTACAAGGATCCAGAATAAATATTTTTTATTAAGTCCAGATTTTTTTTTCTAATTATACCATGTGTATTATGGTGTGGAGGTTATAAGAAAATGGAATAGAAACGATAAGATGTTGAAAAAAAATATTTTAAAACACATTTTTAAAATGAAAAAAAAAACACTTAAGCAAAAACAATTTAAAAAATTAACCCATAAAAAGCAAGTTGTTATTATACGTAAATTTAATTGTAAATTAAAAAAAAAGCCGTTAAAATTTCGAAAAATCCTAAATTAAATTAAACGAAAATTTGTTAGATAATTTTCACCGCCGCCACGAGCCTGCCTGAAAAGTTTCAGCTCGATTGGATCCCAAGTTTTTTCGGCAGAGAAACAGATACTACGAATTTTTCAGATTAAACTGTATTTGCACAGATTATTTGCATTTTATCTCGCAATACAAGAAAATACTAAAATCTTAAAAAAAGTTGCCCATCTATCGTTAAACTGTATTGGTGTCCGACAATTAAAACCAAGTAAGAAAATTATAGTCGGTCTAGACCGACTATATGATACCCTATACCATGTGTTTAGAGACCCTATCTCTTAGGCCAAACTAACTGGACATAGAAAATAAGATAAACCAAATTTGAGTGGGATTTTTATTAATTTTTTTGGCTGCAGATATGAAAAAGTTCATATCGGATGCTATATCTATATGGGGACTAGGCCTAAAATTGGACCGATCCTGATCATGTTTGGTAAGGTCTCTTGTATTTTGCAAAAATATATACAAACAAAGTTTGAAAAGAATCAGTGCAATATTTTTGTTTTTTGATAGATTTAAGTACAGATCGGGAAGCAGCTCTACATGGGGCCTATGAGTAAGGGTTGTCCCATAGGCATAATTTTTGGACTACTCATTAGTGGATGTAATAAACGTATACAAACCCAATTTGAGTAAGATCTATATGATAATTTGGATCTTATGGCAATTTATGTCGATTTCATAGGGGTCATTTGTATGGGGGCTAGGTCTGAACATGGACCGATTTTCACCAATTTCAATAGCGTTCATCCTATGGCCGATAAAAGCTTACATACTAAATTTCATCAAAATATACTTATATTTGCGACCTGCAGTTTGATTACAAGGTTTACATGGACACACAGACGGACGGACACACGGACGGACATCGTTAAATCGAATCAGATAGTGACTCTGATTCGATCGGTATAATAAAAGATGGGTCTAGGTCACATATTTTTGGTAGTTACAAACAGCAGCACAAAGTCATTATACCCAAACCACATAGTGGTATAGGGTATAAAAACAAGTAACAAAATTATAGTCGGTCTAGACCGACTGTACGATACCCTATACCATGCGTTTAGAGACCCTATCTTTTAGGCCCAACTAATTGGACATAGAAAATAAGCATAAACCAAATTTGAGTGGGATTTTTATTAATTTTTTTAGCTGCAGATATGAAAAAGTTCATATCGGATGCTATGTCTATATGGGGACTAGTCCAAGAATGGACCGATCCTGACCATGGTTGGTAAAGTCTCTTGTAGTTTGCGAAAATATATACAAACAAAATTTGAGATGAATCAGTGCAATATTTTTGTTTTTTGATAGATTTAAGTGAAGATCGGGAAGCAGCTCAATATGGGGCCTATGACCAAGAGTTGTCCCATAGGAACCCTTTTTGGAATATTCATTAATGGATGTAATAAACACATACAAACCCAATTTGACTAAGATCTATACGACAATTTGGATCTTATGGCAATTTATGTCGATTTTGTAGGGGTCATTTGTATGGGAGCAAGGTCTGAACATGGACCGATGCTCACCAATTTCAATAGCGTTCATCCCATGGCTAATAAAAGCTTATATACCAAATTTCATCAAAATATATTCATATTTGCGACCTGCAGTTTGATTACAAGGTTTACATGGACACACAGACGGACGGACGGACTCTGATTCGATCGGTATAATAAAAGATGGGTCTAAGTCAAATATTTTTGGTAGTTACAAGCAGCAGCACAAATCACATGGTGGTATATGGTATAAATATTGTCGCTCAGTGTTCAATACAGTGCAAGCCATCATATGAGCAACCATTTCGGAAGTTCATTTTGACATCAATGAAATCTTATTCAAGACAAGTTCAAGACATTGTCGCTCATCTAGACATCAATGTGGGCGGCTTGAAACATAAACAAACACGAGAGTCAATCAGACTTAAGCACGAATGCATATTTATATCCTTGCTAAGGGTTGATGGTATGCCTCATCCTATGCTTTCGATTTAGGGATTCAAAAAAAAAAATCGATAAACCTTAGACAAAGTAAATCGAACTAAAGTAAGATTTGTTGGAATTAAAAAAAATTTTGCCCTTAAAAACATAATATTTTCTGGTGCTAGGAAGTTAACATCCGACTACCGAACTATGCATAAGAGAAATGTTAATGCTGAAGAGAAATGTTAATGCTTGTTCTAGAACTGGTGGCAATTTTATGATACAAAGATGTCACAACAAATGCTGAGTTTATCGGTTTCACTACATTCGGCTGGCGAATGTTGTAATTCAAATGAAAAGCAATCGATTGTCAGGGAATGTAATTCAAATAGATTACACCAACACCATGACAACATCCAATAATCTCAGTTATGACCTCAGGTACATGTCAAATTGTCATATAGAAGTAGAATATTTTTATACCATCTCTACCATCTCTCTTATAACTCTCATTTACTGTTTGTAATTTCCGAAGATCAGAGCCTTTTGTCATAATACTTAAGCTGAAATAAACTCAGTTCTTCAACAACAATTGTGCAAATATTTTTATTTTAATCGTCATAATTATTATCTCTCTGTAGCTAATTGACGCATGCTGTGTGTTGCTGGTAAATCCAAAAATGAGAGTCTCTCAGCATCTACTGTATCTCATCGTTTATGGAGATCTCATTAAGCAAAACATTTTTAATTATACGAGTTGTGTTTATGAAACCGATACGGGTAGAGTTTAAAACTATGGATCGGTTATTTTGTACTGTTGATCATTACCGTTTCGTTTTATTTATTGTTATTATTATGTTTGTATTATTTAAAAACCAAAATAAACAATCAGTTGGATTTCAAACACACCATTGAGCAGGTCCGCAGTTTCTTGTGTATTGTTACCTAAAGGCAGCTGGCGCGCTAAATTGGTTAATTATTTTGGTTGTAAAATAGCGTCATAAAATATTTTGTTTTTAGAAAATCTATAGTTGTGTGGCATCACTTTTAATAATTAAAATAAAAATATATATACATAAATAATAACAATATGCATTCATTGAAAAAGTGCTTTAAATTATTATTACAGTTAACTTTCCTTTTTGTTCTACTGAATGTTATACTCATAAATTGTAGGTAGTCGTTTTGATTTCCATATTATGAATTCAATATATATTTAGCATTAATATGCTAATCGAATGTTTTGATATTTTCTTTTTTAATAAACTCTCATTTTTTTGTTTGTTAATTTTGTGTTAATAGTAACTGCTGTATCATGTGCTCCCTCTGCGTCTTCTCTAAATAATGGTATCGATGATATTTGTGTTCATACGTTGAAATCGTCTACTAGCTTCTTTCAACGTCATTTTGATGCTTCGTTCTTAAAGAAGTTTTTCAAACACTGGATACCCTTTACGAGTGCTGATCGTGTTAAGATGCAATTCTATTTGTATAAACGTGACTTTCCCGAATGTGGCCGAGAAATACGCACTGACGATGAAGAGAGCATCCTGTTATCAGGTTTTAATGCTGATCATCCAACCAGGTGAGTTGAGTAGTAAAATGCATCGAACTTTAAGTAGTACAATTATAATTCTTTGATATTTACGCATTCATTCATTCATATTTTTAAAGAATTGTGTTATCTTTAATTTTTAAAATGTTGTTTTTATGAGAAAACATACAATTTTATTATTTGAGTCATTGCATTGGTCACTTACTGCCGTTGACTTCCGTATAGCCAATAATAATTGTTTAATTTGTGAATTTGCCTGAAAGGGGATTTTTGTGGGGGAATTTTTTAAAATCATTCTCTCGGTTCTGAGAAAATTTATATATGTACGAGTATATATTGTTTATTGTAGTATGCAATTATTGTGTAATTATATACAACCATACTTGCTTCAAAGTTGTTTTATATTTTAGTTTGTTATGTTGGAAATATCTTAAATTGTATAAATCATTGTTTGGATTCTCACTAGCTTGGCTTAAGCAAAGGTACATGAATTTTAATTTTTACCAAACAAACAATCTACTGCTTCTGGTTACTGATAAGGGTTGGTGACTCAAACCGAAATAGCTGTATAACCTGCCTTGCAGAATATAGCTCAATTTTTGGAACAAATATGCTAATGTTTTTGCTTTATTTAAAAGTAAAAACTTTTGATTTTGAGTCTGATTAATTTCTAACTCAATCATTAAAATGATAAAGATCGAAAAGAAGATTTTTTATTAATAATAAATTAATAAATAGATATATTTAAGATAATAAAAAAGAAGGTACAATTTATATAAAAAATTTAGAGTTTATATTAAGGAAATATAAGTAAAAACAAATAAGAAAATTATAGTCGGCTATGCGGTACCCTATATCATGCGTTTAGACAATTGGTCTTAGGTCCAACTAATTGGGTATTGAAAATAAACATAAATAAAACCTGAGTGGAATTTAATTATTAATTTTTTTTGCCTGTAGTTCTGAAAAAGTTTATATCGGTTGCTATATTTATATGGGTACAAGGTTGGGTCAAAAAATAGACCGATACTGACGATGTTTGATAAAGTCACTTATTTTTTGCAAAAGCATATACAAACCACATTTAAGAAAAGTTTTTGTCTTTGAAAGGTTTAAGTGAAGATTGGAAAGCAGCTTTATATGGGGGCTACGACTTGGAATTATCCTATAGGGTTTATATTTGGACTACTTATTAATGACAGAGATTAACATATAAATTTGGATCTTATGGCAATTTAAGCCAATCTCACAGGAGTCATTTATATGGGGACTAGGTCTGAACATGCACCGATTTTCACCAATTTCAATAGCGTTCGTCCTATGGCCGATATACAAAATTTCATCAAAATATATTGATATTTGTGACCTGTAGTTTGATTACAAGCTTTACATGGACACAAAGACGGACAGACGGACGGACATCGCTAAATCGACTCAGAATTGATTCTAGGCCGATCGGTATAATAATATATGAGTCTAAATATTTTTGGTAGTTACAAACATCAGCGCAAACCCATTATACCTTGACCACAAAGTGATATAGAGTATATACCAGAAATATTTGATCTTGATCCACCTATAATTATACCGATCGACTCAGAATCATTTTCTGACAGACAGACGGACAGACAGACGGATAAATAGACGGAAAGTGATACTGAATCGATTTGCCAATGTCCGTCTGACCGTCTATCTATACGTCTGTCTGTCCGTCTATCTATCCATCTATTTGTCCGTTTGTCTGTCTGTCTGCCCGTCTGTCTGTCTGTATGTCCATTAAAATATTTCAATCTTACAACAGTTCGCAAATAGATATATTTTGATGATATAAAGGGTGATTTTTTTAGCTATTATCTTTTTGGCAACACTGGTTTAAACAGCTGACGCACGTTTCGTGTTTTGTTTCATTGTCAAACATCTTCAGTTTGGTCTATAATTTAACCATGAATCGTCTTACAAACGAACAACGCTTGCAAGTTATTGAATTTTATTATCAAAAAGCGTGCTCTGTTAAGAAAGTTCATCGCGCGCTTCTTCCATTTTATGGTCAGTTTAATCGACCCACTGAAGCGGCTATTCGGGCTATTGTGACTAAATTTCGCACCAAATTTACATTGTTGGACTTTAAACCACCAACACGCTTACGTAGAGTGCGAACTGAAGAAAATATCGCAGCTGTATCGGCCAGTGTTAATGATGACCATCAATTATCGATTCGTCGCCGTTCGCAGCAATTGGGTAACATTTTTTCAACAACGTGTAAAATTTTGCGGAAGGATTTAGGTGTGAAGCCTTTCAAAATACAGCTGGTGCAAGAATTGAAGCTGAACGACCTACCGCAACGTAGAATTTTTAGTGAATGGGCTCTTGGAAAGTTGGCCGAAGATCCACTTTTTTACCGAAAAATTGTGTTCAGCGACCAAGCTCATTTTTGGCTCAATGGGTACGTAAATAAGCAGAATTGTCGATTTTGGAGTGAATATCAGCCAGAAGCATTGGAAGAGCTTTGGTAGCTCTCCAGAAAAAGGCACAGTTTGGTGCGGTTTATGGGCTGGTGGCATCATTCGACCGTACTTCTTCAAAGATGATGCGAATCGTAACGTAACTGTGAATGGTGAGCGCTACCGAGAGATGATGTCCAACTTTTTGTTGCCCAAAATGCAAGAGCTTGACTTGCATGACATGTGTATTCAACAAGACGGTGCCACATGCCACACAGCACGCGCAACAATGGACTTATTGAGAGGCGAGTTCGGTGAACATTTTATTTCACGTTCGGGACCGGTCAATTGGCCGCCTAGATCGTGCGATTTAACGCCTTTAGACTATTTTTTGTGGGGCTATGTTAAAGACAACATTGAAGCATTTATTCGTGAGATACCGGCCGAAATGTTGGAAAGAGTATGCCAAAATTGGACTAAGCGGATGGACCATTTGAGGCGCAGTCACGGTCAACATTTGCATGAAATAATCTTTAAACATTAAATTATATGGACCGTACTATCGATTCAAATAAAGATTTCATGCATTTTTCTGAATTTTATGTGTTTTTTTTTGGAAAACTTTCCTATAGCTCTTAAAAAATCACCATTTATAAGCTTTTGTCGGCCATATGACGATCGCTATTGAAATTACTAGTGCCCCTACAAATAACTCCTATGAGATCTGCTTAATTTGCCTTAAGATCCAGATTATCATATCGATTAAATTTTGTTTCAAAACAATAATATTGCATAGGTCTTACTCAAATTTGTTTAGTCCATGTTTTTGAGTAAAATAGGTGACTTTCATGGTCGGCCCATATTTTGGCCTGATCTCCATAGAAAATAGAATCCGATATGAAATTTTTCATAGCTTAAGGGTGCAAATTAATAACAATGCAACAAAAAATTGGTTTATTCTTATTTTATATATTCAATTATGACAAAAAGATGGATCCAAGACCAATTCTCGAAACTAATGCTATAGGGTATCGTATAATCGGTTTAAACAACTATAATTTTCTTACTTGTTTTTATATAAATAAGTGTTATAATCTTTTGCAATTTGCCCAACAGCTTTCTTAAAAATCAAGATAATACCGTTATACCGGTATAAATTAAGCTTGAGCCTAAATAAATAACTAATGTGGACCTAATTTTCTATCTGACAGGTCGTCCGACTGTCGCACAATGCTTTGTTCGCATACAAAATTGGCCACAAATAGGGGGAGTTGTGCTAAGCAAATAAAAATTATTATTCCCAATACCATTTTATGGTTCGGGTTTGTGCTGATGTTTGTAACTACCAAAAATTTCAGACAAAGATCCACCTATTACTAAACCGATCGACTCAGAATCTCTTTCAGACACGATTTAACTATGTCCGTTCGTCTGTTCATCAGTCCGTCTGGTGCGCTAACATTGCAGTCGAACTATGTACATGTCGCTAATATGAATTTATTTTGACGAAATTTGGTATGTAAACCTTTATCGACCATAGGTAAAAATCGGAGCATGTTCAGTCCTGATCTCGACTTAAATTGCTATTTGTTCGATATTAATCAGTAGTACAAAAATTAACACTGTAGGACAATTCTTAATCATAGCCCCCATATAAAGCTGCTTCTCAATCTTCACTTAAATCTATTAAAAGCAAAATTATTGCACAGATATATCGCAAATTTTGTTTGTGTATGTTAAAAAAAAAAAAAAAATAACTGGATCTAAAAATTATGGTCATGGTCACCGATCCTTTTTTGAAGCTAGTCCCCCATATAAAAAGAGCATTCAATATGAACTTGTTAAAATCGGCACGCAACAAATTTTTAACAATGCCAATCAAATTTGGTTCTAAACTTTTGATATAGGGTGGCGTATAGTCGGTCTAGTCCGATTATAATTTTCTTATTTGTTTTTATTACGTTCTAAGAGATCTTTTTTATATGCTTTTATTTCACTCTCTGTGTCTGTTTATTTGAGCCAGATTATTGTCATTGAATTTTCACCAAATTCCCGCCTAGGTAGAGCTCTGATACTTTCAACATTTACGTAAAGTTGATGACAACACATTATTTAATTAATCTCTATATGATATGATCATTATTTCTCGCGGTTAAGCTAAAATCGTATAAAAGCATGTTTTCACACATTTTTTTCTTGTAGTTGTACTTGTTTTTATTTTTGTATACGAAACAAAACACTACATGCTGAAACTAGAGCCCTAAAGTGTTAATTTATATGGAGGGTACCCGAGCTTGGATCGGTTTAAGAATGATCGCTATTGAAATTGGAGAAAAATCGATGCATATCAACTTTAATTAAAATTTGCACATGATCGTGATCAAATTTTATTTGTAACTTTTATTAAATCCATATTTGTCATTTAAATTACAATTTTATTAGTCATCATTCCGAAAAGCTAGAAAAATTTTGGCAAAAGTTTCAATTAACAGCTGCTTCTCAATATTTACTAAAATCGAAATAATTCATCTTTGATTTGTATATGATGATAATAATTGAACCATGGCAATGATTGGACCATTTTTAGATCTAGTCCCCATGCAATATTAAAATCCGATATGAACTTAAATATATCTGCAGGCAAAAATTATATGATATTTCATACAAATTATACTTTTTTTCTATGTCCATTTATTTGTACGACCTCAAGTAGCATGGTTGGACCTTAGACTATGATCCGAAATTCTTGGATATAAGATATTGTATAGTTGGCCTGGCTCGAATAATTTTAAAATCGGTTTCCGTTTTGATGGTAAATACGAGTCATCAAAATGAAAAATTAAGCTGTCGGTTTATTTACACTTTTTATACCCTATACCACTATGTGGTTTGGGTATAATGACTTTGTGCTGGTGTTTGTAACTACCAAAAATATTTGACCTAGACCCATCTTTTATTATACCGATCGACTCAGAATCACTTTCTGAGTCGATATAGCGATGTCCGTCCGTCCGTCTGTCTGTGTGTCCATGTAAACCTTGTAATCAAACTACAGGTCGCGAATATGAATATATTTTGATGAAATTTGGTATGTAAGCTTTTATTCATTCGGTCCATGTTCAGACCTAGTTTCCTTACAAATAACCCCTATGAAATTCGACATAAATTACCATAAGATCCAAATTCTGTGGTTTTTCTGGAATAATCGCGTATGTCCATTTTTGTCAGTTTTGAGTTAACGATGCCAAATATATTAATTTTGAACGCATGTATCAATTAAAAAAAAAATGTTGACCATTTCTGAATTTTTTCTTTAAATAATGACGTAACTTAAATGTTTATTAAATTAATTTGCAGCACTATCGATGTATGTCAACCTACGTTTGATCGGTAACAAATTATTTTCTCAAAAAATGACACATAGCGACATACGTTGTTATCTATTAATGAAAAAAAATGCAAAATAATTTTGGATTATTTTTCAGTTTATAACCACTTATAAAAACTTGAGTGTTTATTCCTGTTATTTTTTGTCACTATTATTCTTGATACGTTGTTATATTCCCATCCTAAGTCCCGTTAACTTTTTGTTGACGAACAAAAAAATCCATTTTTCAAGCAACAACAACTTATGTCTACATGGGTGGTTGCATTGCTAGTTTTCTTTTTCAAAGAAAACTACGTTTGTCGACATAAGTTGTTTTATCTGCACACACTTTAAGTGTTATTTACATATTGTTTTTTTGTCCTTCTCTAGGATCTATTCCTCTGAAGATTTATGACTCAGAATTTTGTATAAAGTATTTATTGCCCATATCTACAGGACTGTTAAATAAAAAGTTCTAAACACTTTATATCGAGCCCATAATTTCAAATATAACGTTTTGTGGCTCCCCTGAACATTTTGATTTTATGGCATACGGTTATTCTAGAAAACCACAGAATTATCATATAGATCTCAGTCAAATTGGGTTTGTATGTGTTTATTATATCCATTAAAATAATCCCTATAGGACAATTCTTAGTCATAGGCCCCACATGGAACTGCTTCCCGATCTTCACTTAAATCTATTAAAAAAACAAAAATATTGCACAGATTTTTCTCAGATTTGGTTTGTGTATATTTTTTCAAAATATAAGTGACCAAATATGGTCAGGATCGGGTTATTTTTCGACCTAGTCCCCATATAAATATAGCACCCGATATGAACTTTTTCATATCTGCAGCCAAAAAAATTAAAAACAATTCCCCTTAAATTTTGTTTTTGCTTATTTTCTATATGGAATTAGTTGGAACGAAGCGATAGGGTCTCTAAACCATGGTATAGGGTCTATACCAACTATAATTTATTACTTGTTTTATTAATGAACCATTAAAAACTCATTCCTTAAATTTAGCACAAATAGAGAAGACAATCAGTGTTGAAGTAAAAGCTCAGTTATACGGAATGCTTGGGGATGGGAGCATTCCGGATAATCGAAAATTCTCGATAGTTGAATGTTTAATCAAAACCAGAAATTTTACGAGAATATCGCTTGATTTCATTATTTTTTAGGTTTCTCGTTAATATATTTTCAAATTTGCACAAGAAAACAAGTTTTATATACATCACTTCATTGAATTTTATTTTCTGTGAATCCCCGAATAATAAAAAAAAGTCTCTTGAGAAAGTGTAAAATCGGGCTTTTACTGTAACATATTCTTTTTTTTTTTAACTTAAATATACACTTTTTCGATCACAAAATTTTGCTCGTTTGATAATGACCTTTGACCTTTCGCAAATAAAATTTTGCAACATCACTTTTAAATGAGATCTCGATTATCGGTTAACCAGTTTTCATAAACGCAATTATACTTGACCGCTTCATTAAGTTTATTATACATTTTTTACTTATCAAAATAGGCCAAATTTTAACTCATGAAAAAGGATGAGATCGAAAAAGCTTATATTCATAGTGGCCACCACCACATACTAAAATTTTTGTTATTTTTTCATAAAATTATTATCGGGTATTGAGGTCTCCTCAAAATCAGGTTCCAGGTTTTCTAAACTGCAATGGTTTCCCAAGTATCTGAGAACCGGTTAACCGGATTTGAATGAAATTACAAAAGACCGCAAATATTTTTGAAAAAAAAAACTTAAGTGACTAAAAAATTTCATGCCAATTATAGTTTAATGGCTCAGAAGTAAGTCATCACAAGACTTATTAACTATGTATATGTGTCATTCAAACCACTATTTCATTAATTGCTCTTTAAATAGAAATTATTTGTCATGAACCTAGAAATTAAGTGACACACGTTGAGGTAATAAAAAAACTTCTATTTTTATTGATAAGTAACCTCAAACTGATAATAATACTTACCCCCAAAGTTTAATGAATTTGAAAAAACAAATAAATACTCGTAAGTAATCGAAATGTTTTGAAGTGTAAACACAATAAATTGAATGTTAAAAATGAAATATAGTTGTTTATTATCAGTAAAAATTCCATTTCCGCCCACCACTCCATTTGTCAAACAGTCACATTAAAATCTTGTAACTTCGAACTAGATAACGATAGTACAGTGCAATTAAATAAATTAAAGTTTTATGCAAATTCGCATTATCATATTTGAAATATATTTCACAGTTTATAAAACTGAATAGGAAAAAAAGTTCCAACCGAACGTCGGAGCAACATCTTTAATATATGTCAAAAGTGCAATATGTAGATTGTAAAAACCATACATCACATATGGCAACTCTTACGAATATGAGAATAGTCGAAAATAGAAGTATAAATGCATAGATATTCAAAAATTCAAAAATAAAGATTGTTTGCTGTTCAACCTCACATTTCGGGGGTGAAAATGGTACCAAAATCAGGCAGTTTTTTGTTTTTTTTTGTTGTATTTTTTCACATTTGCTCCAGAGAAACTATACACATATTGGATATCATATGAAAGGCATTTGCAAGGGCTGTAGATAATGCTTAAATGCACGCGTTATTTAATAAAACGAGGACGTACATACAAAAATTTACATCAGTTTGCCATTCCATTTGTAACGTATCGAAAAGTTAATTTGCGACCTCAAAAAGTCTATATATTCTAGATCCTTATAATAATATGAGTCGACATAGCGATATCTGTCCGTCCATCTGTCTTTCCGTCTGTTGAAATCATGCTCATTTACAGAATAAACTATTTACTTGCCCAAACTTAGGTTAATATTATTTGTCATTATTACGAGTAGGTTGGTATTTAAAATGGGGTATATAGAGTACCATATTACTGTATTTTCATTTTATGTAAAATGATTTAGTTTCCTTTGTTATTATTTTAGGAAACTATTTTTTCTTGAATTTTAATAAAGTATTTATAAAAAAAGAAATGTATTAGACTCGAAAAAAATATATTCATTTAAGAAAAATGAAAAAAGATACTTAAATAATTTTACATAAAATGAGAAAGCAATAATATAGTACTCTACAGGGTAAATCGAGTATCACTGTGCCAAAATAAAAAAATGCTACAAATTCAGTATATTTGTAGTAAGAATTTAGTATTAAGTTTATCAAATGGTTTACTTCTTCACATATTTAGTTTACATCTATAATATTAACAGGCAAGGCGATTTCTTGTGACATACTCTACATCTTCAATTTCCAACAGATTTCGACAAAAAACACACCATTTGGAAGTTATTTCCTTGTAGATGTTCACCATATTTTCAGATGTGCCCCATTTGGTACATTTTTTTGAAGTGAAATTCATTTAAAGTTGCTACTAACACATATATAAACAAGTAAGAAAATTATAGTTGGTCTAGACCGACTATATGATACCTATACCATGCGTTTGGAGACCCTATCTCATAGTCCCAACTAACTGGACATAGAAAATAAGCATAAACCAAATTTGAGTTTATATCAGATGCTATATTTATATGGGGACTAGGCCCAAAAATGGACCGATCCTGACTATGTTTGGTAAGGTCTCTTGTGTTTTGCAAAAATATATACAAACAAAATTTAAGAAGAATCAGTGCAATATTTTTGTTTTTTGATAGATTTAAGTGAAGATCGGGAAGCAGCTCTATATGGGGCCTATGACTAAGAGTTGTCCCATAGGGACCATTTTTGGACCACCCATTAATGGATGTTATAAACGCATATAAACCCGATTTGAGTAAGATCTATATGACAATTTGAATCTTATGGCAATTTATGTCGATTTCATAGGGGTCATTTGTATGGGGGCTAGGTCTGAACATGGACCAATTCTCACCAATTTGAATAGCGTTCATCCTATGGCCGATAAAAGCTTATATACTAAATTTCATCAAAATACATTCATATTTGCGACCTGCAGTTTAATTACAAAGTTTACATGGACACACAGACGGACGGACATAGTTAAATCGAATCAGTTAGTGATTCTGATTCGATCGGTACAATAAAAGATGGGTCTAGGTCAAATATTTTTGGTAGTTACAAACAGCAGCACAAAGTCATTATACCCAAACCACATAGTGGTATAGGGTATAAACACATATTTAAGCTTAAAATAAAATACTATACAATGATGTGTGTGTGTTTATTAAATTCGTGTTGAATTGTGAATTGGCTAGAATTGATTAGCATACCTTTAGACTCTTTTATATTTATTAATTAACAATCTCAGTTATATATATTCTGTGTGTTCAACAAATTATTATAATGAAATTTAATCAATTTTATTTAAAAATTCACAATTTAATGAATTTTATTTAAATACTCATAATTTTTTATATATATTAAAAAAACATTGAAAGAGAAAAATTTAATGAAAAAAATAAAATTTGCACTCGAATATCGAGGGCTAGGCTCTGCTAGTTTGTTATGAATAGTGCAATAAGACCAAATTTTAAATGTAAACGTGCGGGATATCAAAGATACGGATAGCCGAATTAACCAATCTTTCTTGTTTAATATATTTTTTATTTTTTAACAAAAAACTATACAGTTTTTTTGTATATCAAGTAAAATCCATTTTAAACTCTTAAACGATTCATAACACTATACAGAAATCATCAAATTGATATACAGAATTCGCACAAAAGTGTCTTTAAGAAAATAAACGAAAACTAATGCTTTTTGAAACATATGAAACTTAAAAGAAAATATTTCTGGATTTTTTCAACCATTTTTCATGGCTAGTATCTTCCAGAATTCAAGACTTACTTTCCAAGTTATCTCTTAAAGCGCACAATATTTTATATATGTATATATAAATATATTTTAAATATTAACGATTTTCAAGCATTATTCCGCATAAAAGTTTTAATATGTATTATGTTATCAATCAGTCAAAATTAATTTTTTTCCTTACCTTTAAAACATACATACTAAATTTATTATGTTCTCTTTACAAATAAAAAAAAATAGTAATAAAAATTAAAAACAAAACTGTATAAAAATATGCTGTTTTTTTTTATAAATTTTTAATCATTTTTTAAATCAATCGTTTAATTTTCCTTTTACCTTTTAGCTTACAATTTATAAAAATAATTATAGTTTGCAAAATTTATTTTTAATTTTTATAACACTGTTTTGTGAATTCTAACGATTTTCAAACATTATTTCTTATTACATTTTTACTATGTATTTTTTTAAATAAAAAAAATAATTATGTATAATAAATATTTGATAAAAAAAATAATTAAAATTAAAAATAAAAATATATGAAAAGGGTATCCCCTAACTAAATTTTTTTTGTTAAATATATTTAAATTTTTTTTTTTTATAAATCGTTTAATTTTCCATTTAATATTTTTCCTGATTCTTATACACTTTTAGATTACAATTTATAAAAATAATTATAATTTTGAAATTGAAATTTTAATTTTTATAAATCTTTTTGTGGATTCTAACGATTTTAAAACATCATTTCGAATTGCACTTTTAATGTGTATCTTTAATAAATATCTGTACAAAAAAAAAAATAAATATAAAAACAAAAGATACAAATATTTGAAAGGGTATCCCCTAAAGCGTTTAGTTTTCCTTTTAATATTTTTCTTAATTTTTATATCTTTTCATAAATAGTTTAATTTTCACTTGAATATTTTTCCTGGTATTTATATATATTTCTAATGATATTGGCTTTTACCTTACAGTCTATAAAAAAAATTATAGTTTTGTAAATATATTTTTCATTTTTATAACACCTTTTTGTGAATTCTAACGATTTTCAAACATTATTTCGTATTACAGTTTTAATATGCATTGTGTTTTTAATTAAAAACAAACAATAAAATTAAATAATTTCAATACATTTCAAACAATATGTAATATATGTATAATAATTATCTGTACAAAAAAATTAAAATTGAAAATAAAACAAGTAAGAAAATTATAGTCGGTCTACACCGACTATACGATACCCTATACCATGCGTTTAGAAACCCTATCTCTTAGGCCCAACTAACTGGACATTGAAAATAAGCAAAAACCAAATTTGAGTGGGATTTTTATTAATTTTTTTGGCTGCAGATATGAAAAAGTTCATATCGGATGCTATATCTATAAAGGGACTAGGTCCAAATATGGACCGATCCTGATCATGTTTGGTAAAGTCTCTTGTAGTTTGCAAAAATATGTACAAACAAAATTTGAGAAGAATCAGTGCAATATTTTTGTTTTTTAATAGATTTAAGTGAAGATCGGGAAGCAGCTCTATATGGGGTAAAAGGGATCATTTTTGGACTACTCATTAGTGGATGTAATGAACGCATACAAACCCAATTTGAGTAAGATCTATATGACAATTTGGATCTTATGGCAATTTATGTCGATTTCATATGGGTAATTTGTATGGGGGCTAGGTCTGAACATGGACCGATTCTCACCAATTTCAATAGCGTTCATCCCATGGCCGATAAAAGCTTATATACCAAATTTCATCAAAATATATTCATATTTGCGACCTGCAGTTTGATTACAAGCTTTACATGGACACACAGACGGACGGACGGACGGACGGACGGACGGACGGACGGACATTGTTAAATCAACTCAGAAAGTGATTCTGATTCGATCGGTATAATTAAAGATGGGTCTAGTTCAAATATTTTTGGTTGTTACAAACAGCAGCACAAAGTCATTATACCCAAACCACATAGTGGTATAGGGTATAAATATGTGAAAATGGTAGTACTCCATTTACTAAAAATTTTGTCACAAGTTTTTAATATTTTTTTTTTTTCAAATTGTTTAATTTTCCTTTTAATATTTTTCCTGATTTTTATATATATTTCTGATAACAATTTTAGTATATAATTTATTCTAAATTTTTGTAACATTTTTTTGTGCATTATACAATTTTTTAAACATATTTCGTATTACAAATTTAATATGTATTATTTTTTTTTTTATTTAAAAAAAATCAAAACAATGTAATTTATAATTTTTATAACACTTTTGTGTGAATTCTGTAATCGCTTTGAATGATTTCTCTGTAGTGTTACATGTTGTTTAAAAGAGTTTAAAAACGACTTTACATGGTATACCGAAAACTATATAGTTTCTTGTTAAAAAAATATAAAATATGTTAAAAATATTATTGCAAATACAATATGCACCAAATTGGAAACATTTTTTTTCCCTTGAATAACCACTATATTTTTTTTTGATCCGCTACATTCATCTAACTACAAAATGATGATTATTTATAATTCTATGGTAAGTTTTTTTAAACTTTTTTCTAAGCTTTAACCTTTAAGTTTTACCCATATCATTTTTTGATATTGTTATTAGTTTTGGAATTATTGAGGCACAAGTGGGAAAAAATGTTTTGTTTTCAAAAATGATAAATTGATAAATTCGCATTTTATTCCCGATAAAGTGAAAGTACCTAGTTTTGACATTTTCTTTATCGCAAATTTGGGTATTAGTCTAGGTTAGGGGGCAACACCCCGATTTTAAAAATTTGTTTTTCGTCAACCAATATTTCCCGAGATATGGAACTTTATAGTTTTGACATAGCTGTGTATATAACTTTTTTATTTATTATCGGATTTTAGCAATATATATATCATTGGAAAGCTCACTTGAGTGCCTCAAATCGATCGAAGTAAAAAATAGTATATATTTTTCTAAAAAAAATTAAAAGTGAAGGTAAAATCATTACCTACCATGAAAACCCCTAATCCCTCTAAAAAATTAAAAAATTCGGGGTGTCGCCCAAAATTAGACTAGTGCCTAAATTTGGGATAAAAACGTCACTTTATGGGGAGTAAAACACGAATTTATTTATGGATTTTCACGAAACAGAGCTTATTTTATTTATATTACATGCAGCTTTTAGATTAAGTACTAAAACGGGTTAGATTATTTATGAGTTTTTTGAGTTCAACAATTTTATAATTAAATAAAAAAAGGAATTTTTTTACTTGTACCTCAATAATTCCAAAACTAATGGCTATATCATAAAATGATAAAAGAAAACTTAAAGTTGGCCTATTGCATAACAAAATCAAACACGAACGTTTTGGTACCTTTTTTTACTCCCTAAAAATGAGATTGGGCAGTTAAAAATATCATGTGAGTCCGATCACAGGGGCTATTTTTGTATGGCACTTTTCTAAAATCAAACAGAAAGCGTCATCTAGTTATCACTTATAGCAAACAACTGCAAGGGATCTCCTAATATAAAGATATTTATTATTATTTATTATTTCAACTGGTTAATTTTTAATTTTTCATTTCTCATTTTCTATTTTCAACTTTTTATTTTTCATTTTTTATATTACATTTTTTATTTCTTTATTTTTCATTTTTATTTCTTATTTTTAATTTTTTAATTTTAGATTTTTATTTTTTATTTTTCAGTTTACATTTTATTTAATTTTTCATTTTTCATTTTTAATTTTTCGTTTTTCATTTTTTATTTTTCATATTTCGTTTTTCGTTTTTCATTTTTAATTTTTAATTTTTAATTTTTAATTTTTAATTTTTAATTTTTAATTTTTAATTTTTAATTTTTAATTTTTAATTTTTAATTTTTAATTTTTAATTTTTAATTTTTAATTTTTAATTTTTAATTTTTAATTTTTAATTTTAAATTTTAAATTTTTAATTTTTAATTTTTAATTTTTAATTTTTAATTTTTAATTTTTAATTTTTAATTTTTAATTTTTAATTTTTAATTTTTAATTTTTAATTTTTAATTTTTAATTTTTAATTTTTAATTTTTAATTTTCAATTTTTAATTTTTAATTTTTAATTTTTAATTTTTAATTTTTAATTTTTAATTTTTAATTTTTAATTTTTAATTTTTTATTTTTCATTTTTCATTTTTCATTTTTCATTGTCTCATTTTTATTTTTCATTTTTTATTTTTGATTTTTCATTTTTAATTTTTAATTTTTCATTTTTCATTTTATATTTTTAATTTATCACTTTTTATTTTTCATTTTTTTTTCATTTGTCATTTTTTATTTTTCGTTTTTCGTTTTTCATATTTCATATTTCATTTTTCATTTTTCATTTCTCATTTTTCATTTTTCATTTTTCGTTTTTCATTTTTCATTTTTTATTTTTCATTTTTCATTTTTCATTTTTATTTTTTATTTTTCATTTTATATTTTTCATTTTTTATTTTTCATTTGTCATTTTTCATTTTCAAGCAGGTTATAACATATCATAATTTTTTCACCAATACAGTCATAAGTCACACCGATTTTGTCTTACGCCTCACATGTTACGCTGTTCTTGTGATTGTATTGTGAAACAGAAGTTTGCCCCCCCTGTGCGTATATATGTTTACACATCAAAAATATACGGGCTACTTAATTTTTCGTGTTCTATAAAATATTATAGATTCGCCGCGATCTGCAAGTGCCCCTGAGGAGACTTTTCTAGTAAGTCTACATTAAATAAATTTTGATTAGGTTTAAGCACGCCGAAGACATTTCGGTTCCAGTTTTATGAAATTTTGTGCTTTAAAAAACATGGTCAAACCTAATACAATTCCTATACTTTTTGAAAACATTGTGTCGTAGAATCGTTTTAATATAAATATTTCTAATCTCTTATCACTCATTAACATTACACTAAATGTAAAAATTTATTATTAAAAATATTTTGATTCAACTGATAAAATTATTAATAACAAGTGAGAAATTATAGTCGGTCTAGACCGACTATACGATACCCCATACAATGGTGTAGAGACCCTATCTCTTCCGTCCAATTAATTCGATATAGAAAATAAGCATAAACCAAATTTGAGTGGCATTATTATTTTTTTTGGCTGCAGATATAAAAAAGTTCATATCGGGTACTATATTTATATTGGGACCGATCGTGACCTTATATTTTGAAAAAATATATACAAACCAAATTTGAGAAAAATCTGTGCAATATTTTTTTTTTTTTGATATATTTAAGTGAAGATCGGGAAGCAGCTATATATGGGGCCTATGACTAAGAATTCTCCTATAGGGTTTATTTTTGGACTACTGACTAGTGGATGTAATAAGCACATACAAACCCAATTTGACTGAGATCTATATGATAATTTGGATCTTATGGCAATTTATGTCGATTTCATAGGGGTCATTTGTATGGGGACTAGGTCTGAACATGGACCGAATTTCACCAATTTCAACAGCGTTCATCCTATGGCTGATAAAAGCTTACGTGCCAAATTTCATTAAAATGTATTCATATTTGCGACCTGTAGTTTGATTACAAGGTTTACATGGACACACAGACGGATGGACGGATGGACGGACATCGCTAAATCGACTCAGAAAGTGATTCTGAGTCGATCGGTATAATAAAAGATGGGTCTAGGTCAGATATTTTTGGTAGTTACAAACAGCAGCACAAAGTCATTATACCCAAACCACATAGTGGTATACGGGGTATAAAAATGCGTATTTATTTTATAATTCAATGACTGATGATAATGTCATACAAACAATTAGTTCTTGAAAGTGTCATTACTTTATTACTTCCGTCTTATATAAAAATGTATACAATAAAATCAACAAAACCATTTACTTAACATTTCCTTCTTCTATATTATTTATTTTGCAGAATCATCATACATGGCTGGATGAGTCAAAGTAAAGGTTCATTTAATCGTGCTGTGAAAAATGCTTATATGAATCTTACAAAGTCAACAAGTATCTTACATAATAATTTCAATGAATACGATAATGTCAATGTAACAATTGGAAATAACACCATACCACCACCACAACCAAATGATGATGCCACAAATTCACTTAGAAACTCTACAAAAGATTTCAATGTCATTGTTGTTGACTGGAGTGTTATATCATCGAATGTCAATTACTTTAGTGTTGTGGAATTAATCGAAGATTTAGGTTTTTTATTGGCTGAATTTGTACGATTTTTACATGCGAAAGCCAATTTATATTTTGGTGATGTTTATTTAATCGGTCATTCGTTGGGTGCACAAATAGCCGGCAGTGCTGGTAAACAAGTGAAACCCTTTCGTTTTAATACTATTTATGCTTTAGATCCTGCCGGTCCCAAGTTTCGTAATCTAAGTGCTGATTATCATATTGATGCCAGTGATGCCGAATATGTGGAATCCATACAAACCAGTAGTAGCCTGGGATTTCAGGAGCCTGTGGGACATGCCTCATTTTATCCCAACTTTGGTAGAGATCAACGGAAATGCCATTTTTTTGGTTGTTCCCATTCGAGAGCTCACAAATATTTTGCCGAGTCCATAACTAGTGAAAAGGGATTTTGGGGTACATTATGTGAAAGGCAATCGGAACATATTTGGGTTTTTTCTGAGTCTGGTGAACAATTTCAAATGGGTGGTGAACCGTCAACACCCAAGAGGGGTACATTTTATGTGAAGACAAATGATAAACAGCCCTATGCAATGGGCAAGCGAAAAGTGATCGCGTCTATGGATAACGAAATACCTGAGGATAGTCAAATTTATTTAGACTGAAAATCAGTTAACAATAAAACCTAATTGTATTACTTAAATGAAAATAGTTTATTTAATAAAAATTTATTTATTTTAACAATTATTTTCTTAAGATTTAACGAAGTGATATAACGCAGCCTGAGTCGCGTTTTAATAAATTCTTGAAACTAACGATATAAATCTAAGATTTATAAAATCTCAGCGTGGATTTATAACTCCTATACCATAATTTCATCCTAATTTTATTGAATATCGAAGCTCAGATTCGTTTTTTAGTTATCTTATAAAATAAATCTTGATTCTGAGCTTTAATCGTAGTCTTTAGTTTTTTAATATCTTGTTTCTGAGCTTTAATCATGGTTTTAGAAAGCCTTAAACCTTAGTTTAAAATCTTAATATTCTTAATTATGACCTTTAATCGCGGTTTTAGAATGGCTCGCATCTTATCTTTAATTGATATTTAAAAAAATCAAAGTCTTAAATCTAAGCTTTGATTTAAAATTTTGTAAGTCATGGTCCTGGTTTTAGAAACCCTTAATTTAATTTAATATTTTGGAAGTCTTAGCCCTAGTTTTAGAAAGCCCTGAATCTTAGCATTGATTACATTTTTTTGAAAGTCTTGCTTGTGAGCATAATTCATGGTTTTGGAAAACCTTAATTTAATTTGAATTTTATACAGTCCTGTTTCTGAACTTTAATTGTGATTTCTGAAAGCGCGAAAACTTATCTTTAATTTAAAATTGTGAAAGTCTTGCTCCTGAGCTTTAATCCTGATTTTAGAAAGCCGTAAATGTTAACTTTAATTACTTTTTTTAAAGTTTTGATTCTGAGCTTTAAGCGCGGTTTTAGAAAGCCTTAATTTAATTTAATATTTTTTAGAAAACCCTGAACTTTAGTATTTGTTATAATTTTTTAAAGTCTTGATTCTGAGCTGTAATCGTCATTTTAGAAAGTTTTAAGTTAATGAAAAAATGTTATAGTCTTTATTCTGAGTTGCAATCGTAGTCTTGGCTTTAATTTATAAATTTAGAATTCTTGATTATGAACTCTAATCGAGGTTTTAGAAAGTCCTAACTCTTGTGAGCTTTAGTCGAGGTTTTAGAAAACCTTCATTAAATTTAAAATCTGAAAATTCTCTATTCTCTGATTTTATCGTGTTTTTAGAAAGCTCTTAATCCGAGTTTTAGTTTTGAAGTCTTGATTTTGAGTTTTATTTAATATTAATATTTTGAATATTAATTTTAATCAGGGAATTATATAAAGCTCAGTTTTTATTATTCTTATTAATCGTTAATCTTAGCTTTAATTGGAGTTTGTTAATGTGTGGAATTTCAGCTTTAATTTTAGAATTTAAGAATTTATGCGTAGCTTTAATCTGAGTTTTATAAAGTCTAGAATCCCAGCTTCAATCGCTGTTCTTAATAATCTTGTATCTTTAAAAATAGTTTTTTTTAAAGTCTTCAGTCCTGGCTTAAATCTGAGTTGTAATATGTCTTAGAATCTAAGCTTAGTTCACAATTAACTTGAATCTTATCTTTCGTAATAATTTTTGAAAGTGTTTAGTCTTACTTTTAATCAGACTTTCCTAAAGTCTAGAAACTCAGCTTCAATCGTGGTTCTTAATAAAGTCAAACCTTCGATTTAACCGTGGTATCTAATAATCTTGAATCATAATTTAATCGTGATTCTTAACAACCTTCAATCTTAGCTTTAAACAATATTAAATCTTAAAAATATTAAATCTTGGCTTTAATCGTGGTTTTTGATAATCTTCAATCTAAGCTTTAATCATGGTTTTTAACAATCACTAGTCTTAGTTTTAATTATTGATTTGAATAATCTTTTATCTTAGCTTGAATCTTTGTTCTAATAGTCTTGAATCTTAGCTTTAATTGTAGTTATTAATAATCCTGAATCGTGGCTTTTATCGTGGTTGTGAATAATTTTCTATATTAAGTTTAATCGTGGTTCCAAATAATCTTTTATCTTAGCCTTAATCCTAGTCTCTAATAGCCTTAAATCTTAGTTTTACTCATGGTTCTTAATAATCTTGAATTGTAGCTTTAATCGTGGTTTTTAATCATGGGTTTTAACAATCACAAGTCTTAGCTTTAATTATGGTTCTGAATAATTTTCTATCTTAGCTTTAGTCTTAGCTTTAATCGTAGTTATTAATAATCTTGAATCACAGCTTTAATCGTGGTCCTGAATAATTTTGTATATTAGGTTTAGTCCTTGAATCTTAGCTTTAATCGTTGTTCTAAATAATCTTTTAACTTAGCCTTTAGCCCAGTTCCTAACATTCTTGAATCTTATTATACCCTATACCACTATGTGGTTTGGGTATAATGATTTTGTGCTGCTGTTTGTAACAACCAAAAATATTTGACCTAGACCCATCTTTAATTATACCAATCGAATCAAAATCACTTTCTGAGTTGATTTAACAATGTCCGTCCGTCCGTCCGTCCGTCTGTGTGTCCATGTAAAGCTTGTAATCAAACTGCAGGTCGCAACTATGAATATATTTTAATGAAATTTGGTATATAAGCCTTTATCAGCCATAGAATGAACGCTATTGAAATTGGTGAGAAGCGGTCCATGTTCAGACCTAGCCCCCATACAAATGACCCCTATGAAATCGACTTAAATTGCCATAAGATCCAAATTATCATATAAATCTTAGTCAAATAGGGTTTGTATGTGTTTATTACATCTATTAAACAGTAGTCCAAAAATGATCCCTTTGGCCCCATATAGAGCTGCTTCCCGATCTTCACTTAAATCTATTAAAAAACAAAAATATTGCACTGATTCTTCTCAGATTTTGTTTGTATATATTTTTGCAAATTACAAGAGACTTTAACAAACATGATCAGGATCGGTCGATTTTTGGACCTAGTCCCCATATAGATATAGCATCCGATATGAACTTTTTCATATATGCAGCCCAAAAAATTAATAAAAATCCCACTCAGATTTGGTTTCTGCTTATTTCCTATGTCCATTTAGTTGGGCCTAAGAGATAGGGTTTCTAAACGCATGGTATAGGGTATCGTATGGTCGGTCTAGACCGACTATAATTTTCTTACTTGTTTTTAATTGTGGTTCTTAATAATTTTTTATCTTAGCCTTAAGCTCAGCTCCTTATATTCTTGAATCTTAATTTTAATCATGGTTCTTAATAATCTTGAATCATAGCTTTAATCGCGATTTTTAATAATCTTCAATCTTGGCTAATCATGGTTTTTAATAATAACGGGTATTAGCTTAAATTATGATGCTGAATAATATTCTACCTTAGCTCTAACCCTTGTTCTAACAGTCTTGGATTTTAGCTTTAATCGTAGTTATTAATTATCTTTAATCTTGGCTTTAATCTTAATAATCCTGATTCTTAGCTTTAATCGTTTTTCCAATCTTGAATCTTAGCTTTAATCGTGGTTGTTAATAATCTTAAATTTTAGCTTTAATCAAGGTTGTTTTTAATCTCGAATCTTAGCTTTAACTTTTGTTTTTGATAATTATGGATCTTAGCCTTAATTAAATGAATATAAAAGAATATAAAAATGAAAATTATTGGCAACAAATGTATAAAGAATTTTGATTTTTGATGATTCTTTATTTGGCATTTACGTTTTAAATATTTTTTTTTTACGTTTTGAAGAGTTTAGGATAAAATTTCCTTTTCTATATTTAAGTAGAAAAGGAAATTTTATTTTATAGTTAACAATTTGTATTATTTATGTGCATTAATGTTTGTAATATTTGTAAGGAAGGGTAAAATTTTCAAAAAATCTTTATGAATTATTATTTTTTGGATTTTAATAAAAGTAGACTTAAGCTAAGAGAATAAAATTACGTTGAGACCAGCTCATTAATATGATTATACACAGAATTGCTACAACTGTTGAAGAAATTTGATGCAAGTTTTTGTATACGGATATTTATAAGTTGCTAGATTGTGTAATCGTTGAGTAGAATAATGCCAAGACAAATTATATATCATTTTTAACAGTTTATTTTGTGCTATTTGTAATTTCTTAATATGACATTGTACAGCCGTAGACCATACTGGAGAAGCATAAAACATAATTGAGTAGAATATTGATTTAAATATAAGAGTTTTATTTCTAATGTCGAGTTTAGAGTTTCTATTTATTAAATGGTACAGTATTCTTATACTGCAGTTAATTTTGTCGATAATGTAGGGGATGTGATCTTTAAATTTTAATTTGGGATCTAGTGTGACACTCAGGTATTTTACTTTGTTTGACCAATTGATGAAATTGTTGTTGTACAGAATGGGATGTTGTGGTAAATAGCATAATTTTCGTCGTCTTGAAAAGTAGATTGCTTGTGTGTTCTGCGGGTTAACAAGAATATTCCATTTTGTGAAATAATCATGAATTTCAGTTAATGCGGATTGGATGTTTGAACTAATATCAGCTGACAATATACCTGAGCAGAGGATGGCAGTATCATCAGCAAAAATTGATGTGGCACAACCATTTAGTGATGGGAAATCCGCTGTGTATACATTATATAATATTGGTGAAATGCATGAGTCCTGTGGGCAACCTGCGTAGATTACTGACGGTGCAGAGTGTACAGACCCAATATGGACGATGATAATAGCGATGATAATAGACTTATTGGTCTGTAGGAGCGAGGACAATCAGCTGATTAGTTATGCTTTTTAATCGGTATTACCTTGGAATGTTTCCATTATTGTTGGGAAATAACTTATTCGAAGACATGCGTTGAAAATGTTTGTGATATATGTATTTCAGCCCTTTATTTGGCAAGGCTTTCAAACATTTATTATTAATTCCGTCTAAACCAGGAGATTTTTTAGTCTTTAAATGCTTTATGATTGATTTAACCTTTTCTATGGATGCAGATAGCCTACTTTGAAACAAGAGAACACGAGAAAAGGTTGACGAATCACTGAGATTTGACGATATTGCATGATTTTCAATAAAAATTTGGCCTAAAATTTCACATTTATCTAGTTGAGTATGGTAAACGTTATTATTATACTTCAGAATTGGTTTATTATTGGATTTTTTCTTTAGTATTTTAGAAATATTCCAAAAAGGAGGGGATCCTTTTTTAAGTGTTGCAAGCTTATTATTCCATGTAGTATTCTTCCATTCCGTCAATGCCACCGATATACGATGATTATATTGTTTTGTATATATAAAATCAGTTGGATTCCGAAAACGTTTCCAATTTCTTCTATAAACATTCCTTATTTGTATTAAGTGCTTTATATATTGGAGGAGGGTTTGGCGGTTGGGAGCTGCTACTCTACAGGGTACACTTTGGTTAATTTCAGATTTAAGGGTAATATTAAATGTTGAGATCATAGATTCTATTTGCGCACAGTTGTAATTTGTATCCTCATTTGTAACTGCACACAGAGAACGGATTTGTTGTGACAACCGTATTTGTTGCCAACCGAATTTTGATAGTCCCATGTACTATCACATTATTCTATTGTGATTACTGAATTATATTTTAAAAACTAACGTATTAAGTACTCAGGCAATTGAATTTTGAAATAAATTCGATTGATGAAATGGAATTTAGATTTTATTTATTGGTTGTAACAACCATTTATCAGGTAGCCTATTTTAAAAGCGCACTAATCATCTGATATATAAAAGCGGATGCATTTTTAATGCTCTTATTTTTTTGCATTAGTTTATTTCTAAATATGAAATTAAAATTAATAAAAGACAAGATTATATTACATGATAAAAAAGATTTTAGTAACACATACGAATAGGGAATAAATAAGCGATATTACGTGTATTAGTTAATGCATTAATGTTCCCGTTTTCACTTAGGCTCTTATACTACTTTTTTGCCGTTTGATAATTGTCTATAGCTGCATGTTGTACCTTCGCATTATATTCTTCTGATATTTCTTAAAAATGTTATAAGTAAAATAAAAATTGTGCAATATAAAAATATAGTAAAAATAAGGCCGCACACCATGTTCGGATCCAAGTAAGATGACCGTTTTACTGTAGACAAATACGGTTAGAATGTACGATCCTGTCCCCGTCACCGAAAGGCTTTTATTTCGTCTGTTTTATTTTGCTTGCAAATCGTTTGGAGTGTGTATGAAGGTAAACGCCATTATTCAGTTGAAGTAGTTGCAGAGATAGTTGCATACGTTTCCCATTAACTCTGATCAATTTGCCAATGCTAAACAATATGGCCAGACAGTTTGCTGTTTGAATGGCTTTAAATTTATTTTCAAGGTTATTTAACATTTTGCTTTGTTGTCCCCCAAATACCACCTTAATGGCCGAAGATAGTTTCATAAAATTGGGTAAAAGCAATTTGACTTTGATGTTAAAAAATAGCAGTTTATCTATGCATTGTCGCAAATTTACCTAAAATAGTAAGGTTTCCTATAGAATGAAAAATTTACGACCATTATTGTTGTGTTTTTACTTGCTTTTTTATAAAAACTATTCCTTGACGATCTTACTTCTAATAGAATGCACAAAATTTGGAAAAGCTTATTTTGAATTTAAACTAACGATGCATAAAATAATTTTTACAAAAAATAAAAACACAACAAAAAAAAAAAAAAAAATAATGACCACTTACCCAATCGATTAAAGTTCTTTATTATGCTACAATCCATTCTTATGTACATATGTATATTATTAATCATAATTTAATATTAACAAAAATTTTATTTTATATTTTTGTTTAATTTAAATTTTTTTATCTGCTGTCTTATTTTTTCAAAAATGACGTATTAATTCGAAAATTCGGTTAGGTTTAAAATTTTTTTATATTTGATGATATTAATAACTGAATTTGATTTCCTTTCGATTGTAAATACCAAATAGTTTAAAATTTAGTTTCCCACTTTATTGTAACCGAAAAATTGTTATAAATACAAATTTGTTTCTATCATATTAACATAAAATTTGTAACAATGACTGAAGATTCATTTTAAGTTTAAAATATTTCATTATGATAGAATATTTTATTGTTATCACCAATATTTAGAGTTAATACATGTTATACTGGCTTAAGTTCAGTTGCACCAATTGAATTATTTTAACAACTTGCATAAAAACTTTCATTGGTGAAAGGAACTTATTTTGCTGTTGTATCTATTTTCGTTTTATTAGAATTATGGTTAAGAGGTATTTTATAAAGAAAATCTATTTTATTTTCAAATATATTTGAATTACAATAATATATCTGTATAAATAAATAATTATTTTTAATGATAACCTATTTCCAACAAATTCTTTTTCTGTGTGTGGTAAATTTCTTCTTGTATAAGTAGAATATTTAGCCCAATTTGCTCTTTTAAAGTCGTAATAGGACCTATGAACATAGCTGAATTCATTGTTTAAACTTATTTTGATGGGAAGATGACCGGAGCTCAAGTTATTCAATACTTTAACTGAAGATAGATTATTGACTATATTCGTTACGAAAAGATCAAGCGTAGAAGCTTGCCTTCGTGGATCCGAAGGGATATAGGAATGATCGCTAGGAAAAAGAATTTGAAAGTTATCGGAATCGATATTTTCATATAATAGATTTCCCCAACAGTTCGATCTTTGACACCCCCCCATAAACTGTGTCTGCTATTAAAATCACCACCTAGTAAAAATCTCTCATTTGCTCGTGATAATTTAAGAAGATCCGATTTGAAATGTTGTTTTTTTACATTATTATTACCAGCAGCACCAACTGGAAAATAACACGAATATATACTTAAATAATTACCATTTGCCTCGCGTATTTTAACTCCGATGTTTTCAATAAGAACAGTTTGTAGCGGTGGCAATAGAGTGTTTCTACATAATTCCGTACCAAAACTGCTACTCCACCTCCTCTAGCAGATTCGCGATCACATCTGTAGCAATAGAAATCATTATGTTTAATTGAAATATTGTTTTTAAGCCAGGTTTCAGAGATGAGGCAAATATGAATATTATTCTTAGATAAGAAATTAAAAAGCTCTTTTTTTTTGTTACGAACGCCTCTAGCATTCCATGATACTATACATAAATTTGTATTCATTTATAAAGAAATTTGCAAGCAAGTGAAGTAATAACTTCAAACTGGTCTTCCTTGGATTTACAGGATCGAAGTTTTGAGATCAGATCTACAGTTAGGTTTTTTATTTCTTCTAAAGAAAATAAATTTCTGTTATTGTTTTGTTGTTGGTGCCAATAATGGCTATTTTTGGAATTATTTTGATTTAAAATATGCGGAAAATCTTTGTTATAGTTTTCATTGTTATTATTGGAATAACTAGTATTGATGTGATGTTGACGGGCTCGCAAAGTCCTGGGTTGCGCTCGTTGTCTGATTTGTTGGAACTTTAGCCTACTTGGGCACTCGTGCGATAGAGATTTGTGGTTTCCATTACAGTTGACACATAAAATTACGTCAGACTTACATTCTGTTATTTTGTGGTTTCCAGCACAATTTGCACAGAATGATTTAACATTGCAACGACTTGAGCCGTGTCCCAGCATTTGGCTGTTGTGGCACTGGGTTATTTTGGATTGCCTACACCTTTGATAGTCCCATTTGACTTTTACATATTCTATTACGGAGTAATTTTGTTTAAGCTCCTTAACCGTGATCGATTTCCTTTGAAAATAAACTATATAAATACACTGTTCGTTATGTGTTCCTGTTGCTTTAGTAACAAGCTTAACGTCTAAGCACGATAGTCCCATACTGATTAATTTGCCTTTGATTACTAAAGGGTCAAACTTTTCAAGACCAAGTAAAACAGCTTTATAAGGTTTATCATCTTTCATGCCATATGCAAAAAATTCGAATTTAGAATTCAGTTTTTTACATACCAGATTGAAGTCATCTTTAGTAGTGCAAAATACTTTTAGACCAATGGATATTTTGCGTATAGAATAGTTTGTGATTTTAAGCTGTTTACACGAATCATGAATTTGAATAAATTTACACTTTAAAATAGTGATTGGAGAGATATGTTCCTTAATTTGTTTATTAATTATAACATCATTATCATCTTCATCATCAATTGTTTGAAGTGGTTGAAAATAGTTGGTGTTGTTAACGGTGATGTTGTTTTGTTTAATGTTTTTGTTGTTATTCATTGTGTTATGCCTATGCGAGGCATTAACATCATCATTTTCACGTATGCGTTTGATATTGTTTTTGTAAAATTCAAGTATGAGGATTTACTAATCCCTTTGTTTTTAACACAATATTAAGCCGTATATTTAAACGAAAATAGAATTGTATATTAATAGCTTTTAAGAAATCTTAAGCACACACAGTAGGTCTGTTTATGATCGCGGTCAAGCAGAGACTGTATAAAGAATTTAATCAAAAACGAAAGAAATTAGTTGATAGATTGAATTTAACAAAGGAATTTAAGCAGCTCATTTTTAAACTTGTTAGCATTGCTTATGATTTGACTTCGATGAGGAAGAAGGTTCCAAAGACTAGTGGAGTAAATGAAAAACTGACGTTGTGATAAAAGGCTTTTAAATCTTTTTTGGATTATATTTTTGACACGAATAGATCTAGTAAATTGTATCTTTCTATAAAGGTAGATAGATAGGTAACGTTGATGTAATAATTTTGTGTAAAAAAATAAGGCTTTTAAATATAAGGAGATCTTCAAAACTCATTTGATTTATCTGATATGAATAAATGGATATAGATTCACCGCGTCCTTTGTTGTAGATATATATAGCAATATTGTTCTAAGCAACTTTGAGTTTTCTAAAGTCATTACTATCACAGTTTGCATAAATTTCGCAGCCATATAATAAAACTGGGATGAGATACGTTTTAGCTAACAACAAACATATATTAAAAGGTGTAGAGGATTTTACGACCCAAAGATTTCGAAGCATTCCATATATACGTCCTACGACGGAGTTGACCAAATTAATTTATTATTGAATATCACTCCCAGATTTTTCGAAGAATCTACGAATTCGATAGTTTCGTTGTTTATATAAAGTTGAATATCATCATTTAAAGATATTTTACTTTTTGAGAGAAAAATACATTCGAAGTTTAAAGGGTTTATGCATAATCCATTGGCTGAAGCCCAGCTGTATATGTTGGCTAAATCGTAATTGATATTATTCACATACGAATGAATGTTGGTTAAAGCTGCACTGTTATAAATTTGAACGTCAACGGCATACATTTGAACCTTGCTGTGAGTTATTATATCTGGTAAGTCATTAGTATACAAACAGAATAAAAGAGGTCCTAGTACGGATCCTTGCGGAACTCCCTTGTTTACATTAAGGGCATTTGAATTTTTACCATTCAATCTTACAACTTGGGATCTCCCAGTGAGATATGAATTGACAAGCTTGCACGCTGATTGAGAAAAGTAACACAATTTTTGAAGTTTTTTCGTTAAAATGGAATGGTCTACTGTGTCGAAAGCTTTCTTATGATCCAGTAGTATTAAGAATAAAACCATATTGTAATCAATTTCAGCTCTTAAATCTTCAATCACGTCTATTAGCGCTGTAATACAGCTTCTTCCCTTTACAAATCCAGCCTGGAAATCGGACAAAATATTATTCTGACCAAGATAATCATTCATTTGCCTGCACATGAGATTTTGCATTACTTTAGATAAAAAGGGGAGAATTGAAATACGGATTTTGTAAAGATAGTGTTGAATAGATGAGAAAGAAAAGGCAAGGGATTTCATCTAAACCAACAGCATTCGATTTTATTGCTAAGATACTTTCTAGAACTTCACCTTGGGTTACACAATGGATAAGCGATTTGCAATGGGAACAATGCATAAATCATTATAAATGTTGGATAAGGGCGATTGCACATTATTATTTACAAACTTATCATTTAGATAGTTTACATCAACATCAGCGTTACAAGGTGAGGTGTTTTTATGTCCTATACCAATCTTTTGAATTTCTTTCCATTTGGATCGACTGTCAACAGCTGATGAAAATTTTCTTTGATAAAAGAGGTATTTCGCCAACTGAATTCTATTTACAACATCTTTCCTAGCAGATTTGAATATAAGTTGAAATTCCGGTGTTTTGTTTTTTTTCCACCTGCCATATGCAACATTACGTTTATCTATTAATAGTTTTATTTTCTGATTAAACCATGGATGCTAATTTGCTTTCCTAAATTTGATTTTTATAGGAACACATAAATCAAATAAATTTTTAACATTATCCTGAATGAAAAACAACTGGTCATTAACGTCATCAAAATTATAAATCTACTGCCAACAGATGCTGTCTACATGTTGATGTAACGTAGTGTAATTAATATTACGGAAGTCACGATAAGTTATAGAGGTATTGTCTTTGATTACACGTGATTACACGTGAATCATATATAAAGTATAAAATATCATGGCTTGAAAATGCGGATGCGGAGAGCTGTTGTTGTATAGTAGAACTTTTGAGAGATGATTAACAAATACTAAATACTATTGGTGTTAACGAATTTACCGGACTGAGATTTAGCAAAGCATTGGTTCTATTAACGGGTTGTTGACTAGTAGGTTATTGTTGAAATCACCAACAATGATTATGTCCTCGTACTGTACCGAAATATTTTCGAGAAGTTTAATAAATACGTTAATTGGTATGTCTCTATGTGGCCTATACACATTCAAATCAACAGTTTCCTCCTTTCCTTCGTAGTCACCTTAAGAAACAAGTACTCAATTTCACATCCAATACTTGTTCTGATTTTTACTATACAGTTTAAACCATGCCCAACATATATGGCGCCTCCGCCACCTTTCGCGTTAGTTTCGACTCCGTTAACTAATTTCTTCCAATCAGTTCGATAGAGTTTAAAGCCTTGGAAACCAGCTTTTGTAGATACAGATTATATCAACACCAGCTGAGGCAAACAGGTATCTGAACTCATCCATTTTATTTTTTAAACGCTGTGTATTTAAGTGCACAATGTTTGGACCTACTCGTTGCTTGGACAAAATCCAAAGCATATTGTACACACTCTATAAAAACCTTGCGTATTATTTTTGACTAGCTGTTTTTACCCGGTCTTGCCCGGGATAAAAAGGCCTTTGACTTGAAAAATGGTTCACTATGCTTACCAGGCGCTGAGTACTTAGTCCCCAATTAACGAATTCCCCAATAAAATGAACTTTCTCCTCAAAAATTTGTATGGGCAGTAAATTAATTTTTTATTTCAATTAAAAATTTTTTGAGTTATTAATTTAGAAGTTTTTTATAAGATGCTGCAGCAAAAATGCTTCAAAAATTAGCTGCGAAACCGCTTTAAGTTTTCTTTTTCAGTTTATTTATAAAAATCAAATATAACGGAATGGTTCTCAAATTAAAGGAATCAGAACTTTTAAAAATTGAATTACTTCATTCAATAAGTGATCATCATTGAGCAGAGACGTCAAATTCAAGTTTCAGAAATGAAAGACTAATGCGACGTTTAATATTGTGTCGCAAGGTTTCTTTAAGCAACTGCTTATAGTATATGATCAACAGGTAATTATTTCACATACGTAGATAAAATTTATCATACGTGCTGCCGCGCAGTTGTTGTCAACTTATTTTAATCGCCAAAATATATTTTTCAGATCATTGCGATATTTTAGCTAAGCTGTATTCCCCGTGCGCGTAGCTTCCGCGCAACGAAATGATGCTATTGAAAAGAATACTCATTTTAAATGCATTTATTGTAGGACATATATTGAGAGCAGTATGCAAATGTTTACTAAAATAAATATTTACCAAAATTCACTAAATAAAAATATGTAAAAATTTAAGAATGAATTTGGAGAGTAAGCTCATTTTTTATTTCGATTAAAATAAATGGGGAGTTTGTTCATTTCTTTTGGGTACCTTTTTTTTAAGTTTGGGGAATTTGTTCACCGTGTAGTTATTTCCGTGTAAACAAATTTCAGAGAAATCCGTTGAAAAGTAGGGAAGAAATACACCACACAACAAAATATGAACTTTATATGAAAATTGGGCGTAAAAGTAGGCGTGGTCGGTAAAAATCATATGGCGACCTTCCCTGGAATATGTACTAAATTTCGGAGAAAGCCATTGAAAAATAAAAGTTTGTATAACAATCAAATAAAGAAACAAATAAAAGGAAAAAAATAAGTTTTATATACATAGAAGTTGGCGCAAAGTAGGCGTGGCCTGTAAGAAGCATATGGTGACCTTCCCTGTAGTATAGAGATCGTGTGACCAAATTTTAGACATCCCTTGAAAAATAAAAATTTCTATAGTGAACGAATATACCAAATAAAAAAAGTGGGCGTAGAAGTAGGCGTGGCCAGCAAGAATCATATGGCGACCTCTCTGGAGTACAGAGATCGTGTGTAGCAAATTTCAGAGAAATCCGTTTAAAAAAAAATTATGTAGCGAACAAATATATCAAAAACCAGAATATGAATTGTATACAAAAAGTGGGCGTAACAGTAGGCGTGACCGGTACGAAGAATATGTCGACCTTCCCTGGAGTAGAGAGATCGTATGTACCAAATTTCAGAGAAATTAGCGAACAAATATACCAAAAAGCAGAAAATGAATTGTATATAAAAAGTTTGCGTAGAAGTAGGCGTGGTCGATAAAAATTATATGGTGACCTTAGCTGGAGTACAGGGAATTTCAGAGAAATCTGCTAAAAATAAAAATTTGTATAGTGAACAAATATGAATAAAACAGAAAATGAATTTTACATAAAAAGTGGGCGTAAAAGTAGGTGTGGCCGGTAAAAAGTATATGGCGACCTTTCCTGGGGTATAGAGATGTGTACAAATTTTCAGGAAAATCCGTTAAAAAATAGAAATTTTTATAGCGGTCAAACAAACAAACAAACAAACAAAGAGAAAATGAATTTTATATACATAGATTTTAAATGTTCGCTTTAATCGTGGTTCTAAATAACTTTCAGTCTTAATTCGTAAAGCTTAGATTTTACTGTATCGTAATACATTATTTATAATCCGTAATCTTAGCTTAAATCTGAGTTTTATGAAGACTGGAGACTAAGATTTACTTGAATTTCTTAATAACCTTTATAATGAACTTCAGTAATAATTTTTTAAGTCTTTAATCTTAGCTTATTCGAAGTTTTATAAAGCCTAGAAACTCAGCTTAGTTGTATTTCTTAATAATCTTGAGTTTTAGCTTTAGTAATGGTTTCTTAAAGTATTAACCTTTACTTTAAATCAGAGATTTATGTAGACTAGAGTCTCAGTTAGTTTTTTAAAGTCTTTAATGTTAGCTTTAAAAAGTCTCTAATCTCAGCTATAAAATATAGTTTTAATCTTAGCTAATATTAAATGGTTATAGTCTTCAACCTTAAATTTTATAATGTTGGATTAAATCGGAGTTTTATAAAGTTTACAAATTCAACTATAAACTCGGTTTATATAAACCTTGATTCTCAGCTTAATAATGTTTTTTAAATCTTTCATCTAAGCTTTAATCAGAGTTTTATTGAGTCTTGAATATCATCTTTAATCTCGGTTAATAAAAACCTTGAATTTTAGCTTTAGAAATATTATTTTAAGGCGTTTAGTCATAGAAACTAGGATTTTATAAAATCTAGAATCTCAGCTTAAATCGCAATCAATCTTAGTTTCAATCGGAGTTATATAAAGTCTGGAATCTCAGCAGTTCATAATAACAATATTCGATCTTAGCTTTAGTAATGTTTTTCGAAACTATTTAATCTTAGCTTTAATCAGGGTTTATAAATTTGTCATTTTTTATTCTAGTCGTGCTTTCCAAAGAAGTTAATCATAATCTTATTCAGAATTCTATAAGTCTTGAATCTTAGTTTTATTCATAATTTAGAAAAGTCTTGGTTTTCTAGAATCTTGAATCCTAGCTTTTAACAACATTTTTGAGTCTTTGTTTTAAACGCGATTTTATAAAACCTAAAATTTTATTTTAAAGTATTTAAACACAATACTTTCAAACTATACCCAGACAAATTAATATTTTATGAGAATTTTAATTTTTTTGTTTAAAATACTTCAAATAACTAACTTAAAACTAAAAACTAATTAAATTTCAAACTATTCATTGGATATAAAAAAGTATAAAAAGCTTTCAGTATGAGGTAGATAAATATAGTGGCTTTCCGTAACAGAACTTAAAAAAATGAAAGTATTTTACTTGTTATTATTTGCTGCTATTTTGGCCGTAATTCAAGCAGCTCCTTTGGATAGTTCTGATGGTGAAGTTTCTGATAAGGCTAATGGTGATGAGAGTGATGGTAATGAGAGTGATCCTGCAGAGAGTAATACTGATGAGAATGAGCCTATTTTGGCAGTAAATCAAGCTGATCCTTTGCATAGTTCTGATGCGGCTGATGGTGATGAGAGTGATGGTAATGAGAGTGATCCTGCAGAGAGTAATACTGATGAGAATGAGCCTATTTTGGCAGTAATTCAAACTAAGCCTTTGGACAGTTTTGATGAGGCTGGTGGTGATGAGAGTGCTGGTAATGAGAGTGATCCTGCAGAGATTGATATTGGTTTCTTTTTGGTTTTGATATCAGAAGGAAGTGAACAAGTAGAAGATGACCCGAACGAAAATGACATTGACATTAAAAATGTAGACTTACTATAAATTGATTGCAAGCACCAAAAACCGTGCAGTGTCATTGGCGGTGATACTATTAATTAAGATACTGATACAGATTGATTGATTTAAAAAAAAAAACACACACACAAAAATATGTGGATATAAAATATCAAATGAAGAAATACAAAATATTATTAAAACAGTAATGAATGGAAAATTTTAAAATTTACAAAAGATTTCAATTTCAAATATTGACCGGCATTCCAAAATTTATCTAAAAAATAATCTAACCCCATAAAAACAAAGTTTTTATTTTTATGCATATGAGTTTTGAATATCTCCGTGACTGTGCGTGACTGTCTGTGACTATCTTAAAATTTATCTTTGGCCACAACAAGTCTATGGACAAAGTTTCAGAACCATCGGATAAGGGGAAGTGGGGTTTTAATCTCTCCGTGACTGTGTGTGACTATGTCAAAGTTAATCTTTTTTCACAGCAAGTCTATCGACCAATAGATGGGATAAGGGAAAATAGGTTTTAAATCACTCCGTGATTGTGCGTGACTATGCGTGACTGCGCGTGACTATGTCGCAGTTGATCTTTCTTTACAGCAATTATATTGACCAAGTTTCAGATCGGTCGGATGAGCGTAAATGACATTTAGATCACTCCGTGACTGTGCGTGACCATGCGTGACTGTGCGTGACTAAGTCAAAGTTAATCTTTTTTCACAGCAAGTGTATGTAGTAAGTTTCAGATCGATCGGATAAGGGGATATGACATTTAGATCACTCCGTGACTGTGCGTGACCATGCGTGACTGTGCGTGACTAAGTCAAAGTTTATCTTTTTTCACAGCAAGTGTATGGACTAAGTTTCAGATCGATCGGATAAGGGGATATGACATTTAGATCACTCCGTGACTGTGCGTGACCACGCGTGACTGTGCGTGACTACCCCAAAATTAATCTGTAGTTACGACAAGACTATGGCCAAGTTTCAAATCAATTGGATAAGGAGGAATGGGGTCCACCCATGGCAGACAGACAGACAGACAGACAGAGAGTATAAGTTAAAAGAAAGAGTTAAAAAAGAACTGTTCCAAGACCCACTTTTTCAATATGCTGATATCAGCTTAGCAAATCTACCCACATTTTAGGGGCATCTCTATGGTAAATATTGATATTTATTGACTAATTTTTTTACTGACATATTTTTGCTGTATAGAACGTCTGAAAATAATCGCAGCTTCCGTTGTGATATTTTTTTTAAAATTACTGATATATTTCCTTATCTGATTCAAAATTTAGCTTTCTTTTAATTGGTTTGACCCAGTGCCAATGAATAAAGAAACGAAACAACAAAAATTGGTAAGTTGTAGTCATATAGGAAGGGGTCGCAGGTCTCAAAATGATCAGATTACAATCATACAGGTGAATATAAAATTATTAGAATGAATATTTTCACTTAAATATCGGATATGTTAATTATGTGGTGATAAGGGTCAAAAATGATCTGATCATCGGGCCACTTAAATAACATTGATACATATGCTACATTTTGACAGGTTTGGTTACAAATCCAAAGGCTGCTTTATATGGGGACCATTACAAAAGAAGGTCTTATTTAAAATCCAAAGATATTTGAGCAGAAAAAGTCCACAGTGGCTTGGAAAGTTTTCAAAAGATTAATTCGCGAACATTCGCATTCTTAGAAACATCGAACAGTTATTAGTCAATGTCATAAAAGTATGTTTTGCTTACAGCAGATGACAGTAAAATATATCTCTTCCCGACATGTCTTACCATCCGTCACAAAAGATGATCAGTAAAAATGAACAGGTAATGCAAACTAAATTTCGTTATCAGTAAAAATTTCTTGCATTCATTAATATTTTTGAACAATTTGTCGTTGTGTTTCATTCGGCCAGCTATAAAAATGTTTTCTGGTGATAGTTTCCGTATATTTTTCTAAATCGAATAAGAACATTGTTAAAATATAACTCAACATTATTAAATTACACTTGACTTTGTTCAGGAAGGATACTGTTTTAATTTGTTGAATAAATTGTCTTTAATTAGCCTGGGGATATACTGACCCCTAGTCCAAAAGGATTACTGGGGTCATACTATTTTTTCCGAAACCCTAGGCTATTAAGAAAAAATATGACATCTAAAAGTAGTAAACTGATTAATTTTTAATACAAAGTATTTAGAAAGATTACATTTACTGAACATTTCACAAAAATCTAATCTTTTTCGAAATCCACAAAAAATAAATCATTGAAAAAAAAAATAAATTCTAACATGTATTTAACAAAACCTTTTAAACTTTTTGGCTATGACTAGGAATTGTCCTATAGGATTAATTTTTGGACTACTGATAAATGGATGTAATAAACATATACATACCAAATTTGACCGAGATCTATATGATAATTTGGATAGTTATTATGGCAATTTAAGTCGATCCCATTAGGGTCATTTGTATGTGGACTAGGTCTGAACTTAAACCGATTTTCACCACTTTCAACAATATTCATCATATGGCCAATAGAATCGCACATGCCAAATGCATCAAAATAAATTCATATTGGCGACCTGTAGTTTGAAAACAAAGTTTACATGAACACACAGACAGACGGGCGGACGGACATCGCTAAATCGACTTAGAAACTGATTCTGAGTCGATCGGTATAATAAAAGATGGGCCTAGGTCAAATATTTTTGGTAGTTACAAACATCAGCACATAGGCACATAAGGGTATAGGTCATAAAAAAGTTTGTTAAAATTTTTTCGATCCTTCAATAAAAAATCTAAATCCCGTCCTCTTCAATGTCATTTCCATTGTTGATGCAATCAGCTGACATCCTTTAACACTCTTCTGTAAAGAATGTTAATCAACAAAGTTATTTCTCGCAAAAGTCATGTTAGGCCATTTCGGTTACTTGGAAATAGAAAAATCTTAGATATTATAGGAAAAATGTTAATTGCTAAATGTATTTTTTTATAAATGCTTAGAAGCACTTAAAGTGCTAAATTAGCAACAATGAATGTACAACAAAAACTACTATGCATATTTGTTACCATTTTTTTATTATTGTCAAACACTCCACAGTTTAATCCTAAAAACGTCCAAGCAGAACTATATTAAACATTGAACTTGATGCAATCTTAAGTTGAAATGTTTAATACTGAAATAAAAATTATAATTTCATGTAGATTGTCATTAATGGTCAGTGACATTGCTAAAGATTTTCTATGAAAGCATCTAAGATTTGGTTCGAATGCACTTCACACACAAACACACATACATACATGTTAACATTTTTATTATACATTTGAGATCTTTGATATTAAAGTTACTCCACAAACTGTAGAAGTTTGTTTGAGTTTTGGTTTATACTTCGTATGTTTATGTTTAAGTGTTTGTTTTTAATATATACATACATACATATATAAAAATATATATATATAATATGTATATACTTATATAAATACTTATACTTGCAGTCATACTAACAGTCATACCAGAGCTTTTATTCTACATATAAATGAAACTGTATATTAGTAGATATTTTAAAACAATTTTAAAACATTTTTGTGAAAAATTTAATTAATAGTTTCATGCTACAACAACTATCAAGTGTACAATAAATGTACAGACATACATATATTTGTGTGTGTGTGTGTGTGTGTGCGTGCATAAATAAGTACATACATAAATACATTTTCATATAGAGAACATTGAATGCATTAACATGTGTAAATTGAACACTTTACAAGTGTTGATAAACAATAATTTAATTTATTTAAATCGGATTTATGCATAAATTTTAGCAAGGTAAGTAAGGTTTTCTTTTTTGCTGAATATATATATACGAGTATGTGTGTTAATGTTAATGCTTTCAAATATAAATCTGTTTATTGCTATTTATATAAAATATTCCAAACTCGTAAAGTGATTTAGGAAACTTTAACTCTATTAAGGAATGGTCATGTAATAATAAATCTTAATACATGTCAATGATTTCTGTAACAAAGGGTTGCAATTGAAATTCGGTGAAGACTGATAATGCCGTCCTACAAAACATGACGAACCGGATGATATAAGTCTGAAACTGGAGACAAAATAAAGCAAAATTAATTTTGATTTCGTGTTCTTTTATGGAACTTTAAAATTATTAAATATTTAAATTAAAAAAAAAATATATTATTAGGATGGTTTAAATTATTTTTTATACCCTATATCACTATGTGGTCAGGGTATAATGACTTTGTGCTGGTTTTATATCACACCGATCAACTAAGAATCACTTACTGAGTAGTTTAAACGATGTCCGTCCGCCCGTCTGTCCGTCCGTCTGTGTGTCTGTGTAAATTTTTTAATTAAACTATAGGTCGCATATATGAATATATATTAATGAAATTTAATATATAGGCTTTCATCGGTCGTAGAATGAACGTTGTTGAAATTGGTGAAAATCGATTTGTGTTCAGACCTAGTCCCCATACAAATGACCCCTATGGGATCGAACCAATTTATAACATAGATCTCGGTCAAATTGGGTATGTGTAGGTTTATTACATACATTTAACAGTAGTCCAAAAATAAACCCTGTAGGACAATTCTTAGACATTCATAGCCCTCATATGAAAATGATTCTCGATATTCGCTTAAATCTATCAAAATACAAAAATGTTGCACAGATATACCTCAAATTTGGTTTGTATATGTCTTTGCAAAAAAATAAGTGACCTTACCAAATATTGTCAGGATCGGTTAATTTTTTGTCCTAGTCACCATATAAATATAGCATTCGATATGAACTTTATCACATCCGAAGGCAAAATAACTAATAACAATGCCATTCCAATTTGGTTTATGGCTTATTTTCTTTACCTAATTAGTTGGTCCTAAGAAATAGGGTCTCTAAAAGCATGGTATAGGGTATCGTATCATCGTTCTAGACCGACTATAACTTTCTTACTTTTATACCCTATACCACTATGTGGTTTGGGTAAAATGGCTTTGCTCTGCTGTTTGTAATTACCAAAAATATTTGATCTAGACCTATTATATCGATCGACTCAGAATCAATTTCTTAGTCGATTTAGCGATATCCGCCCGTCCGTACGTCTGTCCGTCTGTATGTCCATGTAAACCTTGTAATCAAACTACATAGGAACGCTTTTGAAATTGGTGAAATTCGGTCCATGTTCAGACCTAGCCCCCAAACAAATGACCCCTATGAAATCGATATAAATTGCCATAAGATCCAAATTATCATACAGATCTCAGTCAAATTGGGTTTGTATGTGTTTATTATATCCATTAATCAGTAGTCAAAAAATAATGCCCATAGGACAGTTCTTAGTCATATCCCCCCTATAGAGCTGCTTCCCGATATTCACTTAAATCTATGAAAAACAAAAATATTGTAAAGAGTTTTCTCAAATTAGGTTTGTATATATTTTTTGAAAACGTAAGTGACTTTACCAAATATGGTCAGGACTGGCCCATTTTTCGATCTAGTCCCCATATAAATATAGCATCCGGTATGAACTTTTCATACCTGCAGCCAAAAAAATAAATAATAATGCCACTCAAATTTGGTTTATGTTTATTTTCTGTATCGAATTAGTTGGACCGAAGATATAGGGTCTCTAAGCGATGGTATGGGGTATCATATAGTCGGTCTAGACCGACTATAGCTTTCTTACTTGTTTTTCTTTTGGCGATGTACTAATATTATATATCTCTATATTTTATGAGGTATATAAATTAAGTTTTTACAGATCTAATTAAAATTTCGTTAATGGTGAGACTAGACATCATCTATAATATTAATAGGCTAGGCGATTTCTTGTGACCGATGTTTTGTTCTACCGTTTTATCCCGATTTTGACCAAACGGATATTATTTGAAAGGTATTTCTTTTTGGACGTTTTGCAGATTTTCAGATTTTTAATTTTTTTCCTTTATTTTGAGTAAATTGCATTTAAAGTTGCTACTAACCAGTGTTGCCGTTTTGGTTATTTTTAACCAAAATTGGTTTTTTTTTTTTCAATGTGGGGATGGTGACTTTTTTTTCAATTTGGTAACTTTTTTAGCAATGAAAGGAATGAATATTTTTTCTGTATTTTATGTGATAAATTTTTTGAATTCATAAATTTTTTCAGTTTATGAATTAGAAAATACAAAACAATTAGCTTTGATATTTATTGCTTCTCTCGCTATGTTCACGCAAGGTAAAAGTATGTAGTTCGTTTTACTAAATAATCAACTTTAGGATACCAAAATATACATCACTGTTAAATTGGCGCAACATTGTATAAAAAAAAATTGTCTGAATTGAAAAATTTGTAAGAAAGCTAAGTTTGTGGTAAAAAACACACAAAAAACATAAAATTTAATAAATAGGCAATCGGCAGTGGACAAGTAAGTATTTGCGTTTTGAAATGTTTGAATGTATTTAAAGTCAATTATATTTTTTAAACTCATTTTAGGTTTTTACTGAAAAATACTGCAACCAATGCAAATAATGAAACAGAGGAATTATCATCTGAAAGCGACAATGAAAGCAGGTAAAAACTTAATCGTTTAATTTGTCATACATTTTTGCTCTATAAAATATATTTTCCATACAGTAAAAATAAAAACAATCCCAAAAGAAACTTTCGGACTGCATGGCTGAATGAATTTCCTTGGCTACTAAATAAAGATGGTAATGGGTATTGTATAGCTTGTGAAAAGAAATTGTCCAATCACGTAAGCTATTTAAAAAAACATGCGAAAATCCGAACTCATATACAAAATGTGGAAAATAAATTCTTTCGTAAGTGTAGAAAAAGGAAATCTTGCTAAACAAGTATACCAAGCCGAACTAGCACTTGTAATGTTCCTAATTTACCATAATTTGCCATTTATATTAATGGATTATTTACCCGGCTTATTAGTGGAGTGTTGTCCTGACTCTAAAATTGCAGGGAATATTAAATGTGGCAGAACAAAAGCAACACAGCTAGCAGAGACTTTGGGGAATAAAGCCAAAAATGATATTATATCTAAATTGAAAAACACAACATTCTCTTTGATCGTAGATGAAACCACAGATGTATCGACCAAAAAGTCGCTAGTCTTAGTTGTTCGATACATGGACAAATTGTCACGAAACATTTATGACAGGTTTTTAAGTCTTATAGAGGTTGTAAGCTCGGATGCCAAATCACTTTACGACATCATAAAAACCTTTTTTAAAGAACATGGTACTCCTCTAGAAAACATTATTGGGTTAGCAACTGATGGTGCCAACGTTATGGCTGGAGAAGCTAATGGGTTGCAAGCTAAATTTAAAAACGATATAGATATATTTTATATTAAATGTACTTGCCACTCACTACATTTATGTTCTGCTTATGCTTGTAAGAAGCTTCCTGCACAAATTGAAATTCTTTGTAGAAACATTTATAACTTTTTTTCGCATAGTTCGAAACGTATTCTTGAATTCAAAGAATTTCAAGATTATTGCAGTGTAGAACCACATAAAATATTAGGTATTTCTGTAACCCGGTGGCTGGCACTAGAAAATGTAATTAATCGTATAATTGAGCAGTGGACTGCCTTGCAGTTATATTTTATATCGTTCCACTTCGAAGTAAACGATATAAAAGCTTGTGAAATGGGTGAACTGATGGGCGACGCTGGCTTAAAAGTGTATTTTTTATTCCTCTCATATATTCTTAATATAGTTAATAACTTAAATAAAGAATTTCAATCGGAAAAGGTGCGTCTTCCATACGTCTATAGCCAATTGGAATTAAATTTCAAATTAATTTTAACTAATTTTACCAAAAGCAGTTATGTTAAAAGTTTAGTTTCTTTGGAAACAGTAAATTTATTCGATGAAAGGAATTACTTAAATGTGGAAAATATTTTTATTGGTCGCAAAGCTGAACTATATATGCAGGAATGTAACTTGTCCAACTTAAAGAAATATGAAATTAAAAGAAATATACAATCTTTTTATATCGAACTTTTAAAAGAAATTTCAAAACGTTTTGACTTTTCAAGAAAAGATTTAAAACATCTTTCCATTATAACACCAAATCAAGTTTTAAATAATTTAGAAATAGCTTTGGAGCCTTTATTGTCATCATTCCCGAACTTTACAGGCGATAATGAAGAAAAAATTTTAACGCAATGGAAACTATTAAGATTTTCTAGCATATCAGAATTAAATAGTGATATGGATATAGTTGAATTTTGGGATAAAGTATCCAAATACAAAAATGGAATGGGTGAGAAATGTTTTGAAGATCTAATTTATTTTGTTCAAAATTTACTAACATTGCCACATAGTTCAGCTGCTGCCGAAAGGAAATTTTCAGAACTTAATTTAATAAAAACCAAGTTTCGAAATAAACTTGATTTTAAAACTATTAATAATATAATGCAATCAAAAGAATTGTGCAAAAACCAAATAAATTCCCACTATGTGTGGTCTGCAAAAGGGACGTTTTAGCTTTATCGATTTTTTTTTTCTTAAACAATACAGTGATGAATGTTACCTGTAACTAATTTGTTAATCTCCATTTGTAATAAAATTACATTGAAGATTTTTAGTTATTAAGTATTTAATATGTAAAAGAATTACATTACAGTATGTGTGGTCTGCAAAACGGACGTTTTAGCTTTATTGATTTTTTTTTCTTAAATAATACAGTGATGAATGTTACCTGTAACTTATTTGTTGATCTCCTCTTGTAATAAAATTACATGAAAGACTATTAGTAATTAAGTATTTGATATGTAAAAGAATTACATTTTTGTTTTGTTTTTTGTTAACTCTGAAGTACAAATTTTGTTAATTATGAAATCCAAATGATAAATATGGTAATATAATTAAATAAAAACATAAAAAAATTTTGGTTATTTTTTTCTCATTTGGTTACTTTTCAAAAAAATTTTGGTTACAAAAAATTTTTTGTCGTGGCAACACTGCTACTAACCCATACACAAAATTATACCATGCTATGTATGTGTTTATTAAATTTGGTAATGTGTTTGACATAAAAATGAGTTTGTTTTTTGTGTTGATTTGTGAATTGGCTATAATTGATTAGCATACCTTAAGGGTCTTTATGTAATGAAAAAATAAAATTTCCTAGAATGTGCACTCGAAATTCGAGGGCTGGAATCTGCTATATATTAGTACAATGCGAAGAGTTTTTAGAATGTTAATAACTTCATTGCTATTAAGAAGGACTTTACCAAAGAATCTTTTTCTAATATCTCATCTTCTCATCTTCATATATATTGCAGAATGAGCATATGATAATAGAGTTTTTCTTAAAAGATCTGCTATTCAAATCGAGCTATCTACTTCTCGCTTTTACCAATAGACAAGTAACTCTTGATAACATTATAACTAAATTGTGAATACATACCTTGATGATGTGAATTCATGGCGCTTATTGTGTACTCATCGGGTTGCCTTACTTTTAATCAAGGACTGAAAAATTTTAAGTTCGGTTCAGGTTTGGGTTAAGAATTTTTAAAAAAAGTACAAATGTTTTGTTAGTAGGAAATTAATTTATTTTTCAAAGAAATTTTCGTTTAATTTTATAATTAACATATAAATTTAAATTGCTTCTTTGGGGGGCGACAAAATAAATTTCTACGCTGAAAAAGACCTTTCAGTGCTTACTTGCATAGCAGATACTGCAAATATACTTTCAGCCGCTTGATACAATAATGGCGTTACCGTTTTAATGGCTCCTAAAATAGTAAAATATTTTTTTCTTTTCCTAATCTTAGATATTTTTCATATATTTCTATTTAATTTTTAACCGGTGACATTTTGATTTAGAAAATCTTTCCTTCTTTTTTAGAACTTGTTCGAGCATATCTTCATTATCTTCTGAAGAAGAAGATATTGATTCTCTCATAAAATTCTCTTCCTTTCTATCCATTTGTAAATTTAAAATTTTTTATTATGTTTTTCCAACGTCTTCAGGACTTAACATTAACTTAAATCTTCCATCTGGATTAACTGCTGCCACCAAAAGTTGATTATCAATAAAATGATTTTCTCTTTTTATAATATTTAAATAAAATTCCTTTGAAAATGTTTTTGTTTTGTAATCTTTGCTTAGCTCTAATTTAAAACTAAGCAAGATTCTATAAAAATGGCCTAAACTCATTTGTTTTTCTTGTAGTTTCAGCGTTCATTTTTTAACAAAATACGAATTCTTCACAAATATTCCAAATACTATCATTCATAGTTAATTCAGCATCCATTAATTCCGAACAAAAACTTCTGTATTCCAATAAGGCTTGATCCATTTCGTAACGGGAAACAGATTGTAAGTATTTTTGATTCAATTGCTGGAAGTTACGAATTGGTCTAGTTGGAACGCAAAAGTTAATTTTACCAAGCAGGAACTCAAAATCAACATCTCTATGAATTAATCCATGTAGAAATGAGATAGTCATCATTAGGGTGGCCCTTCATTATATGGAGGGAAAAAAGGGTCTCGGTCTCACCCCCTAAAAATATGCGAATAGCAAAAAAACTGAGAAATATAAAGTTTTGGGCAAATCAAAAAACATTTAGTCGTGCCTCAACGCGATTGAAAATTTCAAGTGTGTTTATATGGGGAAAATATAACTTTTTTCAGATTTACGAATATTTTGTTAGGTATAAAGTTTAATTTTTCCGACAAGTTGTTATATAATTCGGGATCAGTATTAAATTATCCTTCCAAAATACTACCAAACTTCAAAATCGAATAAAACCTCGCCAAGAAATAGCAAATGCCCCAGACCACTTTTGTGTCAAAAAAAAAACTAGGTCATGAAATGTGATGGCATTTTTTTCAACTTTGAGAAATTGATTAAAGCAATAATTTTTTTTAGTCTCTATACTTGTAAGGACTCAGATATGTAGTATTGTTTTATTATCACGTTGTTAACCTATTGCGCATTGAGACCGAAAATTGGAAATTTTTCTGATAAAATTTTGAAAACTCCTTTTTCAAGTTTTAAAAAATTTTCTTAAATAAAATTTTAAAAACTGGATCTGGCACTTTAAGGTTTTGTTAATATAGATAGTTTTTATACATAAAAAAATTTTATAACAAAATTGGTTAAAAGTTGTTTTAATTTATATTCGCGAGCAATAAGCAGATAATTGCAGCAAAGATATATCACAATGGATTAATTTGATCCCAGGAGCACTGAAGGATTAAAAAAATAAAAATTAACCGAACTATTTTTCTTAAATTTCAGATAGTGGTTTCATCGAGTTTAATAGAAAAACTCGTTTTCGGTAATTTTTATTTAAAACTATCTTAAAATCCAAAACTGGCCTTGGCAAATAATGCGTTAACGTTCTCAGATTTATCCCAAATTTTAGGAACGAAAGTTCTACACATTTCCTTATTACATTTTAAGCATCGCATCTAAAACTTCAACAGCACTTACAAAATATTTGAATTTTTTGAATAAATTGTCTTTTATTAGCTTGGGGTCATATATGACCCCAATTCCAAAAGGGTTAATGGGGTCATATTATTTTTTTCTAGGCTATTAAGATAAAATATAACATTTAAAAGTAGAAAAGTGATGAATTTTTGATACAAAGTATTTAGAAAGAGTGCATTTACAGAATATTTTACAAAATCCCATTTTTCTCGAAATCCGCAAAAATAAACTCCTTGTCAAAAAAATTCTGGCATTGGGATTTACTTATACATTCACACAGTTAATCTGTAACATGTACTTAATAAAACCTTAAAGTGCCAGATTCTTTTTTAAATTTTATTTAAGAAAATTTTTTAAAACTTGAAAAAGAAGTTTTTAAAATTTTATCAAAAAAATTTCCCATTTTCGGTCTCAATGCGCAATACGTTAAAAGCGTGGTAATAAAACAATACTTCATCTCTGAGTCCGTACAAGTATAGAGACAAAAAAAATATTGCTTTAATCAATTTCTCAAAGCTGAAAAAAATGTCATCAAATTTAATGACTTAGTTTTTTTTTTGGCACAAAAGTGGTCTGGGGCATTTGCTATATCTTGGCGGGGTTTTATTCGATTTTGAAGTTTTATAGCTTTTTAACTATATAACGATATTTTTGTAAAATCTGAAAAAAAGAAATATTTTCCCCATAACTATAAACACACTTGAAATTTTCAATCGCGTTGAGCCTCCTCTAAACGTTGTTTGATTGGCCCAAAACTTTGTATTTCTCGCTTTTTTTGCTTTCGCATATTTCAACGGGGAGCGACCGAGAGTTTGAACGCTTTTTTTTTATTAAGGGCCACCCTAATGCCCATGCAAAGCGACTATATAGCATAATATATGTGGAGTCCAAATATTATTAATGTTATTGTGAAAAAATGGTTGTTTTCAGAAACGGAACATTTTCAATTCACAAAATACCATGCGACAATTTGACTTTGTTTCACAAAATAAGCTCCCCTGACCACGTTTCTGCAATGCCGAAGAATTTAAGTCTGAGAAATAAATTTAAATAAAGGATATTATTTTGGAGTTTTACAACTTAGAGTTGGTAAGACTACTTTATTTGACAACCAATTTAATAGAAGATACTAGATTTTTAAACTCTTTCTTTTAACACATACTCTCTGTTTGTCTGTTTATCTGCAATCCCATTCCCCCTCATCCAATTGATCTTGGCCCATAGTCTTGTTGTGACTATAGATTAATTTTGGTGTAGTCACGCACAGTCATGCATAGTCACGCACAGTCACGGAATGCTTTAAAATCCATTTTCCCTTATCCGATCGATCTGAAACTTTGTCGATAGATTTGCCGTGAAAAAGATTAACTTCACGCACAGTCACGGAGAGATTAAAACCTCACTTCCCTTCATCCGATCGATCTAAAACTTTGTCCATAGACTTGTTGTGGTCAAAGATTATTTTTAAGATAGTCACACATAGTCACGCCCATTCACGGAGTGACTTAAAACCCGTTTTCCCTCATCCAATAAATCTGAAACTTGCTCCATAGACTTGCTATGACCAAAGATTAATTTTAAAATAGTCACGTAGAGTCACGCACAGTCAATGCACCAGTCAATGCACCATGCCACACACGATAGAATGCCTTGGAAATATCTAAAACAATCACTTTAATTTCGCCTAAATTGCGAATGGATCGACTCCAGCGCTTGAAAGTAGAGCTAACAGATCTCCCGTGGCAGGATTTCTATGGAAGCCATACTGACGATCATTAAGAAGTGAGTTGGCCTCTAGGTAGTTCACAAGATGGAAATTGATCCATCACCTTTGAGAGTGCAGAACAGATTGCAATTGGACAGTAATTTTCATGGTTATTAGCCGCACCCTTTTTAGGGATTGGTTGGACATTAGCAACCTTCCAGCAAGAGGGAAAGACTCCCACATGGTACGAAAGGCTGAAAAGGTGCTGGTATACCATCCGGTCCCGGAGACTTATTAATGTTGAGATCCGAAAGAACCTTTTTAACTGCATATACTCGGAAGAATATTTTAGGCATAGTACAAAATACTATTTCGAGTTCGGGCAGTGGTTGATCGCTATCCGGCAAAAATTAATATTATGCAAAAAGTTCTGCTAAAAGGTAAGCCCGGGTCAGTGAATATTTGGTCGTTCATTATAAGAGTTGGGATAGCAGAACTAGCATTATTCTTTACACTTTTCACATATGACCAAAAGCTCTTGCTGCCCCGAGGAGCTGAAAGAACTTTATCACGAAAACGCTGATCATAAAGAAACTTTTCACGCTTTAGAACTTTGGCACATTTATTTCTCGCCTGTTTGCGTACAGTTCAGTGGCGGAATTTTTATTTTCACCCCACTGTCTGAATGCTTCCTCCCTGGATCTGACTGCATCTCTGCAAGTCTGGGTAAACCAAGATTTTTGATTTGGTTTAGCCGAATGAATAATCTCATACCAAGCACTACCAGACAAGCAATAAACGCAATTCAGTTGATCTTAAAAATATTTTTCTTCGCTCTATTTTAATTTAAAGTCCTAAGTTCCCGGCATAAGTATTTAAATTTATTTTTGAAAATTGTAATCCTTTGAAGCCTCTTTAAAATGAAACAAGATCACGAAATGAAAAAATATAAATGCAATTTTTCTCTAGATGGTCTCTAATTTCAGACGTATATCATATGGGTGGGGTTGTCTAACTTAAGAATAATTCGATAGGTCCATTTTTTACATCCTTCACACCACTGTGCGGAGGATACAAATCATTTATCAATCTACTTGTAACTCATTGGAATAAATTCCGGAGACACCATAAACTATATATATTCCTGATCCTTTGAAAGGAAAAGTCTGCCTGTTGAAAACATTCTCCTGTCTGCAATAGGTCTAGTGGGTCACATTACTTAGGCTTTAAATGTCCATCATAATCTGCATTAGTTTGAATTTGGAGCCTCTAAATCAAATAGGTGTGGTATAACGTAGGAAAATGTACTACTCCCATAAAAATTCATACAAAAACTGAAAATATTGAAAAATGTTTATTTGCATTAAGATAAGTGTCAGCGATGCATACACAATGTGTATACACCGCTAATAAACAAACAAACAAAAATGTAATGGTATGTGTTTATATTTGTACTCCTTGCATTTAATAATTGCTTTTAATCGAAAATCCTTAAAATTTTTTTAAATTATCTTATTAATTTTAAACATCATTGTAAAAAATCAAGACATTATAATATGAAATCTAGCCTTTTTTGCTATAATATTGTGTTCAGGACACAGTTTTAGGGTACTAAAGATTCGATACAATCGATTTAAGTTCCTTCTCAGTTATTGCACTTATATTTGCTGTTTAGCTGGCTTAAAATTAAATAAAATTTTTAAACATTTAAATTGCAAAATCTCATACTCGTACTTTTCCCTAAAGAGCAAAAATGAAAACCTTACAAAGTTTTTAAATAGTTGTGTATATCAGTTTTAAAGTTCAAGAATAATTAATTCCAAACACGTATAAGTATCTAAAATCACAGTGAGACATGCGTGTTCTCACATACGTACTCACAGATATTGTTTTGTGAAACAAGAAGCAGCATTAAGGTGTAGACTAGATAGATCCTTACTCAAAACCTGCTCATTGTTGTAACAACGTGTTTTCACAACATTCACACACACACACACACACACACTATAAGAAAGAAAACAAACAACATACTTTTCTTTACTCGTATATTGTGACAATTATTTCATGTACAAACCATCTCGTAAGGATGTCATGAATGTTTTTCCAGGCATAAAATAAAACACATACAACACACAAAAAAACCGAAAATTATGTGAAAATTATATGGTGATAAAAGATTTAAGAACAAAAGAAAAAAAATTTAATAACATTTTCCCATTACACAAATGAAAATTTCTTAAATAATTTAATAAAATCCTTGTATAACGTATAACTAGAAAAACAAATCCTTGTTTTAAATTAAAATTTTCAAATGTTTTTTTTTCTCTACAGTTTTTTTTTCATCTATGACTGTGCTAAGACCACTAATTTGTCGCTTTTCCATTTCTTTATTAGATTCCTCGGTGTGTCGCTGTGTATGTCGCTCGGTTGGTTAGTTGGCATTTGTTAATGAGCATTTGTTCTTTTTTATTTATTTTTTTTGTGTTGGAAATTCTCTTTGTTTTTTAGTGCCATTTCATTGCCGACAATTGCATTTAACACACATAAAAATGCAATTATTTTAAACCGCATTTAAGGGTCAGTAGTTTTTATAATTATTTTTATTTTTTTTTTTCGGTTTTTACTTTTTATGTGTTTTAACCAGATTTTATTACTTATTCACGCCTTTTGTTATAAAACAACGAAAATTAAGGAAATTCAAAAATCAAAAACGACCACTTTCCTCCATAAAATAGAGTTTTTTTTTTTTAATAGGGATATAATTTTATCAAATTGTAGAAAAACATGAAATTATTTGGCCACAGAAATATTGGCTGAAAAAAAAGCTATTGATGTCCTGATTTCAAATTAATCTTAAAGTCAGTAAATATTATGTGGCATTTTGGAAGAAATTAGATTTGTCTTTCTTTGGAAATATTCGTAGTGGCATATCAACTTAAAAGACCTCCCGGCAGTACATATTATACATGAAACGGATGATATATATAGTTACGTCTATAATTACACTGTGTAACATTTTCAGTGCCATTGTCTGGGGGTGAAAGTATTAGCCAATTATAGTAATACTTCCAAAGAGTTTGGCGTTTTCAGGCCAAATTTTTTTTGATAACCCTTTATATTTTTTTCCTTATTGTAACGTTTGTTTGCTTAGCTTTTCAGCTATTATTCAAGAACCATTGATGAGTCTCACTTCATTCTTTATATAATTTTTATTAATATATCTATGTAAAAAATAGAATAAAAAATAGTGATGTTGAAATAATATTACCATGCATTTAGAGACCCTATCTCTCAGGCCCAACTAACTGGATATAAAAAAATAAGAATAAACCAAATTTGAGTGGGATTTTTATTAATTTTTTTGGCTGCGGTATGAAAAAGTTCATATCGGATGCTATATCTATATGGGGACTAGGCCCTAAAATGGACCGATCCTGACCATGTTTGGTAAGGTCTCTTGTATTTTGCAAAAATATATACAAACAAAATTTGAGAAGAATCAGTGCAATATTTTTGTTTTTTGATAGATTTAAGTGAAGATCGGGAAGCAGCTCTATATGGGGCCTATGACTAAGAGTTGTTCCACAGGGATCGTTTTTGGACTACTAATTAATGGATGTAATAAACACATACAAACCCAATATGACTAAGATTTATATGATAATTTGGATCTTATGGCAATTTAAGTCGATTTCATAGGGGTCATTTGTATGGGGGCTAGGTCTGAACATGGACCGATTCTCACCAATTTCAATAGCGTTCATCCCATAGCCGATAAAAGCTTACATTTGCGACCTGCGGTTTGATAACAAGCTTTACATGGACACACAGACGGACGGACGGACGGACGGACATCGTTAAATCGAATCAGATAGTGATTCTGATTCGATCGGTATAATAAAAGATGGGTCTAGTCAAATATTTTTGGTAGTTACAAACAGCAGCACAAAGTCATTATACCCAAACCACATAGTGGTATAGGGTATAAAAATTAATATGCTAGAATTAATATTAAAAATATCAATCATACGTATACAAGTCTTCTGCTCTACTAACAAATAATAATCATACGCCCTGAATATGTTAAGCTATTAAAAAATTGATTAAAAAAGGGGGAAATTACAATTTTTTAAAGTTTTCATTCAAGAGATGGTCTTGGATCTAACTTTTCTGAGGCAATAACTGGATATAGAAAATAAGCATTTACCAGATGTTAGTGGTATTGTTATTAATCAAAACATATACAATTTGAGAAAAATCTCTTTTTGTTTTTCAATACATTTAGTGAAGAATGGGAATCATGTTAATATGGGGACTATGACTGAAAATGGTTCTACAAGGTTCAATTTTAGTCTACTAATTAGTGGGTATACTAGACATACACCAAATTTTATAGATACAGTGAGGTGGGGCAATGTTTCGAAAAAGTTCAATTATTTTTCTTAGTGTATTAGAAAAATAAAACAGCAGTTACTTTTAGTATTCTTTCAAATGATGAAAGAAATAGACCTCAAGCTGCTTTCCTCTCCCGAATATATCTCTATCACAAAACCAAGGTCTTTGGATTATATTTGTACCAGCATTACAGTTTTAAACAAAACGGTGTTTAATTAGTTCTTTTTTGCATTCCGCATCATAATTCGAAAATATTTGTAAATTTATTTAAAGTTATAAAAAATAAAAATTATGATGCCGCCAATTTCTGCGTCTGTAAAAAATGTTGTTATTGAAAAGGCTGAAATTTATTAAATATAAGTCAACGTTAAGTACTTCGAATAATAAAACAAGATAAAAGATTTATCCAGGAGAAATATTTGTGCCAAAAAAGGATGACCGAAGAAAATTTCATCAACGGAAGCTAGAGCACTTGGCCGTCAATTTGATGCCAACAACCTTAAAAGTTCAAAGTCAGTAGCACAAAAATTTTTGTTCACAAGACACCAGTCTGATCAGACTAGGTAAGGGTAAAGAATTTTTTTTATTTTTTAGATCATGTGGCCTGATGAAACAAAAATAAACCGATACCAATCTGATGGGAAAATGTGGCACTGGGCAAAACCATTAACTACTCAAAATCCGTCTTAATAAAACCATAAAGTGCATAGCTGGGGTTCACTAATGTTTTGGGAATGTATAACACTAAAAGTTATAGGATCTAGAAAATGTATTGGCATTTATGAAAACTAGTCTGGCAGGTTATTATGAGGCTCCATATATCAAGTGTGGGAGAGGATTCAAGTCGAATGGCAGAATATACCTGTGGATTACATAAAAAAAATTATACGGATCCATGTCAAAAAGGATGATAAACTTGGAGAAATCCAAGAGATACTGGACCGAATACTGAATTGAGGATCAGTGCACTGTTAGCGCAGTTTTGGTGCAAAAGTGCTGCTATTCTACGAGGAGGAACCTGATGATTTTATTAGACACTTATGATGTGAATATATTATTTTGTCATCAAATATATAAATCCATATTAATTTCGGTTTATTAAATTTTCCTCCTTCAAATAATTTAACAATATTTATTTAATTGGATTATCAAGACCCCAACACAGCAAGGTTATATAGGCCATTTAACATTACATTTTATATTACAATCTAGTATACATGTTTATTATAGATCTAAATCGAGTTATACAAATTTATTTCATTTAGAAATTTTTTAACATTTTCGAATTTATATTCTTTATTTCTATATCATTTATTTTATATTTTAGTCGTTTATCATGTAAAAGTTTACATTCATTAAATATATGGTAAACGTTGATTATTTCACCGCAATCACAAAGCGGTGGATCAGTTCTCACTACAATATGTCTATGGGAGAATAAGCAATGACCGATTTTTATCTGTTAAGTTTTATAAAATCTTTTTTAGAAAAAGTGGGAGTTTTAAATGTATGCAAGATATTTTTCTGTACTTTATATAATTTGGTTTGGTTATTATTTTGCCATATGTCATTCCAGATATCAAATATATATTTTCTAAGGATTGATACTTAAAATATGGTGATGTATTTTCCTTTAAGGAGTTTTTGGCAAGATTGTCCGCTTTTTCGTTTCCATGTATATTTAAGTGGCTTGGTATCCATAGAAAGCTAATTTTATTGTCAGGTAGGTTTGTAATTGTTGCTTTAATTTGTTGAATGATTTCATTATTACTATATATGTCTTGCAACCCTTCTAACGCACTTTACTGTCAACTATAATGAGGGTTTTGTGTTCAATATTTTCAAAGCTTTCTATACAGGTTTTAATGGCTGATAACTCACTTGTATAAATAGAAGAGTAGTTAGTAATTCGTTTTTAGAACAATATGTTGTAACGGGGTTTTATTCAACGGCTGGGGTAAATCAGTCGTTTCCAGGGTCAGCTTAAGGACCCTCAAACCTTATGCAAGGAAATGCGCTAATTCGTGTCCCTCTTCGGGTTACAAAATAACTTTATTTAAAATATATATATGTGTATACAATACGAATGACAGTAATCGTTGATGATATATGTTAGCAGAGTTGCTGGCAGAGTAGATGATGACGGCAGTAGTGGTAGCTCGGTGAATATTAGTGGTCGGTTGTATGGTCGGCCCGGTAGATGATGGCGATCGCTTCGACAATACTGCTAGCTCGGTGAACGATGACGGTAGTGTCGGTAGTATTGGCCACTCGGCAGATGATAGCGATCACTTCGGCAATACTGATGGCTCGGTGAGTGATGTCGGTCGTATCGGTAATATTGGCCACTCGGCAGATGATAGTGACCACTTCGGCAATACTGATGGCTCGGTGAGCGATGACGGTCGTGTCGGAAGTATTGGCCACTCGGCAGATGATAGTGACCACTTCGGAAATACTGATGGCTCGGTGAGTGATGTCGGTCGCATCGGCAATATTGGCCACTCGGCAGATGATAGCGACCACTTCGGCAGTACTGATGGCTCGGTGAGCGATGACGGTCGTGTCGGCAATATTGGCCACTCGGCAGATGATAGCGACCACTTCGGCAGTACTGATGGCTCGGTGAGCGATGACGGTCGTGTCGGCAATATTGGCCACTCGGCGGATGATAGCGACCACTTCGGCAGTACTGATGGCTCGGTGAGCGATGACGGTCGTGTCGGCAGTATTGGCCACTCGGCAAGTGATAGTGACCACTTCGGCAATACTGATGGCTCGGTGAGCGATGACGGTCGTGTCGGCAATATTGGCCACTCGGAAGATGATAGCGGCCACTTCGGCAGTACTGATGGCTCGGTGAGCGATGTCGATCACTCCGCAAATGATGGCGTTCGTGTCGCTAGTGTTAGCCACTCGGTAAATAATAGCGACCACTTCGGCAAATGATAGCGACCACTTCGGCAATGCTGATGGCTCGGTGAGTGATAGCGACCTTGTCGGTAGTAGTGGTCACTCGGCAACTGATAGTGGTCACTTCGGGCGGTTCGATGAGTGGTGTTGATCGTGTCGGTGATATTCGGGAGCAGACAGCCGTTAGGCCGCTGGAGTAATCGGGAGCAGACAGCCGTTAAGCCGCTGGAGTAATCGGGAGCAGACAGCCGTTAAGCCGCTGGAGTAATCGGGAGCAGACAGCCGTTAAGCCGCTGGAGTAATCGGGAGCAGACAGCCGTTAAGCCGCTGGAGTAATCGGGAGCAGACAGCCGTTAAGCCGCTGGAGTAATCGGGAGCAGACAGCCGTTAAGCCGCTGGAGTAATCGGGAGCAGACAGCCGTTAAGCCGCTGGAGTAATCGGGAGCAGACAGCCGTTAAGCCGCTGGAGTAATCGGGAGCAGACAGCCGTTAAGCCGCTGGAGTAATCGGGAGCAGACAGCCGATAAGCCGCTGGAGAAATATTTATTGACAACCGGTACCGATCGTCTAAAAAGGATAGTTCGTTTTCAGCAACGTGTCCCTACAATGTTTCGTATCGAAACGATTTCTTACTTTACTCAGCTCAACTTCGCCTTCTTATCCAAATTATTATTCTAACTAAGTGAGAATTATAAGTCATGGTTTGAATATAATGAATAATTCATAACACATTATGGTTCTATTAATACATTATAGGCTGCTATTGATGTTTAATATGATGTGTGGTTGTATGTGTAAGGCTGCTCTTATTAATGTGTGTTTGTTTAGTGATGGTTTGGTTGATTGTGTGTGCTTGTAGATAGTTTCTAATGTATGGTTGGTGGTTCATGTTTAAATGTGTTATACTGCTGGTGATCGGTGTTAAGTTTTGTATATTTATTTGCTGTTTTAATAATGTTCATGTTCGGTTGAGTGGTTAATTGTTTTTGTTATGAACGACGCAAAGAACTCATTTGCGTTGTTACAATGTTCGCCAATAACTGCAAATCCCGCTTTCTCATTCATAACAGAACCATCGGTATAAAATTTTAAATGGCTTGGATAAGTAGTATTAACTAATTCTAAGAATTTCTGTTGTGCCTCTATGGGGTTCATATCACGTTTGTGACAATATGCCAGAGAAAAATTTATATTAATATCTGAAAGGCACCAAGGGGCAGTATGAGGGCAACCCCTATTTTCAATATTGTCTGTGTTGATATTGTAGTTGAAAATTATTTTTTTAAATTCTATGACACCTTTTACCTAAATAGGGTGAAATTTTGGGTTTTTGATTGGAGTTGATAGAGTTTTTCTCTATTTGTGATCTTTTCATATAAGGGATGATTTTTCTAAAGACAAAATTTTCAAAATGTAATTGAGTAATTGAGTAAAAACTTTAATCTTCTCAAATATAATGGAGGACATGAAGATATAACTTGCATGCTATTAGCTGGGCTGGTTTTAAAGGCTCCAATAAAAATCCTTATTCCAGTATTTAAAATTAGATCGAGTATCTTCAAGTTTGGTTTATTAGCAGAGGAGTAAATAATCGATGCGCAGTCTATAGTTGGAAGGACAATAGAACGTAATATTTTAAGGAGTGTTTGCGGGTCAGAACCGTATTGGGAACATCTCAACATTTTTATGATATTAAGTTTAGAGTTTGCCTTAGCTTTTATGTTTTGAATATGGGTTTTGAATGTGAGTTTTTTATCAAAAGTAATTCCTAAGAATTTGTGCTCATCCACAAAATTTATATTTTTACCGTATAGGTTAAGGGTTAGGTTGTTAGAAGCCGCTCTGTTGCGTCTGGAAAACTTAATTGCAACGGTTTTTCCATCATTTAACTGAAATCCACTTGTATCATTCCAAACCTCTAGCTTATTTATAGTTTTTTGGATTTTATTAATTATGGCTGAATCTTTCTTACCAGGGGAGTATATAATAAGGTCATTAGCATACAGTAAGGCCTTCACATCTTTATAACAATTATTTAAAATACTATCTAGAAAGAAAAGTGTGACACTTAGTACGGATCCTTGGGGTACACCATTTTCCAGGCAATAATAGTCTGATGATATGTTTCCAATCATACAACAAAATTCTCTGTCTTTTAGAAAATTTGAAATAAATGTGGCAAGGTTTCCTTTTATTTTTGCAAAATTAAGCTTTTTAAAAATCAGTTGTTTTCAAACACAGTCATAGGCTTTCTTTATATCAAAAAATACAGCTATTAAATCTTTTTTTGATAAAAAACTCTCCATTATATCGGAGTGTAATATTGCTAAATTATCGATCGTTCCTCTATTTTTCCTAAAAGCGGATTAGTTGGCATTTAAAATGTTATTTCTTTCTATATGCTAATTAAGACGTTTATTTATAATTCTTTCCAAAAGTTTACAGAGACAATTTGTAAGTGAAATTGGTCTGTAATTGTTTCTATTAGTACTGTCTTTCCCTGGCTTTAAAATAGGAATAACTATAGCTTTTTTCCAATTACTTGGGAATATTTGTTTTGTCCAAATAATGTTATAAAAATTCAAAAGATATTTCGTTGCATTTTCATCTAAACGTTTTAACATCTCATATCTTACATTATCTGGCCCTGGCGATGTACCATGACAAGATCTTAGTGCAGATTTAAATTCACCTAACGTTAGTTTATTGTTCATCATTATTTGATAAATCAATAGGAAAGCCAGTAGATGAAGCATATGAACTAAATTTTGTTGAATAACTTGAAGAAGACGAGTTTCGTGCAAAACCAAATGCTAAGCAATTAGCAATATCATTAGTGTCCCTAAGTAGATTATTATTGTTTTCTAATACTGTAATTTGATGAAAACTAGAGTATCCATTTAATGACTTAATTTTTTTATACACCTCAGATGATGGTGTTCGTAAATTTATTGTGTTGCAGAAATCTATCCACGATTTTTTCTGCTTTCTCTAATAGCTTTTAATAACCTTCTTCTTTCTTTTATTAATAATTTTATATTTTCGTTCCACCAGGGAACTTCCTTTCCATTGCAATTTGTACTTCTAAGTGGAATGGACTTTTGAGCAGCATGTAAAATTGTTCTAGTAGTATATTTTTCAGTTTCGTTTATGTCCCTAAAGTTTTCAAGAGGTACTGTAAATTTACAATTGAAATTTTCCCATTGTGCTCGTTTTATATTCCAACTGGATCTATGTTCAAAATTAGTTGAAATTCTGTTTATATTTATAATGATAGGATAGTGATCGCTGCTATGAAGATCGTCACTAATCTTCCATTCAAAATAATATTGGATACTAGGTGAAATGATACTTAAATCTATATTACTAAATGTCTCATAGGCGAGGCTAAAATGTGTGGCAGAACTTATGTTATTCAAAATATTAAGATTATTTTCATTTAAAAACGCTTCTACTATCTTTCCTCTAGAGTCCGTTCTACTAGATCCCCAAATATAGTTGTGAGAATTAAAATCTCCCAACAGGAGGTAGGGGAGGTCAAATTGTGAAATTAAATTATTAAGGTCATTCTTGGAAATACTTTCTGATCCTGGAAGGTATATGTAACAAATAATATATTTAATTGGAAATTTAATTTTTATTGCTACTACTTGAAATTGGGATATGATCGGTATTTCTTCACCATCAAACATATTATTAAGGTAGATACAAACACCACCATGTGCAACTGTCGCAGAAGTATTATTTTTTAAAAAACAGTTGAAATTTTTTAGTTTGGTGTAATAACTCGATTTAAATCTAGTTTCTTGAATACATAAAGCAAGACAGTTTAATTTAGAAATGAGAATTTTAATTTCTTTAAAATGACTTAAAAAGCCATTGCAATTCCATTGAGTTATTTTATATTGATTATTCATTAGAATAGAATAACTAGAGTTAATATCATTACCGTTTCCATAATTGTCTGTTGGGTTATCATTAATCAAGTAAGACGTCTTTGTTGAATTCTCTTTTTTCTTTGTGAGTTCACGTTTTTCCTCTTTGACAGGTTTTTGGGCAGTAATTCGATTTTTGATCCATCTGCTTTTGTTACTTGATGTACTAGATATATCGGAGCCGGTATTGGTTTTGTAGTTAAGCCAGCTGTTTGTTTCTCTACTGTGGTGAGTTTTTTGTTGTCATTCTCTTGGCATTTACATTGACAATTACATTGTTTAATAACATTAGAATATATGTATTGTTGGTAGATTTTTTTGAGTTATTTTTATTGTTTGAATTGCATATTCTCTTTTATATATAAAACATTCTTTAGAGAAGCTGTTGTGTTGTTGTTGGCAATTGACACATTTGGCTTGTCTGTCACATTTTTCACGGCGACCGGATTTGTCCTTTAAAGTGTGTTCAAGGTTACCACATTGTGGACAAACTTTTTCCTCGGATGAGCACTTGCCTGATACATGTCCAAATTGGAAGCACATAAAACATGTTAAAGGATTGGGAATATAGGGTTTTATTGTAGTTATCATATATCCTAATAAAATATTTGCCGGTAAATCACTTATATTAAACGTTACTATACACTCCCCGACAGCAGGATATCCCCATTTAAAAAAATGTCATATTTTTTTGTGTAGTGGGTGAATTTCTATGATTTTTTTTTAAATATTCTCTTGTATTTCTGGATCTTATTTTACAACAATAACATGAAAATTAAACAATTTAAAACGGTAAATTAAATTTTTACACTTTTCAACTATTTACGGTGCGACACCTGGATATCTCCATCTGTAAAAGAAGTTAATGAAACGAATGATTAATTCAATTTTTAAAAATATATTTTATTGCTAATATTTGGTAGGTCCTCCATTATTGCGAACAACTTCAAAAAGTCTGTTTGGAAGAGACCTATACAGGCTCAAAAGCATCTTCAATCGCTTCAATCAGTCCTTCTCTGTTTTCAAATTGTCTTCCTTCTGCATATATTGTACGCGACAACCATCCCCACAAATTTTCAATTATGTTTAGGTCAGAAAGTAAAGGTGGCCACTCCATAAATTCCACGCTGTTGTCTCCAAACCACTGTTTTACACATCTAGCTGTATGGATAGGCGCGTTATCGTGCTGAAAAATCCATCTGTGACCATTAAACATTTCTCCAAAATTAATTTTCTGTATTTTTAAAAGTTCAATGTAATCCGCTGCGGTCTGCCGACCTTCTAAAACAAACAAATCAATGGCGCCATGAAATGAAATTGCACCCCATACCATTACGGCACCAACAGCACTATGACGACGGGAAAAAATCAGCTCAGATTTTCTCAAATCATGGAAGTAATATTGAAAGCCATCAGGTCCGTCTAAATTAAATTTTTTTCGTCTGAAAATATTACCTCATAACATTTTTCTTTCCAATTTAAATGAGACCGGCAGTACTCCAATCTAGCAACTTTATGACGCGCAAGTAAATGTGGCTTTTTCATAAAAATTTAATTTACCGTTTTAAATTGTTTCATTTTCATGTTATTGTTGTAAAGTAAGATTCAGAAGAACAAGAGAATATTAAAGAAAACAAGTAAGAAAATTATAGTCGGTCTAGACCGACTATACGATACCCTATACCATGCGTTTAGAAACCCTATCTTTTAGGCCCAACTAACTGGACATAGAAAATAAGCAAAAACCAAATTTGAGTGGGATTTTTATTAATTTTTTTGGCTGCAGATATGAAAAAGTTCATATCGTATGCTATATCTATATGGGGACTAGGTCCAAAAATGGACCAATCCTGATCATGATTGGTAAAGTCTCTTGTATTTTGCAAAAATATATACAAACAAAATTTGAGAAGAATCAGTGCATTATTTTTGTTTTTAATAGATTTAAGTGAAGATCGGGAAGCAGTCTATATGGGGCCAATGGTATCATTTTTGGACTACTCATTAATGGATGTAATGAACGCATACAAACCCAATTTGAGTAAGATCTATATGACAATTTGGATCTTATGGCAATTTATGTCGATTTCATATGGGTAATTTGTATGGGGGCTAGGTCTGAACATGGACCGATTCTCACCAATTTCAATAGCGTTCATTCCATAGCCGATAAAAGCTTATATACCAAAATATATTCATATTTGCGACCTGCAGTTTGATTACAAGGTTTACATGGACACACAGACGGACGGACGGACGGACATTGTTAAATCAACTCAAAAAGTGATTCTGATTCGATCGGTATAATTAAAGATGGGTCTAGGTCAAATATTTTTGGTTGTTACAAACACCAGCACAAAGTCATTATACCCAAACCACATAGTGGTATAGGGTATAAAAATCATCGAAATACACCCACTACACCAAAAAATATGACATTTTTTTAAATGGGGATATCCTGCTGTCGGGGAGTGTATATAACCCAAGATCATCTTCCGTCAGCAATCTAGTTACTGCGTCTCTTTTTTTAAATCTTTTTACTTCAATGACATTTGGATTTTGTTTACGGATTTCACTTAAAAGTTCAGCATCGTTCAAGCATTTTAATTCATTGGAGTAGAAAATTCCTTTAGATTTATTATGTGATGTGTGTTCTTCGACTTTTACAAATATGTCCATTGATAAACTCATAATTTTTATTAACTTATTAGCTTGTTTTCCATTAAAACATTGTACAAGTAACTGCCCAGATCTCAACTTTTTGCAAAGTTTGACTTTTCCTGCAACTGCATCAATTGAGCGTTGAATAAGAAAAGGTGATACATTTGCGAATCCACTATCTGCATGTAACCCTGCTCTGCTCATTATCAGGTAAACCGGATCTGTGGAGTTCGGGTTTAGTACCATTTTGCCCCTATCAAATAGGAGAGCCCCCATGGTGGGATTTAGATGGAGAAAGACCGGAACAAATTACAATTTTTTTATTTTTTTGATTGAGTTCTATTTTATTTGTGTGACAAACTGTTTAAATGATGATTATTAATTTGTTGTTTTTGTTTGTTTAATGGCGTTTTCTTTTCTGAAAAAAATGTTGTCTACAAGACGGGCAAATGTTTGTACAATGTTGCCCCACCCTCTCAAATTGCTACCTTTTTTATCATCACAATAGAACAAGCAATATGCACTTTTTAACGTATGTTCATCAATCAGCGTTGTAAATAGTCGTAACCAGCTGATTTTTATAAACAAACAAATTGGCGGAAAGTATTGAACCAAAAAATTTGCACAAAAAGACAAAAAGATAAAAATAATGGAAAGTAATGAAAGCTCACCATCTTTTAAAAAAATTCAATGTACGTACAAACAAAATAAATGATTTTTGTATAAAATAATCAATAAATTTCGTTTCAGTGTGGTCGGATGGGGAAACTCGGAAGCTACTAGATTTATATGTGAACTACATGTCTGAAGTTGGACCTATGAAAAGGTTCAAGACCAAAAAAGACATGTGGGAGAAGATCGGAATCGAAATTACAAACAAGACGGCAAAACAATGCGATGAACGGTATAAAACCGTTTTAAAAAGAAAAAAGGTGGCAGTAGAGAACAACCACACTTCTGGCTCAAAAAGAAAGCAAGTCGATTTTGAAGACGAGTTGATAAAAATCTGTTTATTAGATGACTCAATCGAACCGGAGATTCAAATAAGCAGTCAGAAATGCATTAAAGTTGAGAAAAGTGCTAATAGAAAAGTTGAATACACAAAGATAAAGAAAAAGACAGTTCCGGAGGCGTTGTTAGAAATTGCAGATAGAAAAGAGGAAGCTAGAGAAAGACGCCATAAAGAAAGAATTAATATTGCGGAGGAAGTGCTGTCCGTTCTTAAAGAACTATTGGACAAAAAAGAAAAATAGCTTAACATACGTTTATACGTATTTTTTTTGTTCATAATCGTTTTTTAGTTATAAAAACCATACATAAAAATTCCTTTTTATTTATTTTTAATGAAATACCTTTAACAAAACTGAAGTACCTTTAATAAAACTAAAATATTTAAGTTGTTTGATTATATAAAATAGTTTTTATTTCATTTCTTTTTATTTGTCCCAATTGTGTTAACAAATTTTCGCGTCTATCTTCGTCGAAAGTATCGGAACTAACAATGGATTCGCTGATGGTTTCTTCATCACAAAAATCTTCTCTATCAATACAAATGTTGTGAAGAACACACGTTGCAATGATAAATTGTGCCATAGTTTCTACATTATGAAAATCTAATCGTAATAACTGACGAAAACGACCTTTTAGTGCACCAAAAGCGTTCTCTATCTTCACACGGGTCCGGCAAAATTTTAAATTATAATTTTTTTCCATATCATCTAAATTCCCATAATCACGAAACGGTGTCAGAAGGTATTCCCTCGATGGGTACGCCGAATCTCCCAGCAAATGGTAATTTGGTGAACACATATTTGGCAAATCTTTTCCAATAAATGACATCTTTAAAATCCTCGAGTCATGTATTTTACTGGGAACACCTGTGTATACGTCCAGGAACCGCAACCTTGAATCACATATACCCTGAAGTGTTAATGATATAGTATCATGTCTATTGGCATATGTGGAACGTATTTTGTGTTTTGGTGTTCTGACGGATATATAGCTTCCATCTATACAACCCAAAACATTTGGAAAACCGGAAATCTAAAAAACAAAATTTTCAAATAAATAATTTTTATAAAATAGTAAATGCTAACAAACCTTTTCAAATTCTTTGGCAATCACTTCTTTTTCAGCATTTGATTTTGGAAACTTTATAACATCTGGAGCGACTTCATTCAATAGAAATTGAACCACCTTTTTGAAGGCTGCATGTAGGTTTGACAAAGACATATCAAAAACATTCGCCACTTCTCTAAATGTGGTTTTGTTGCCGCTAAACCTAAAAACACAATCTTTATTTCATAGATTTCGTATATTTCTGTCAGCTTACCACAAAAACGAAATGACCTGTGTTTCTACAGTTGATTGTTTTCTTCCTCCTTGATACGTTCTTCCCGTTCTTGATATGGAATACCTGTGTATAAGGTACATGGCACTGTCTCGACTAAGCCGCAAATTTTTCTTAAACTGAAAAGAAATGAAATCATGTTTCAAATTCGAAAGTCTTTGGATATTGATATTTACTTACATCGATTTCAGAGTATTGGTGAATTACATTTTCAATAAAGTTTTTCACACGCGGTAAATGGTTTCGTTCCACTAGCATTGATTCCATTTCATCATCATCTGATGAAGAAGATGAGTCCAACAAGTCTTGAATTACTTTGTTGAAACATAAGGCAGCAGTATTTGTTGTTTCCATTTTTGCGCAACAAATAAATTTTTAAGAAAATGGAAAATACAAATTCTTCTTCTTGAAAATAAAATAATAAAGTCAGCTGTTAAAATATGCAACTTTGCCACCCTCTCATAAAATTGAGGGCAAATATGTGACATTTTTTCCCATTTTTAGGGTAACATTTATAGAAAAGAACACGTTGCCCGTTCACAGAGTCGCATAATTTTTAGAAAAGAACACAAAAAAGACAATTTTAGGGCAAAGGGCAAAATATTGGCAACATTTTAGTCAGAAAAGAAAACGCCATAACTTTGGTTTGGTTTCACTTGTTAAGGAAGTTTTAGCAAGATCAGCGTGCACTCAGTGAGAGCGTAAACTGAACTGTAATTTAACAATATGTTCATACTTAATTTTCTAAAATAATTTATCTATAACGGATAAAAACAGCTGCAGGTCTAAATTTATTCATTGAGGTGAAAATAATTTCATTAGGAATTGGTATCATTTTATGCATTTTTAAAACTTGTTATGGTTAAAAATTTCAGATAATAATGGCACCAGAGTCTCTTTACATTCAAGATAACGTGCAGCCACTTCCACCACTTTTATTGAGCTGCAAGTCTGTAATAAAATTAGAAACTTGATTATTCGTAGTATGCGCTCTAAAGTTATATGTACTGTTGCTTTAAAAACGTACGTATGATTTTCTCAAATATCTCGAATTTTAATGCTAACAGACAGGCTTAAAGCAACATCAGTTAGGTTTTAAAATGGAGAATTGGACTAAAATGGACTTTGCTCTGCTAATAATTGCACATCGTTAGCTGAGCATGCAGAGATGCTAAGTCCACATTATATGAAAATGTTGGTTTTTGGTGAAGCTAGATCGAATAATTTAAAATACTTGTTTCATTCTTATTTGTGGTGATATGCAAAAGTGTTAAATCCATGTTTTCAAAAAGCACATTTTAAGTTTAATATTTCTTAATTAAACTTAAGATGTGCTTTATTTCAGTCATATTGTTGAAGTAAATTGAAAATTTAGAAAATGTTAATTAACAACAGAATATTTTCGTAAGTTTTTCGTATCTCCTGTTAAGTTTATAAAAGAAGACTTAGCGTTTTTGCACTCCAATCTTAGAATATTTTATGAGTAGATATGTCCTTAAGATATATATATATATATGTTCCTCTAACTCCCATTGGAGCATAGGGCGCCAATAACAGCTGATCGCCATCGGACCCGATTTTGTGCCCTTGTTTTTAGCTCGTTCCAAGATAGTCCAAGGCTGTTCATCTCAGTTTCTGTGGACCGTCGTCACGTTGTACGTGGTCTGCCAGGTTGCCGGCCAGTTTGTTGAAATGGGTTCCATCGAAGTGCCTGTTTGACCACGTTGTCGTCGTTTCGTCGTAGGGTATGACCAATCCATTGCCACTTGCGCTTCCGTATTTCAATTTCTATCGGAATCTGTCTTGACTGCACTAACAGGTCAGCATTAGAGATTGTCCGAGGCCAGAAAATGCGAAGAATTCTTCTGAGGCAGCGGATGACAAATGTTTGTAGACGGTGGGTAATGGTATTCGTAACTTTCCAGGTTGTGCATCCATAGAGAAGTACCGATTTGACATTTGCTTCGAAAATTCTAAGCTTAGTACGAGGACTTATTTTGTTATTTTGCCATATTGGGGCTAATATGCTAAAGGATGATCTTGCCTTATTTATTCTACTCTCTACATCTAAGTCGGCACCTCCATTTTCGTCAATCTCACAACCCACGTAGCAGAAGTTGGACGTGTAGTCGTAAATTTGGTCGCCTATATATAGTGGTGATGGTGAGTCAACTCCTACACTTAGTGCCTTTGTTTTTCCGGTATTTATTTTAAGACCTGTACAGCGCAGTTTGTCTTGCAAATTTAATGTTGTCTGTTTTAGATCACAAAGTCTGTGCGAAAGTAAGCATATATCATCTGCGTATGCCAAGTAGTTAGGGTATTTGTTGTTGATTTGCCACTGTATACCATGGCTGCTATTTTCTATGGAACTTAGAACATCTTCTATCACAACAAGGAATAACAAAGGCGACAGTAAACATCCCTGGCGAACTCCACTTTGCACCATAAATGGGTCAGATAGCTTCCCCTTGTGAAAAACGAAACACCTGGCTTGGTTATAACTTTCTTTGATCAGTGATATAAGTTTTTCCGGTATACCTCTTCTTTGCAAAGCTAATCATATGAACTTCCGGTTAATACTATCGAAAGCTTTTTCAAAATCAATAAAAAGAAGATGTAGCTTGGAGTTTAACTCCACACACTGCTCTGTAATTATTCGTAAGGTGTTGATATGATCCGCACAGGAATATACACTACGAAAACCGGCTTGGCATGAGCTGATTGTCTTTTCTAGGTGCTCTTTAACGCGATTAAGGATTATTTTTGCAATTATTTTTGCTATAGTTGGTAACACACATATGCCTCGCCAATTGCTGCAGTTCTTCAGATCTCCTTTCTTTGCTATCTTGACTATTATACCATCCTTCCATTCGTCTGGAAAGGACTCAATTTCCCACGATTCACATATAAGGGGTGTAATAGTTCAGCCGTAAGGTTTGGATCGCATTTATATATTTCAGCTGGGATACCATCGGTATCCGCAGCTTTGCCATTTGGGAGCTGTTTTATAGCTGCTTGGTTTCTGCAAGGCTTGGGGGCGAGATTCGAATCCTAGGGTTTGTTGCAGTGATAGGACTTGTGGGAATAGATGGTTAAGCTGCAGGATAAATCATGTTGTTTAACACCGTGGAAAAATGTTCTTTCCATCTTTGGAGTTGTTCCTGGTCAGTGATGAGTGTTCGGTACGCATTCTTTGCTCTGCAAGTTTTTTCGTAATCTCAAAAACAGTTCGCGTATCGCCAGAGTTTGCTGCATTTTCGGCCTCTTCTGCTAGGGTGTCTATGTGCTTTCTTTTATCTCGTCGCACTGCTCGCTGTACCGTCTTGTGATATTTACGATATGTGGCTTCTAAATTACTTTTTCATCACAGTCCTCGGAAGCATTCATTTTCTCTTTTAAAGCTTTACGTTCATAAATTAAGTTCCAAGTGCTCTTCAACATCCATACTTGTCTTCCTTTGGGAGCTGGGCCGATGGTGTGATCTGCGCAGGATCTGATGGTGTTTTTGACGTGGTCCCATTTAGAATTGATAGACGCATACGGAGGTGCATCATTGTTTTGTGTCACAGCATTGCGTAGCTGGGCGCTAAAGTTGTTTCGGACATTGATGTTTTTTAAGCGCCCGATATCGTACTTCCTAGGCCGGATGTTTTGCATTTTCTGTTGAATTGCGGCAGTACGTAAACGAATTTTGGCCACCACTAAGTAGTGGTCCCGAGATTGGCCAATGTCAGCCCCTCTTTTGCTCCTTACATCGAGAAGACATTTCTTAAAGCGATGGCTGATAGCACAATGGTCGATTTGGTTTGCGGTGCTATACCTATCGTGTGACATCCAAGTTACCTTATGACAATCTTTGTGTTCAAAAAGGGTGCCTCCGATCACAAGTTTTCTAGCATTGCAAAAATCAATGAAGCGTTCGCCGTTGTCGTTTCGAGTACCAAGGCCATGCCTGCCCATTACGTGCTTCAGTGATTCGTTATCAGAACCAACCTTGGCATTTAAATCTCCCATAATGATAACAATATCACCCCGTGGAATGGTATCATAAGTTTTATTAAGCTGGCTGTAAAACGTGTTTTTAACCTCGTCTGTGGCACTTTCTGTGGGAGCATAGCATTGTATCAAAGATATATTTCTTACTCTGGATGCAAAGCGAGCAAGAATAAGTCTGTCCGAGACTAGTTTCCAGGTAACTAAGCTTTTATGCGCATTTGTTGTCATCATTATTCCCACTCCGGATTCGTGGCTACTGCCCGTTTCCCTTCCGGAATAAATCGTAGCAGTCTGGGATGTAGTTGACGAGTATTCTCCAGAGCCTGTCCAGCGTATCTCACTCAAGCCTAAGATAGCAAGGTAGTATCGCTGCATTTCACGTTCAACTTGCATGTACTTGGCATTCATACCTGAGTTGATGTTGTCAGTATCTCTTAGCGTTCTTACGTTCCAGTATCCAATCATAGTCCTTGTTCGATATGCAGAGGTCGTCAACGAAGGTTTCGGTTTTCCATTTAGAGGCTGTTTAATTAGCGATTCGTTAGCAATTATGATTCGGGAATGTGGGCTGCTAGCCCTCGTCCCCTAGATTGGTGATAGGGCTGCTATCTACGTGTCAAATCCCACGATGCAACCATGTTTCAGCGGTTGTCGCCTACTTTCCTGAGACGTCCTTTCGACCATCAGGATGCATGGTTGTGTCGCCTTCTAACTCTGGCTAGCCTTAAAGCGGATGCTACAAAGCCATTGCCCGGGGGGTACTTGGTCTAAGACCGGAAGTAGTTAGCTGCTTGGACAGTTCAACAAAGGAATCGTCCTGGCCACTCCCAAGTGAGTGGCAAATCAGAAACTTTCCACCTCTGCGAAAAGTCCCACCTCCTCCTTAAGATAAAGGAGACTTATCTGAAGAATTTGATATAAAACTATTTACATAAAATGTTAGACTAGCTAATAGACGGGCATTGCTAAATTAACTCAGAAAGTCGATAATAAGTCGATTGGTATACTTGTAATTTAAGGTTGATCTGGATCCTGTCCTGTCCTGTAGTTACAAACCTCAGCACAAACTCATAGTACTATGTGCCACAAAATGATGCCATGCATAATTTTCCGTGCCTTTCACAAACACATAGCTTTAATATTTTCTATTATAATATGCAAAGCAAAACAAAACAAAAAAAAAAGTACAAAATACAATTTTTTTTTAAGTTTATGATGTAAATTTCGAAAACATAAAAGAAGTTGTACGTGCAAATTATTTTAAAATAAAAACAAAATTAAATGAGTGAGAAAAAACGAAATGAATAGAATAAGATGAAAAGTGTGGGAAGGGCTGAGCTGGCAGCAATGAAATGTGCATGCAAGAAGCAAACAGCATCATTCATAACCGTTATTAATTAAAGTTGTTAAACACACTGATGGAAGTTGGTCAAGCATTTGCAGAAACAGCAGCAGCAGCAGTAGAAGTAGTAGCTTTTTATATCCTTTTAATACACATACGAAATAATACTTTGCGCTTTACAATGTTTCTCAGTGTTGAAAGTCTATTGTGTTTTTCATGATGTATAATACTTCTAGTGAACTTAATGATTTTTTTATTGAAAAAAAAAATTTTTTTGAACGCACTATTTTTTGTGAAAATAAATGAGGATGAAATGAAATAAAAAATTTAATATAATATTGGGAACAGGGTAGTATCCAATGAATCGGACGGAATTGGATCAAAAACCTGAAGTTTATTAATTATGTATGTGAGTGTCTTATTAAAGAACAAGGAATAATATTATAGGCGATATAGATCGACTATACAATATCCTATATTTTCATGAGTTTCAAGAAGAATTTTTAGATTAAACTTTGCTGTTCTAGTAAAAGAAGAAATTTTTTCTTTAGCTTTTTCAATAGTTATTCAAAAAAAATTAGTGGACTCAGGGGCGTAGCCGAAATTATTTGAAAATTTTTAATTTCATATACACTTTCACATCATATCATCACGTTTCTTTAAATTTTTGAAGTAATTTAAAAGCCCTTAAAAATGAGAGTAAATACTTTCAAATACTTTTTTTATAACGAGGACATTATTGATCATCAGAATTTATTGTTTCTGAATACAAGATTTTTTATGTTTGAAGGGAATTAATATTAACTAACAGATTCCAGCTCTCGAAATTCGAGTGCAAATTCTAGAAAATTTTATTTTTTCATTAAATAAAGACCCTAAAGTTATGCTAATCAATTATAGCCATTTCGTAATTCAGCGCAAAAGCAAACAAACAAACTCTTTTTTATTACAAACACATTATTAAATTTAATAAACACACGCATAGCATTGTATAATTTTATGTATGTGTTAGTAGCAAATTTAAATGCAAATTACTTAAAATAAAGGAAAAAATTTAAAAATCTGTATAATTATATATAATTAATTAATTCAACAGATATTTTTAGTCTTTAGTCCATATTTAATATGTATTATACAATTTACCGTATTTAAAAACATGTTTTCAAAACAATTCATTGCAGAAGAGTGCTCTGACTTGGAAAAATCGGTTGTACATATACCAAACTTAATAATGAAGAAAACGGAAATTCATTGACTGATTTTTTGAAGTTACATACTTCAAACCAAAATAAATCAGTTCTGTTTTTTTTTTACTTACGTAGTTTTAAATTGTTGAAATAAAATTCGTACTCTTCGATTTCTTATTTAACATATACAAATTATTTTATAAAATATAAAACATTTTCAGAGTTTTTTGAAAATATGTTGTCCACACTGAGTAAAATTTTTTTTAGCGCTTTAAAATTAGTCGTCTATTTAGCTCTAAGCTGGTAAAAAGAGATTTTGTGAACTCGATTAAATTTTATATCATTAATTGTTTGTCAGATTCCTCAACATTATTGTTAAAACAGGTCTTTATAACAGAGCCCAACAATCGAAATTCGAGTGCAATTCTAGGAAATTTATTTATTAAATTTTTTTCTTTCAATGTTTTTAATCTATGTATATATATTAGGGTCGCCGAAATTGTATGGGGCCGAAAAAATCTCCATATGTTCATCGCGATTCTGGTACTATGTGCCATAGTAAGTATATTTGCCAAGGAGCCATAGCTCTAAAATCATTTTCGAGCCTGCCAAAATTTCGATGAAAATATTTTCATGATATTTTCTATAATAGTCGTTCAAATGTAAAAAAAAAAAATTATTGAAAATGTAAATACCGGGTGTTTTTTGTGTTTTGTTATTTTTAACAGCCGCCAGGGGCGTTTTAGTGCATTTTGGTGGATTTTTTCACCGTTTTAGGGAAAATTGACGAAATTATTGCATAAATTGATGGATCTATGACTTTCCCATATTTAAAATATCCCAAAGTATTCTGCGCTGAAAATTATGTGGGGTAGCCATATACGACCTATATCGACTTCATTCAATTTAAGTAAAAAAACCGATAATAAAACAAGTAAGAAAATTATAGCCGGTCTTGACCGACTATACGATGCCCTATACCTTATCTCTTCGGTCCAACTAATTGGATATAGAAAATAAGCATAAACCAAATTTGCGTGGCATTGTTATTAATTCTTTTGGCTGCAGATGTGAAAAAGTTCATATCGGGTGCTATACTTATATGGGGACGAGGTCGAAAAGTGGACCGATCCTGACCATATTTGGTAAAGTCACTTATATTACGAAAAAATATATACAAACAAAATTTGAGAAAAATCTGTGCAATATTATTTTGTTTTTTTTATGTTGATAGAATGAAGTGAAGATCGGGAAGCAGCTCTATATGGGGCCTATGACTAAGAGTTGTCCTATAGGGATTATTTTTTGGACTACTGATTAATTGATATAATAAACACATACAAACCCCATTTGAGTGAGGTGAGATCTATATGATAATTTGGATCTTATGGCAATATATATCGAATTCATAGGGGTCATTTGTATGGGGACTATGTCTGAACATCGACCGAATTTCAACAATTTCAATAGCATTCATCCTATAGCCGATAAAAGCTTATATACCAAATTTCAGCAAAATATCTTCATATTTGCGACCTGTAGTTTGATTTCAAAGTTTACATGGACACACAGACGGACAGACGGGCGGACATCGCTAAATCGACACAGAAAGTGATTCTGAGTCGATCGGTATAATATAGGTAAAATATTTTTGGTAGTTACAAACAGCAGCACAAAGTCATTATACCCAAACCACATAGTAGTATAGGGTATAAAAAGTTATGGAGGGTTTAAAATACATTTTCATTATACCCTATAACACTATGTGGTTTGGGTATAATGACTTTGTGCTGCTGTTTGTAACTACCAAAAATATTTGACCTAGACCTATCTTTTATTATACCTATCGACTCAGAATCACTTTCTTAGTCTGAGTCGATTTAGCGATGTCCGTCCGTCCGGCCGTCTGTGTGTCCATGTAAACTATTTAATCAAACTACAGGTCGCAAATACGAATATATTTTGATGAAATTTGGTACGTAAGCTTCCATCGGTCATAGGATGAACGCTATTGAAATTGGTGAATTTCGGTCCATGTTCAGATCTAGTCCCCTTTGAAATCGACATAAATTGCCATAAGATCCAAATTATCATATAGATCTCAGTCAAATTGGGTTTGTATGTGTTTATTATATCCACTAATCAGTAGTCCAAACATAATCCCTATAGGACAATTCTTAGTCATAGGCCCCATATAGAGCTGCTTCCCGATCTTCACTTCATTCTATCAACATAAAAAAAACAAAATAATATTGCACAGATTTTTCTCAAATTTTGTTTGTATATATTTTTTGGAAATATAAATGACTTTACCAAATATGGTCAGGATCGGTCCATTTTTCGACTTAGTCCACATATAAATATAGCAACAATGTCACTCTAATTTGGTTTATGCTTATTTTCTATATCAAATTAGTGGACGGAAGAGATAGGGTCTCTAAACCATGGTATAGGGTATCGTATAGTCGGTCTAGACCGACTATGATTTTTTACTTGTTTTTAGTTGATTTTTACATGATGTCTTATTTTTTCAGTTAATTTTACTACTAATACTTTTTAAAAATTTTGTAAGTTAAATTTTGTCAGAGAACGCCAAACTTTGGTCCCCATAATGTTTTTAGTCCTAATGATCTCAAGGGCGAGAGGTTGGCTTTTTTTTTGAAAGAGTCTGAAATAAAATATAATTTATTAAGCAGCGAAAAATTTAATTTTATATTTATAAGAGATATAATGCTTTAAGCATTTCCCGTAACCTTCGTGCAGCTTTTTTAGCGATAAGAGAGGATCTAATTGCAGGTATCGTGGGCCTTAATAAGATATTTTTGTAGTCTTAGAGTTAAGGTCTGATGGGAACCCACAAGTACGGTGAAAAAAATCCTTAAAAATTTTTGTTCATTTGTTAGGAGTTCAACCTATGGAAAACTAAGAGAACAGAGAGTATGTTTTGATGTTTTTAACTACTAAAAATACTTGATTAAGATTCATCTTTAATTATACCCGTCGACTTAGAATGACTTTCTGAGTTGATTTAGCGATGTCCGTCTATATGTTTTTCTATCTGTCTAGCCATCTATCTGTCTGTGTTTCCATGTAAATCGTATAATCAAAATACAGTTTGCATGTATAAGCTATTGTCGAGCATAGGACGAACGATATTGAAACTGGCGAAAATCGGTGTATGTACAGATCGAGATCGAGAATATCATAAAGATATTGGTTAAATTTTTTAAATATATCCATTAATCAATAGTCCTAAAATAAACCCTATAGGACCATTTTTGCTATAGTTCCTCTATAAAGCAGCTTCCCGATCTTTATTGTAATCTATCAAAAAGCAAAGCAATTGCATAGATTCTTCTACAGTTTTCTTTTAATATGTTGTTGATAAATATAAGTGCCTATAACAGATATGTTTACGATCGGTTCATTTTCTTTAGCTAGTCCACATATAAAAAGAGCAGCCGATATGAAATTTTTCATATATCATGAGCTTAGCCAACTAGGATTTAGTTAACTTTCTCTATATTTTTGGTATTGGGTATTATACTATTGGACTAGACCGACTGTAATTTTCTTACTTCTTCAAATTTAAAAACGCGACGACCCCAATTATTTTAAGCGCCTTAAAATTATAACGCAACTACAGCCTGTTTAATCTTTTAATGCAATTTGTATAGTAAAAGTTGTTTTTGTTTGCAATCATGTTCTTGCATCTCAAGGTATTATTGATAATATTTGTTGCATTATATATACAGCTATGGCCACAAAAATAGTACATATTTTAAATATAAACATAATTTAGTTTTTTTCCTAATATTTTAAAGGTACTTAAGATTGACACAGTGGTGCCAACTTACCGCTTTTTGCTCAGATTTAGCGCTTTTTGATGACCCAAAAAGCGTATTTTTATAGAAAGTGCTAAATTAGCACTTTACGTTCTCCGGTTTTAGTTATAGTTATAGCGACTTTTAATAATAACATTTAATGTTAACTAAAATTGTACAGGGTGGGCCTGGGCTAACAAAAATTTAACAACTTTTTTGTTTATTGTTATTGTTAAAAATATAATAATAACTTTACATGATTTAAATTTTAATTATGCTTAGCAATATCAGATATATGTCCAATGCACAATTGGGTTCTCGGGAGTTTTGCATAACACCACACAAAGTATCATGCTGATTTAGCAGCTCTACAATGTGAGGTTTGTTCAAAGTGCTGGGCAATAGAATCCTGAATTTCTTAACAAAATTCGGTCATCAAAAATTTCATTCCGAATATATCGCCATTTTTGAACATATAGATCTAGCCAACATTTGGTTTCAGCAGAATGGCACGCCATGCTACACAAGCCGTAAAACAAACGATTTTTTGCGTGGTAAGTTTGAAAATCGTTTTATTAGTCGTTTTGGCAATGTATATAGGCCACCGAGCAGGTGTGATTTGATCGCATTGGACTATTATTTGTAGGGAGTTGTTAATGATGAGTGTTACGCTAATCACCCCGCATCGATTGAGGCACTGAAAAAAGAAATTAGTGCAGTTATCGGTAAAAATAAAGCTCATTACAAATCAAAATGCAAAATTTATATGGTCCACCCTGTGTATCGGAACGAGTATAATTGGCGCTGATGAATAACTCTGGAGTTTGCAGTACTCCAAAATCGCATATTTTGCCTACTCACATATCCAGTAAGATGATGCGCACAACTCCAGAAGGCATGTTACCCAAATTAGTTAGTAGTCAACTGGTAAAAGTTGTTGGGCCAATTTGACCATGTTTAAATTCCGATATAAAATCCATCGAAGTTATGATCTCGACATGCCCAGTTCAAAATGTCGGTGCGTTGATGTTTCTGGTTATTTTTCAACACTGTCCTGTACACAAACAATATTCACTTGGTTTTGTGCTATTCTCGGTCTTCCTATTCGTGGCAAGTCTGAAACTGAACCTTGTTATCTGGTATTAAAATAATTTCGATAAGCTCGTTGCGTTAGTAAAATTGAATGCCCATTGGAAAAGTAAAATTCTACCTTATTCTTTTTACAAGTTGGTTCGATTAATAAAATCTGAAAATTAAAATAAAAATAATAATAAATAAAATGGTTATTAATTTTTTTTTTATTATTAATTGATATTTGGCCCACCCTGTGTGTAAAGGGTGTTTTTTTCCTAGATAAAACTTACGAAAGGATAAGCTGTCAAACTAATTGTTATTCTCGGTCTTTGACTTTTATGATCAGTGTAAGGGCGGATCGATTTAAAAATCGCCCAAGTGACAAGGAAAATCGTATTCTAGGGATCAAAATAAGAAACTTTTGCCGAGGAACCATACCTCTGAAACGAATTCTGATGTCCCGACTTTTGACCTATCTGTCTGTCTGTCTCATTTTGACCCATTTGGAGTGCCCCAATCAAGTCCAAATGTATGATCGACCCCAACTAACTTTGGAGGGCCGACCCACCCATGCCAGTGGCACACTCCCTGGAATCCCCTGGGGAGTTCCCCATACAAACATTTCAAAAAATCACCATTTTTTGTTTAGAATTAAGCTATGTTTGATTTAATATTGAAATTAACACTCACACGGCAACGTATCTTCTACTCTGCAATAAATAATAATCATACGCCTTGACTATGTTATGTTCTTCAAAAAGATCGATCGAATGAGGGTAAATAACTTTTAGATCACTCCGTGACTACGCGTGACTCTGCGTGACTACCCCAAAATTAATCTGTAGTCACAACAAAACTATGGGCCAAGTTTCAGATCAATTGCATGAAGGGGAATGGGGTTGCCCCATGGCAGACAGAATTTGTTTTAGAGGTATGGTTCCATGGGCAAAGTTTCTTATTTTGATCCCTAAAATATAATTTTCCTTGGCACTTGAGCGATTTTTTTTACCTCCCTACAAATCGACCCGCCCTAATCGGTATATTCTGGCAAATCATCATGATTAGATACACGCTTGAACAACACTACCAAATTATCCAAATTTACTTGGAAAATCGGTAGCCGATGTGCCCAACTTGTAGACTACTTCGAGTTTTTTGTGGCGAACAGAATCATCCATCGAACTAAGGATTGACTTCATAGCACATACTTTCTAAATGATGCGATAACATCATGACGTCGAAAGAATGTGCGTATTGAAAATGTGGAAGAAGATTCAAATTTCTCGATTCGTCATGGTCGCAGGAATTGCTGTTATGTCCATACACTACATGGAAAATTTTATAAGTTATAAGTTCGATCAAGTTATCTTTAAAAAATATTTCAGTTATTATGCTTAGTTTAATTATAATGAGTGACGAAATAAAAGTAGGTGCTAAAATTATTAAATATATTCAACAAAATCCATCTTGGTCCTACAAGAAATTGGCCAATGATCTATCGTTCAAAAATTTTTATTGCTTATTCAATATGTGAAGTTGCGGGGGAAGAAGGAACTCAATTGTTACAACGGGCTCCATAAAAACCGGGAATTAAATTAAGAAATATTTGCAATGAAGACTGCTTCCTTTCATAAGCCAACACAATGTGTCCACACATTATTGGACCGATTTGGAAATCCGCCACAACGGTAAGAAAGCTCTTGAGTGGTACAAGAAAAATTATGAGGTTTCTGTACCAAGGGAGGCAAATATTACTAACTATCCGGAGCTTAGGCCAGTGGGGAGATATTGTGAAAAGGGTGTTGAAGAGTGCAGAAAAACTAACCCAAAGTGTGGAAGATTTAAAATATAGATGGACTACCTGTTCCAAAAAAGTAACAGGAGCTACTCTAAAATCCCTGAAGGAAGGGTTTCAGGAAAAAGTCAATTAGTTAATAAATAGTGTTTAGAACTATAAAAATATAATACAATATAATTTTAATTGAAAAAAAATCAAAACTCTAGGTCCAATAGTTTCCTAATTATTAAATTTTATGTATGTTAATATTTTTTTCGATCGCACTACTAACCCTTTCTCTAAACTCATTGCATATTCATCTAGTCCTTCTAGGCCGACTATAATTTTGTTACTAATTCTGTCGACAGAAAGGTGCAGCAAAGTGGTTTCCTATGCTGATAACGTTGCGCTTCTTCTCAGAGGTAGATTCCTATCAACGATTTCTATGGTGTTGGCATTAGGTAAACTCGTAAAATGGCAAGGGAAAATGATCCTCTAAAACCGCGTTGGTTCTCTTTACTAGAAAGACAAAGATACCTGAGTTCAATTCCCCAAGATTGGACGGAACACTCTGGCACTATCAAGGAAGGCGAAGTATTTGAATGTTATTCTGGAGTGTTATCATGGTCGAGTAAGGTAGGAGGGCGTTTGGCAGAAGACGGGGTATTAAACCACATCTCATCCACTGAATATATTGTGCGATAATTAGACCTATTTTAATATATGATAATTTGGTGCGGTGAAAGGCTTTGAACGTAGGGGACGGACTTTCTAGACTCGTGAAGGCAGAGCGATTGGCCTGTCTGGGCACCACCGGAGCCATTAGATCGATACCACTGGCGGACCTGGAGGGACACAGCACAACCCCACGGACAGTGGACGGGACAGAAAGTGGTCGGGAAATCGATTATATGTATGTCACCGGTGACGATCCCAATACCGACTAGGGACGACTGCAATCTCGGTGTATACCGACGGTGCGAAGAGGGAAGTGGGTACATTGTCAAGGATATACTCTGAGCAAGGTGACATTCAGGTATCTCGGAAAGTTCCTGACAAATGTATCGTTTTTCAGGCCGAGCATAGCAACGATCCGACGACTATTAATATCTTCGTCGACAGTCTTGCTGCTCTCAAAGCTCTGAAATCGAGGACCGTTAGATCGAAGTGTATGAGGGATGTGTCAGGTTCCTCGACTAAATACGGTAATATACCGTGAGGCTGACATGGGTTCCAGGTCATAGTGGAGTCAACGAGTGTTCGCGGAAGGGCTCATAATCCTTGAGCGATGAACACTGATATTAAAATCTGTCTATCCGAGCGGTCGAATCTAATTGAAGAGGCAGCTCATCTTGAACTAACGACAAGGTTGACACATTTGACCTCTTGCAGAATATCTCAGATCCTATGGCCCTTGCCTAATCCATGGAGAACGAAAGAACTCTTTGGTTTTGGTAAAGAGACAGTCAGCCTACTTATAGGAGTACTCACTGGAAAATGTGTAATACGGCGGATGGCCGAACGCATAGGTATCTCAAGAGCTGACTTTTATAGGTGCTGTATGGATGTGGACGAGGAGGAGTCATTTGCTATGTGAATGTCTAGGACTGAAGGAGCGACGCTTTAGATATCTAGGCCCAAGATTCTTCGATAACCTAAGCTGCATAGTAGCTGTTCCACTCGGCGACCTTGCGGACTTCTTGACTTCTTTTCTTTTCCATACTCCTTAGATTATCTATCTGCACTTTTATAATATCTTGTCCTATTTCTACCTTTCGACACTTTCTAAAGGGTATCATAATGGGCCATATGGCCTCCGAGTATACTTGCCTTCGGGCAGGCAACCCATCTGACATAACCTTCTTACTTAAAGGGTCCGCAATCCAACGTTTTTTTCCAACTAGTGCTTATTTCGTGAATAGTAAAACTTAGCTTATGTCTGATTTGACAGATAATTAGTCTTATCCTTCCGCTGAACGAATATGGTTGTATATGGTATATGTGCTTGAACAACGCTGGGAAATATTGCGACATTACTTTGTAAATCATGGTAATGTTGCAGAATGTGTGCGAAAATTGCGTACGGATTTTGGAAGAAGAGAAGCACCGTCAGCTCCGTATGTTCCTTATCTTGTGAAAAAAAGTGAAAGAAGCTGGCATCCTCTTCGATAAACCAAAGCGTGAAAAGCCAAAAACAGTGCGTACACCCGAGAATATTGCTGCTGTGGCAGAAAGTGTGCGTGAAGCGCCATCAACATCAATTCACCGTCGTTCTCAAGAATTGAACATTTCGGTGGCATCATTAAGACGAATTTTGCATACAGAAATTGGTATGACGCCATACAAAGTCCAATTGGTTCAGGAGTTGAAGCCAACTGACCATCCAATGCGTTTTCGCTTCGCTAAGTGGGCCTGCGATCGACTTACAGAAGATGCCGATTTTGCCAAAAACATCATCTTTTCAGATGGAGCTCATTTTGATCTTGGCGGGTATGTAAACAAGCAAAATTGTCGCATTTGGGGCACGCATACATTCAAAAGCCGATACACCCAAAAAGAGTCATTGTTTGGTGCGGATTTTGGTCCAGAGGCATAATTGGGCCATTTTTCTTCGAAAATGACCAAGGAGTGGCCGTTACAGTCAATGGCGATCATTATCGGGCCATGTTGAACGAATTTTTGTTCACAAAAATTGAAGAGGAGGATATTGGCAACATTTGGTTTCAACAGGACTGCGCTACGTGCCACACAGCTGAAGCTACACTCGATGTTTTGCGCCCTGTTTTTGAAGATCGCATTATAAGCCGCAGAGCTGATGTCGTTTGGCCACCTCGGAGCTGCGATTTGGATTATTATTTGTGGGGTGCCCTCAAAGATAAGTGTTACGCCAAAAAGCCAGAGACAATTGACGCTTTAAAGGACAATATTCCTGAAGCCATTGGTGAAATACAGCTGCACACAATCGATAATGTGCTTAAAAATTGGACCGATCGTGTAGGCTACTGCATGGTCAGCCGAGGCAGCCATTTGAATGAAATTATTTTCCATTATTAACCGGATGGATTGTACTTTCAAATAAAAAAAGAAATTTGAGATAATATTCAGTAGTTTTTTTTATAGCATTTTCAAAAAAAATAAAAGTTATTTGGCGGACCCTTTATTTATTCCATATACACTTAAATAGTAACATCAATTACTGGCACTTGTTATCGCTTTTCGTTTCATTCTAATTTAGCGCCTTCTAGCGCTTTTTAAAGTACTGTTTTGCGTTTTTGCTTAGGAAAAGTTGATATTGCTAAATTGACATGTCCTCAGTTTACTTTACATCTTGTTTTTTTTTGCGCTGTTTTCTTGCACACAACTGTATATCTTCTGTTTGCATTAAAAAGTTTAGTTTTCAATTCCTTCTACTGATGCTTTATGCAACCGCCATTAAAACTTTAATAGCCCAGAGGTCAATTGAAAAAGTTAAGTATACAATTTTTAATTGGCTGCTAAAGAATTCAATACATTTATTGCAGAATTTTATAATGATATATAAGGAATTCAACACAAACTTTTCTACAATAAAAAATATATGCTTAAGGTAAATCAAAATCATACACAAACCTGATCAGATATACTGTTCAAGAGATCCTTAGGTAAAACATATATATCAATCTTAATTTTCTACACCAATTAACGATTTAAACAATTTTTGTTGGAGAGCTGAAAACCTTAAAAAGCTATTCTGTCGCATTTTCTCCCATTGTTAAGAGTTGTTAGTGAGCGTACAATAATTTATTTGCCTGTATGTACTTTTATGGTTTAAAGTTTTAAAAAGTTTGTATTTATAAAAATAAATATGTTTCAAACTTTTATTATTATTGAAAGGTAACTTCGTGCAATTAATTATAAATGTTTATTTTAAGCGTAAGTTGTAATGTGGTGTTTTCAAATTTGTTTTGTTTTTTCACATTAAACTTATGGAAATTAAACTTATGGAAATTAAGATGATGGGAAAACATAGAAAAAAAACATGAAGATATTAAAGCTTTGTAAAAAACAATCTTTTTGTTAAAAACTATATTTCAGAACCGTTGTTGTAGGAAAATTTTAAGTTCAAAACCTTAATTAAAGAACAACATTTTAAAATGCGATTTATTGAAGTAAGAGTGTTTGAGGTTTATATTGATATCTGGACTTGCTGCACTATTTCTAAGAAATGTAAATAAAATATTTGGAAAACAAACCAATTTGATAAACTTAATACTAAATTATTACAAGAAACACACTGAAATTTTAGCAATTTTTAGATGTGCCACCATATTTTAGGTCATATCTTGGCAGAATGATTTTAAAAAAATAAAAAGCAATATTGTCATAAACTTACCTAGGTAAATGGTTTATTTTGTGGGTGAATGTGATTTTAACAGACAGACGAACAGACAGACACACAGACGATTGGATGGACAGTTGGACATCGCTATATCGACTCGAGAATATATATACTTTATGGGATCGCAAATTCATTTTTCGTTGCGATACAAACGGAATGACAAACTGATATATACCCTCTGCATAATGGTTTGGAGATTTTAATAAAAAAAATAAAACTTAATCAGATTTAAATATTTTTTTGCAGCACTTTAGATGAAAGCAGTTCTTCATTTAAGAAATCAAAATTTGAACACAAAATGTCCATATTACAAGATCTTTAATTTGAAAACATATCCAATTTCCCTAATCTAAAATTTTCTGTATACAATATATCATGTTTTGATGAATTCATGATATTTGTTTTATAGAAATATTCCTAGATTAGAAACCTTGAATACGTATAAAGGTTTTTCTTTAATATTTGTCAGATTCTAATATTTTTCTTATAAAATTGCCGCAAATATAACAATGCTTGAGACACGTTAATAACAATATTATTTTCCGTAGACTTGATAAAACAGAATTCACCAGGGATGACAACCCTACTTTTAAAACACTATAGAGTTATATTATTTAACTCACATGTTATTGCGTAGTACTATTCAATTATTTGATGGTTAACGTATGAATCGGATTTTATCAATTGATTTTTATTTTTAATTTTCGAAAATTACTTTAACCCTCCCGTTGGCCATAAAATAATTAAAAGGTCCGCAGGAACTTATAACAAACTGTACGGCATTTTGCTTGATGGGGTGTGTTTTGATGGTTTTGATTGTTAATTTTAGATTATATAAAGTAATAAAAAAAAGGCGCAAGAAATGTTTTTTGACAATTTCGGTTTTATTTAATACTTGACGTAACCCGGTGTGCTTCGCTAACATTCTTCTCCCCCTCCCCCACCCCTTCCCCAACGCATCGTAATGAAAAGGCTAACACAAAGTCCCAAGGATCTCACTATTGCAGAACTCCAGATATATGAAATTTATTACATACTTTGTGTGGGGTGCCACGCCCCTTTATTCGATCTCGCCCATTTCTCTCCGCCTACTCACATTAATAAAATATGACGTAGGACAAATTCGCAAAGCTGTCTGTCATAGTACTCGAGAAATATGATACTAAAACAAATGATGTGTGTCCGATCACAGGGGAGATATGTAAACATCTTGTAATTAAAGATTTTTTTATGCCACTTATTTAAAATCAAACAGAAAGCGTCATCTATGTATCACTTATAGCAATAATATGCAGGGGCTCTGCTAATATAAAAATAATTATTATTTCAACAGGTTAAATTTTTAATTTTTCGTTTTGTTATTTTTCATTTTTCATTTCTCATTTTTAATTTTTCATTTTCATTTTTTATTTTTAATTTTTTCTTTTTAATTTTTTAATTTTTTAAGTTTTTCATTTTTTATTTTTCTTTTTTCATTTTTTATTTTTCATTTTTCTTTTTTATTTTTTTTTAATTTTTCATTTCATATTTTTAATTTTTTTATTTTTCTCTTTTCATTTCTCATTTTCTATTTTTCGTTTTATATTTTTCATATTTCACTTCTCATTTTTTATTTTTAATTTTTCGTTTTAATTTTTTATTTTTCTTTTTTATTTTTTTTTTAATTTTTAATTTTTTATTTCATATTTTTAATTTTTTATTTTTTCTCTTTGCATTTCTCATTTTTTATTTTTCATTTTATATTTTTCATATTTCACTTCTCATTTTTTATTTTTAATTTTTCGTTTTTCATTTTTCATTTTATATTTTTCATTTTTTATTTTTTATTTTTAATTTTTTCATTTTTTATTTTCCATTTTTCGTTTAATTTTTTAATTTTTTATTATTCTTTTTTCATTTTTTACTTTTCTTTTTTTATTTTTCATTTTTCATTTTTCATTTTTTATTTTAAATTTTTCATTTTTTATTTTAAATTTTTAATTTTTTATTTTATATCTTTCATTTTTCGTTTTTTATTTTTTATTTTTCATTTTATATTTTTAATTTTTTATTTTTTTTATTTTATATTTTATTTTTTTTTTTAATTTTTTATTTTTCATTTTTGATTTTTCATTATTAATTTTTCATTTTTCATTTTTCATTTTTTAATTTTTTATTTTTTTTTTTAATTTTTTATTTTTCTTTTTTTTTTTTAATTTTTCATTTTTTATTTTTCATTTTTCATTTTCGAACAGATTATTACCTATCATAATTTTTTCACCAATACAATAATAAATCACACCAATTTTGTCTTACGCTCACATGTTACGCTGATTTTGTGATTGTATTGTTAAATAGAAATTTGCACCCCCGCGCGTATAGATATTTACACATTAAAAATTTACTTTGTATGGGAGGTGCCACGCCCACTAAAAATATCAAAAAAATTATAGCCTACAGTACTTCCCATATCCGCAGTAAGACTCTGCGAAGATCAGATGAGTAGTTACGGAGATTACCTCCTACAAATAAACAAACACAAATTACCTCTTTATTATATTACTCGTAGTATAGATTAAAATACATGAGAAAATGTAATAAATCACTGTTGTGATGCTTCTTGCTGATTTTCCAGTTCGAGTATTAAGGTATTGCAATGATGCAGCAATGTTGAATGCTCACCACAAACTGAATTGTTGCAAGTAAAGCAATACGCTCTAGTTTGACGTTGGAGTCATGACGGCCGATTTTATCGAGACGCAAAAGAAGGTGCAGCTCCTGCTGTCGGTCTTGGTACTACATACAAGGGCAAAAAATATTTAGTTTTTCCGATTTTGTGAGTTTAAAAATTATTTTATTTTACCTTTACATTGAATGGAGTAGCTGGTTATACGTCCAGTGGTGACTAGTTCTCCAATTTTAGGCAGTGCTAATTGTGATCAATTGCAAAAATGAACGTCGTTTATCGGATTTTCAAATCGGTTTAACTCATTATCTATAATATTAATAGGCAAGGCGATTTCTTGTGACCGATGTAACTTTGCCAGTTTTATCCCGACTTTGACCAAAAATACCTTATTTGAAAGTTATTTATTTTTAGCTGTCCAGTAGATTTAGAGATTTTTTCATTTTTACATTTTTTTGCATTTAAATTTGTTACTAACACATACATAAAATTATAAAATGCTTTGTGTGTGTTTATTAAATTTGTTAATTTGGTTGCAAAAATTGTATATGAAAACCCATATATTGAATTGAAAAATAAGTTTGGGCACAAACCAATAACGACAATAACGCAATCTATATATATATAAAATTCATTTTCTGTTTGTTTGTTTGTTTGTTTGACCGCTATACAAATTTTTATTTTTCAGCGGATTTCTCTGAAATTTAGTACGCACGATCTCCGTACTCCAGGAAAGGTCGCCATATGATTCTTGCCTGCCACGCCTACTTTTACGCCCACTTTTTACATACAATTCCTTTTCTGTTTTTTGGTATATTTCTTCGCTATACAAATATGTATTTTTCAACGGATTTCTCTGAAATATGGTACACACGGGAATAACTTCAAGATGAACAAATTCCACAAATTTAAAAAAAGGTCCCCAAAAGAAATTAATAAATTCCCCATTTTTGTTTTAAACTAAATAAAAAAAATTAACTTGCTCCCCAAATTCGTTCTTAAATATTTACATATTTTTATTTAATGAATTTTGTTAAATATTTGTTTAAGTGAAAATTTGCATACTGATCTCAATATCTGTCCAACAATATACGCATTTAAAATCTGTATTCTTTTCAATAGCATCATTTCGACGCACTCGCGGAACGCAACTCAGCAAGCTTTGTTAAGAGAAGCGGAAATGCCTGAATCTACTCAACTGCGTCTAGAATAATACAAGCTGAATCGGGTAATACAAGCTGAATCCAGGGAATCTGAAACTCCTTAAACGACTGTTTTTCTCATAGACAATTTTATGTCGCCTGCTCCAGAATATAATATTTTCGTATATGCACCAGAAGGAAAAACCAGAAATGTTGAATATCACAAACCTCTAGAATATCTAAAATTCGTAACTTTTAGACATCATACACTCAAAATACTCCATGCATAAACATAGTTAGTTGTAATGGTAAGCAGGCGCCGAGTATTTAGTCCCCATAGAATAAATTCCCAAAAAAATTAACTTATTCCTTAAAAAATTGGGGAATAACTTCACGATGAACAAATTCCCCAAATTTAAAAAATGTCCCTGAAAGAAATGAACTTATTCTCCATGCTGCTCTCAATATCTGTCCTACAACAAATTTATTTAATATCTGTATTCTTTTCAGCAGCATCATATCGGTGCGCGGACGGGACGCGACGCGTGGCTGCCGCACGCACGGAAGCGGCTCGCGGACGCGACGCGACGCGCTCGCGGAACACAGCTCAGCTAAAATATCGGAATGATCTGAAAAATATAATCTGGCAATTACAATAAGTTGACAACAACTGCGCGGCAGCACTAGTGTGGCTGCCAAACGTGCGGGAGCGGCTCGCGGACCACAGCTCAGCTAAAATTTCGAAATGATCTGAAAAATATATTTTGGCAAGCACGGGTGTGGCCGACAAACGTGCCGACGCGGTCTCGACTCGCTCGCGGATCACAGCTGAGTGACAAATTTTATCTACGTACATATCTACCTGTTGATCAAAATAGGCCAAACATATACTATAAGCAGTTGCTTAAAGCAACCTTGCGGCACAATTTAAAACGTCGCATTCATTTTCCATTTTTGAAACTTCTATAAAAGTGAAGTCTCTGCTCAATGGTGATCATTTGTTGAATGAATTAATTCAATTTTTAAAACTTCTGATTCCTTTAATTTGCAAACGATTCCATTATATTTGATGTTTACAAAATAAATAATCTTCAAAAAAAAAAAAAAAAAAGTCAAGCGGTTTCGCAGCTTATTTTTGATGTATTTTTGCAGAAGCGTCTTGAAAAAAAACTTCTAAATAAAAAATCAAAAAATTTTAAATTGAAATAAAAAAAGAATTTACTCCCCAAAAAACGTAAACATTGTGGAATTTTTTCATCATGTACAAATTCGCCAATCCCATACAAATTTTTGGGGAGAAAGTTAAGTTTTTTGAGGAATTTGTTCATTGGTAAGCATAGTGAACCATTTTTCATGTCAAAGGCCTTTGGATCCCGGGCAAGACCGGGTAAAAACAGCTAGTCGATATTTAAAAAGTGTCGATATTTCAAATTGATTAGCATACCTTTATGGTCTTATAAAATAATTTATTAAATGAAAAAATAAAATTTCCTACAATTTGTAGTCGAGTTTCGAGGGCTGGGCTCTGCAAGTATATAATAAATGCAGCTAATGCATTTATTTTGCTAGTGGGCAGCGTTTTAGTTTATAGTTTTCAAGAATATGTACCAAGCATCTGATCCATTGTATCCACGGTATATTCATAAGCATTGTACTCAGACAGCAAAATTACCCCTTATTCTTCTTCGGAGTATATGAGCACAGTGATACATCGTCATCGTAGAAGCCAAACAATGAGCGGCCTTTATTTACATATCTTTCCACTAACTGATACACAACATTCAGCCCTTGATTTACCTAACACTCCAGAGTAAATCATTCCTTTGAGGGGATAAAATGATTTTGGATCACATACCTTTATATGGCAATAATTGCTTGTCCACGGTGAGCGAATCGTGCGGGGTGTGAGCTGTCGCCAAATTGGGCTGCAACATTTACCTAACATCGTCAGTAGAAGCAATTTTACTGTTGATTAATCGCCCCCGTCGCAAAACTAGCCAAATCCGGCTTATACCTGGACCCAAAATTAGAATCTTGGCTTCGCGGAACTAGGCTTAAAAAATATATATTATTATTCGATTTACACAGCCCAGCATACAAATCGATAGCCTAAAATGCATCGAATTCTTTTAGAGTGATTGGTTTCCATTCCCTTTTCTTCGTAGGATTTACCGCATTCCATACAGTTGTAGCTTCCCTGGATTTTTATATAGTCGATAACGTTATGAGCACGAATCCGGGTATTCAGTGATGCAACTTTGCTCCATTTTATGGCATCTTTAATGTATAAAAGGTTCGATTTACGAAACTTATGAACCTTTCCTACTCATTTCCTAGTTTTTTTTTTGTTGCATACTGTATAATTTGTTGTTTTTTTTTTGCTCGTATACATGGCTGTATAAATTTTAAGGGTGTCAAGATGTAGAAAATCTTGTTTTGGCATAAAAATCGCTGTTGTAAGCATTCCATTGAAAAAAGAATTACATGTTAAAAAAAAAATTCAATTTAACAAAACTCATTAGCGATTTCTTCTATTAATATTTAGTACAACGTCCGTAAGGACCTTTTCCCTAATCTACGTACTAAACCTCATTAACCCTTAATATATGGATGAATTTTTGAGTTCAACGGGTTCGGGTTCAAAGTTTTTATAAACAGTGTACTTGAACCCGTTTGGTTTACTTCGGTTTCAGTCTCAGGTTTATAATATTGGGTTTAAGACACAGGTGGGGGGGGGGGGGTATCAAAGATTCGACACAGTCGATTTAACACTCTTATTATGCCCTCCATACCAGTCTGCATATAAACACGTTTTTTATCGAATGCATCGAAAAGCGCATTTGCGATTCCATGAAGTTTGCATATTATTGATCCTTATAAGAACACTAGTCGATATAGCAATGTTCGTCTGTCCGTCTGTCTGTTGAAATCACACTCATTCACAAAATAAACCATTTCCCTGGATAAGATTAAAATTATATTAATTGCCATTACTTCGGGCAAGTTAGTATTGAAAATGGGGTAAATCAGATATCACTGTGCCGAGATACATACAAAAAGATGAAGCCACCTCTAAAATAAAACTTTTAAAAGTTCAGTGTGTTTGTCGTGTTTGCTTTTTGAAATATTTTGCTTACATTTATTATAAATAGTGTAATAAGTCTGGATACTTATGTAGTGTGGAGGGTACCAAAGATTCGGCACAGCCGAATTTTACACTCTTACTTGTTTTTTCTTCGGATTTTCAAATAAGGATTTTGTAAAGTAATTCTCTTATAAAAATTTTATGTCTCTGTGCAAACCAACAAGAAGTTATGTGGTCAACATTTCTTATATTTTTTTTTATTTGTTTTTACGTTTTTTGTTTTACACTCGTACCAATTTGTATTTCTGCTTAAGAAGTCATTAAAAAAGTCAACAAGTTTGTTGTTCATACATACGTACTCTTCATCTTCTGTATTTTCTTTAAGCTGCCAAATAAGCTAATGTTAAGTGTTAAGTTGAAAATGTTCTGTGCATTTTTTTTTGCGATGTAAGTAAAAGTCTATTAGGATGTTGATGATTTTTTTAAATTAATTTTTATTTTTTTCATATTTTACTACAAGTAAACAGTTTTACATTTTCTCCTTAAAGAATGTTTGTTTATTCGTTTTTGGGTTTTCTGAGGATTTTGGTATGTTTTTAATGAAATATTTTTACCAAAATCACGAAATCCCCATCATCACGTTTAAAATGTATAATAATGTGGAGTTTTTGTTTTTTGTAAATATTGTTGCTGTTTTCCTGTTCAGTTTTGTTGTTTCCTGCACAATTAATTAAATTCCATCATATCGCGTAAATTGAAATGCTAACTATCCTTTTACAGGCACTGAAGCGTGTTATAACTAACGGGAATGCTTTTTCCATTCTCATCATCTTTGTTGTTTAATTTTTTTTTATTTTTTATTTTTATTAATGTGTTTGTGAGTCTATGTGTGTGTGTGTATGAGATTGCTACTACGATGTTTGCCAACCATGTTTTGTGCAAATGTGATGCCATTATCATCAACAATAACATGTACTGTCTAAAGTTATGGGCATGTCGTTGCATAAGTATGTGAAACAGTGATGGACTATCTGGGGCAGAGATGTGGGGCTTATGTTGTGTTGTACAAGTTTATGTTTAATCATCTTGTTCTCCACTGACAAGGCCTACGATTTTTAGCTTGGCTGTTTACTTTCAGAAAAGTGAATAAATGGCGAATACGAAAAATAAGTTTAACCGTAAAAACATAAAGTTCGCGTAATAACCTTATAAGAATACACATTAATTTTTCAAGCAAATATAAAAATGTGTTTCGTTAGAATTTTAAAAATATTGCGGGTGAATAATATTAAAAATCTCTTTTGGGTTGGCGAAGTTGTAATTAAAGGGGGGGGGGGGGGGGCTAATCTAAAAGATATTTATTTATAATTACTCGATTATGAGTAATTATAATTGGGGTTATGGGAAATAAAAGAAAAAAAGAGAATTAGTTTCTTTTATTTAAATGTTAATCTGTGGGATTAGGGATGCTCACCTTTTGGTTGTCGCTTTTTCTTAACAACAAAAAAACTGTCGGTTAAATATTTTCAAATATTTTATTGATGGAATTCACAATTTATTTAAAATTAAGTGTCAGCGACAAGTATATGGTTGTAAATCAAAATGGTAAGTGATTTGCAGATTTTCGGTTCAATTTTATTACACTTCGTTTTTATAAAATTGAAACGGCTGAATTTCATTTCGAAGTTAGTTTTACACCACCATTTAAATGTTGATAACTAACACTTTAAGGTGTATGTGTTTTTTAGCGATTTGCTTAATTTAATAATTCAAAGATATGTATTTTACTGATTTGGTTAACTAATATTATAAGGTAATATTAAATAATAAAATTTATAAAAACCCATTTTTTTTTGTTTTATTATTTTGATGTCCAAAGTTGTTTGGACAAAATAAATGTCAACAATTTTTGAATAGATATTTTTTTATATTTCTCACACTTTGATAGCAATTGCCATTAGTTTAGCTCGAAAAAACTGTTATTTCTGCACGAAAATTTGGAAATGAAAAGTAACTGTTGTTTTTTTGGGGTTATAGGACTTTAAATTAAAATAAAGCAAATAAAACAAGTAACAAAATTATAGTCGATCTAGACCAACTAATTAGATATAGAAAATAAGCATAAACTAAATTTGAGTGGTATTGTTATTAATTTTTTTGCCTTCGGATATGAAAAAGTTCGTATCGGATGCCTTATATATATAGGTATTAGGTCGATAAATAGACCGATCCTGACAATATTTGGTAAGGTCACAAATTTTACGCAAAAACATATATAAACCAAATTTGAGAAAAATCTGTGGAATTTTTTTGTTTTTTTATAGATTTAAGTGCAGATCGGGAATCAGCATCATATGAGGGCTATGACTAAGAATTGTCCCATAGGGTTTATTTTTACTTAAAATATTATAACCAAATGTGTAGATCTTCCGTTTCCACAATTTTAGATAAATTTGAGAAGGTTAATCCATAATTTTCTAAGGCCGGCTTTGGATTTTATGACATTTTTAAATAAAGGTTACCAAAAACGAGCTTTTCTATTGTTTTTCTATTTGTACAGAAAGGATATTGTTTTTTGTATGATTCTACTATCTGGAGTAAAAGCTGCTTTTCTTCCACATTATTTGTTAACATTTTATGAAAATGGTTTATCAATTTGACGCCTCTTTCGGCAATATCGTTTACTACAAATAATTCCTTGCAGAAATAGTAACTCTTTTTAAAATCTTCATTAGGTTTCCATGTCGATGAAGGAAATTATAAAAAATCTGCGGGAATACTAAAACAGCTGAAAAATGTTTAGTTTCCATGCACATAAAACCGCTTAATTCATTAGTTATCAAATTTTCTGGGCAAATGAATTTTTCTATTTTCAATTAGTTTCACACATATAGCAGAATTTTTTTTCTCAACCAATAATAAGGGTTTTATCCAGTTTACTAGAACAATATTTTATTTTTAGTTATTTTTTTTTTTTAATATGCCAAAATTCAAAGTTTGGGCTCTGCAAGGAATGGGATAACGTTGTTGGATTTATTTCAAATTTTTAGCATGGAAGATCTGCACATTTGGTTATTATATTTTAAGCGTCACATTAAAAAAATCAACAGGTCTTACAAAATATTTGCATTTTTTAAATAAACTGTCTTTTATTAGCTTGAGGTCATATGTGACCCCAACTCCAAAACGGTTAATGAGGTCATATTAATTTTTTACCGAAACCCTAGGCTATTAGAATAAAATATTGCATTTAAAAGTACAAAAGTGATTAGAATTTCACAAAAGTCTCATTTTCACGAAATCCGCAAAAAATCATTGAAAAAAACATTGTGGCAGAGGCATTTACTTAAACATTCACACAGTTAATCTCTAAAATATATTTAATAAAACCTTAAAGTGCCAAATGCATTTTTTGAAATTTTGTTTAAGAACATTTTTTAAAACTTATAAAAGAAGTTTTCAAAGTTTTATCAAAAATATTTTCCTTCTTTGGTTTCATTGCGCAATAGGTTAACTACGCACAGTGGCTGAAAATCGTTTTTCATTGGCCAAGAAATTGTAACTTTTGAACCGATCAAAATATTTTAGTGTTTTTTTTAATGGATAGATATTTAGTTTTAATTTCATTAAAATAGATTAAGTATTTTTTAAGGAAATCTAGGTCGAAGTTTAACTTTTGATTTTTTTAAGATTTAGCGTGAAATATGGGTTTATTTTTAATTATTAAAAAATTATATATTTGGATTACAGTGGACGTCCAATAGTACGAATTATATAATGCTGTGTTATTCAAACTACAGTTTTTTCGTCCTTTTATATAAAATAAAACACATGTAGATAATTTAATTTAAATTATTTTTTTATTTTAAATAAAAAAAGTAACGCAGTTTTTCGTCATCTCGTAAGGCTGAAAGATGAAGATTATCTTCATCATCAAAACCGCTATCACTTAAACATTTGTCCAGCATTTTTAGCAAGTCAATACACTGTTTCCAATGACATTGCAACCAAAGGTATTGCTTCAAACAAATTTGTCTTTTTGAGAGATGTTTCAGAATCCTCAGATAAAGCTGTAATTTTCGACATTATTTTCAGTCTTTAGTTTCTTGCACCAATTCATTTGCCTTGGAGCATTATCGATCAAAAAAAAATAAATAATAATTCTACGAAACCTCTTGGATTTTGGGTTTTTCCCATCACAAGAGGTTTAATCTTCTTTGTTCCCTCAGAATTGAAATAAATTAAAAACATTATTTTCTCCTTTGAGAGCTTTTTACCAGGTGCAGAATTTTTACCCTGAGGCACATACGTTTTGTCCGGCAACATTTTATAATAAAGTCCGAATTCATCTGCATTACAAACTACTTCATGAGTAAGACCGCGCTCCTTAATAACAGCAGCTAATATATTGATGAATAGAGCTACAAGTTCTTTAGAAAACAATAGCTTTTCGCTATCACTGGCAAAAAACTCGCCTCTATAAAACTTTTTCTAAAATTCCAGATCCATGCATTTAATTGCGTACTCCCCACTCTTCCATTTTTTTTTAAATTCTTCAGTTGCTATTCTCTAGCGGGATTTTAGTACACCTGGTGCAGCTAAAAGTTGCGCTTTTTCTTTCCTTATAGTGCCAATGGTTGACTTAAATAATCAATACTATCTACAAAATTTCATATATAGATTTTCCACTCACTGCCTCTTATAATTTTTAACTTTTTTCTAAAGAAATTTGCTTCTTTTTTGACTTCTTTCACTTTGAACATGTTCATGTAACAAATATAGAACACGCGACACAAGACACTTGCGATCATATGAAATTTCATACCAACAGACTATTTCGCAGTAGACCCGAGAAAAAACAAGGAAAAATCTTCAAAGTAAAATTTAAAACAAACATATTCTTAAAAAACACAGCTATTCGTATTATCGAAGAGCAAATTTTTTTTATTCGTACTACAGAAATGCCAATGCAAAAAATTTCCCTTTCGTACTATTGGAAATTCGTGAAAATGAAGGTACGTACACTATATTATAATATTTATTAGAAATATTTTTTGTAATAGTGGTATTATTTACACTCAAAAAATTTTTTAAAAAATAGTAAAATCAACTGTAAATTTTGCTCTTATTACTGAAAAGTTAAAAATTTTTTCCTGTCAAATTTGGAACTTTGTTTACACTCAAAGAATATTCACACTTAAAAAATTTTTAGTAATATTATCTAAAAATCTTGTTATTACTACAGAACAATTTATTATTTTTTGCTGTCAAATTTGTTAATTTTAGCAAAATAAATCTACTGAACATTAGCGCAATGATTCTGATTTTTTTCTTTAAATTTTGATATGAAAATATGGGTTTTAATTTTTTGAATCTTTCTTTTTATTATGTATATGTAAGTAAAAAAACCTTATAAAAATAAAAACTGCAATAGATTTTAATAGCTTTTGAAACAATATGAGGTCCTGTTTATTATTATTTTTTACTAATACTACGTTTTTCGTACCTAAATAACAATGAAAAGCAATTATAACGAATAACTCATTTGGTTCAATTATTGATTGCAAATATTCCATATGTTGTCCCGTTTTATTTCTGTTCTTTAGTAGTTTTTTGATTTCTTCATATAAGTTTCGAATACGATGTATTAAATAGATAGTTTGTGGAATTTTGTGAAATTTTTCTAGTATTGTGCTCTCTATAAAATCTGTAATCCTTATTCATTTTTTTTCTGTGCTTCCTCTGATAGATCTTGTGAACTGTTGCATACATATTTCTCAATGGGTATTTGGTTGTATATATTTTTGCAGTTTCCTTAGCACAATTTCCAAATTTTCTAGAGTCAATTTCTTCATTACACGCAAGTACTTCTAGGATTATTTTAAATCTACTCCTGTTATTTCAGAAGCTGTTTCTGGATCTGAAAATAAGATAATCCAAGTTTATATGTATGGGTATTGTCTAATGATTTTGTCAGGACTTGGTTTATTTGGCTTAATGTTGCTTGGCATTTGATGCAGCTGGATGCTGCATGGACTACTTTTCCATCTATCATTGTCAGTATTAATTGGTAGCTTACTTCAATTTTCTACCCATCTAACTGTAATTTTAATGGCTGCAATTTGGGCCTTGATATCAGTAACTACTTTGTTAATGGCATCATGAGTTTCTTTTTTTAATTCAAATTTGATTGGAATGCGGTATTTCGTAGATGATGGTGTCTCATTTCTCCAAATATCTTTTGTTTGCATTGTACTAATCGAAGGCTTTGAGTCTTCCAAAATGGTTTTCAATCGCAATGGTACAAATTATTCCATGAACATATCTGAGTCCGAAATATTTTCACATACTACTTGTTTGTATTGTTTTTGTTCGGAAGGACCATCTCATCTCCATTTACAAAAAAAGATTAACTTTGTGTTTCCATTGACATTCTTAGTTACAAATTTATTAAAAGGGTGGTGTATTTTGTAAGCAGATATTACTGGTAATAGAACAAATAATGATAAGGATAGTAAGCTATAAAATACCTAAAGCACAAATTTAACACACCATTGTATACTTATAAAGTTGTTTAAGTTGCCATAATATGAAATTTTTTTTGAGTAATTTCATTAAAATGAAAAAAGTGCTCTGCCATCGGGTAGTGGTGGGTGCAGAAGTACATATACGGTTACAGAAGACACTTTCACCTTCTCAAGGTTGTATAAGTTCCTTGTTCCCTTTTGTTCCCTAGAAGTTCTTTCCACTAAAGTTGAAATTTGACAAAAATATAGCAGTTTAGTAAATATTTCATAACACCCCTAATATCAAACGGTAGGGTTGTGACCACTTACAACAACTAAAGACTACAATCCTACCAACCTTGTAAGAAGGACCGCAGTTCATTATCGATGATAACTTGCGAGTAGCAACCAAAATTATTTTTGATGAAAAACAAAAAAAAATCACCTTTTTCTGAAATTAAAAAAACAGTTGAGTTTGACACCATGCCCACCACGCCCATAATAAGAAATAGTTTAACCTAATTTTTTGTCTACCTCAATTTGGATATATTAGCCACAAAATGACGTTAAAATTTAAAAAATCGGTGACAAAAAATTTGACTTTTGACCAATGATATCAAAATTTCAGCCGCAGTGCAACGTGGTAATTTTTTTTTTATATTTATTATTTATTAATCTATGGAATAAATCCTTACAGACTATTTACAAAAACATTTAACAATAAATGAAAAATTTTAAAATTTAATTTAAAGTGTACAGATAAATTATTATTTTACTTTTCACGACATTTGTATTTAAAGAAAAATCAATAAATCTATAAAGCTTATTAAATTCAATACACATTCGTCTAAGAGGATCACCGTTCACATAATTTCATTTATAAAACTGGACAGATAGAGGTGAGAAGAAACGTGTTGGCCGCTGGGGGATGTTAAATATTGTTGGTCAGGAAACCAGAACAAACATCGCCATTAATTATGTTCAAAAGAAACGAGACGTTTAGCATAGATCTGCTGTTATACAACGGAAGATTTAATTGGTTAAAATTTAAGCTGCGAAGACAGAATAGTAGGAATTGTTTTTGCACCGATTCGATGCTATCAATATGAGTTTGATAGATAGGGTCCCATATAATTGAGGCAAAATCGGTCTCACAAGTGACGTGTATAGTGTTTTTGTTACATATGAATCATTGAACTCTTTAGACCAACGTTTTATAAAACCAATTACTCCTCTGGCTTTGTTTACTGTAACTGTAATATGAGGAACGAAACTAGGCTTTGAATCTAATAAAACACCAAGATCTAAGAAGTTATCGACTTTTTCCAGTTGAAAGCCGCCCAACACATTATTTACAGATATTGGTCTTTTTCGAACAAAACGCATATATTTGCACTTTTTAAGATTCAGCTCCATTAAATTTAAAATGCACCATGAGTGAAATGAATCCAAATCATTTCGAAGATAAGTATGGTCGGAATATTGGTTATAACTCACAAAGACTTTTATATCGTCAGCATACATCAGGATATTTGAAAACTGAATAACCTGCGGTAAATCATTTATAAATAGTGAAAATAAAAGCGGTCCAAAATGGCTGCCTTGTGGAACTCCAGATAAAACGTTAATATTTTTCGAAGATATATTATTAAAACGTACATTTTGCTTTCTGTTTGTTAAATATGAATGTATCCACTTATGCTAAGATCATAAAATCCTATGAGATGTAATTTCTTCATAAGAAGTTTATGGTTGACTTTATCAAACGCCTTGCTGAAATCAGTGCAAATTGCGTCAGTTTGCTTTCTTTGAAGAAAACCATGATTGACTATTGTTGTGAGATGTAAAAGGTTCGTTGAAGTTGCGCACCGTTTTTGAAAGCCATGTTGGAATGGAGAAATTAATGTGTTGACTTGATGAAATAGTTGATCAGTTATAATTTTTTCAAAGAATTTAGGTATAGTACTTCATTTTGCAATACCACGATAATTTGTAATGTCAGACTTGTTTCCGGATTTAAATAACGGAATAATGAAAGAGTCCTTCCACGTATTTGGAAAGTATCCGAATTTAATTGATGAGTTAAACATTATTGTCAATGAATAGCTAAAGCATCCGCACATTTGATTAAGATACTGCTAGGAATTTTATCAGGTCCACTATTATATGAAAATTTTAGTTTTTTCAAACCATTAGAAACCATAGAGACATCGAGGAATGGAATAGATATGGTTCTATTAGCAGTCAGTATAGATGGGTAAGTGGCGGAATCATCAAATCTGAATAAGTTGTTGAAAAAAAATCAGCAAACAAATTACTTATAATAGTATTATCATAAGATTCAGTATGTTGAAATTTCATAATAGCAGGATAACCAGTTGTTTTTCTCTTAGTGTTGATAAAATTGTAAAATTTGAAACTATTTTTCATTTTGATTAAGTAATTAGAGTAACACGAATTATTCAGTGCAGTATATTCCGCTCGGCTAATGGAGTATTTCCCATAATCTACAAGAGAACCGGATAGCTTGAATTTCTTGTAATATTTATTTTTTTTATTTTTAAGTCTTGTCAGTTGCTTGGTATTCCAAGGAGGACCGGAAAGTTTATTACAAATTTGTTTCGGAATACATAAATCCATTGCAGAAGAAGTAGTACTGTAAAATGTTTCAGTTATATGATCAATAGCAGCTGTGGATCCAATAGAAAAAGATAATAGACTGTGCCAGTTCGTACTATATAGAAGTTCGTTCAACAAACTATAATTAGATAATAAAACAATACTTCATGTTTGAATACTTATAGGTATAGAGAAAAAAATGATGGTCATAATTAATTTCTTAAAGTAAATTTCCGTCAAATTTTTGCCACAAAAGTGGTCTAGGGCATTTCCTATTTCTTGGCGAGATTTTATTTGATTTTGAAGCTATATAGCTTTTTGAAAGATAATTTCGTATGACATCAATTCATGTAACAACTGTAGAACGAAATTTTCATAAAATCTGAAAAAAGCTATATTTTCCCCAATTAAACATATTTGAAATTTTCAATCGATTTCCGTCGTGACTTTTTATAGCTTTGAAAATAAGTTCAGTATAAAAATACTTATTAGATAATTAAAATTATTTTTAAACTCTTTCTTTTAACTCAATCTCTCTGTCTGTCTGTCGTGGGCCAACCCCATTCCCCCTTATCCAATTGATCTGAGACTTGGCCAATAGTCTTGTTACTACAGATTAATTTTGGGGTAGTCACGCACAGTCACGCACAGTCACGCATAGTCACGCATAGTCACGGAGTGATCTAAATGTTATTTCCTCTCATCCGATCGATCTGAAACTTGGTCCATACACTTGCTGTGAAAAAAAGATTAACTTTGACTTAGTCGCGAAACAGTCACGCACAGTCACGGCGTGATTTAAACCCCATTTCCCCTTATCCGGTCGATCTGAAACTTGGTCGATAGACTTGCTGTGAAAAAGATTAGTCACGCACAGTCACGCATAGTCACGCACAGTCACGGAGAGATTAAAACCTCACTTCCCCTCATCCGATCATTCTGAAACTTGGTATACAGACTTGTCAGGGAGAGATTCAAAACTCAAGAAGAGAATGGAAGAGTTTTAATAAAAACTTTGTTTTTATGGGCTAGATTATTTATCCACTGAATTATATTTTTCTAAAGAATAGTTATAAAAGCAATAAAAAATAAAAAAATAACTAAATGTGTGTTTTTTCATAATATCGGGTACTTTGGGCTCCACTAGCTACCAGAAGGCACCATAGGATCGAGATAAAAAATGAAGACCGCATTTATGACATTTATCAATTAAAGAAAAATTTTTTTTGCGACCAACCTAATGACGGACGGACATCGCTAAATCGACTCAGAAAGTGATAGGTTATAAAAAGTACAATTTCTTAAAAAGTATCTTTTCTTAAAAAACAAATTTCTTAAAAAATGCAGTATTTTAAAATGTGCCCTGTCTTACAGGCGGGGTAAGTTAAAGGTAAAAGAGGCGTATTTTCATTATTTAAATTTTTTTTTTGAAGATATGAATAATGTTGAAAAAATTTTCATCTATTAAAATGTTAATAAATAAGTCAGTGATAGCGAATCTTCGGGGGTGCTTCGAAAAAAAGTTGTTATCCGGTGAACATCATAATTCGTTACCGGATCGCGTGAAACACAAAAATTAAAACAAGTAAGAAAATTAAAGTCGGTCTAGACCGACTATACGATACCCTATACCATGCGTTTAGAGACGCTATCTCATACGCCCAACTAACTGGACATAGAAAATTAGCATAAACCAAATTTGAGTGGGATTTTTATTAATTATACCCTATACCACTATGCGGTTTGGGTATAATGACTTTGACCAAAAATATTTGACCTACACCCATCTTTAATTATACCGATCGAATCAGAATCACTATCTGATCCGATTTAACGATGTCCGTCCGTCTGTGTGTCCATGTAAAGCTTGTAATCAAACTGCCCAAAAGTGGACCGATCCTGACTATGTTTGGTAAAGTCTCTTGTATTTTGCAAAAATATATACAAACAAAATTTAAGAAGAATCAGTGCAATATTTTTGTTTTTTGATAGATTTAACTGAATATCTGGAAGCAGCTCTATATGGGGCCTATGACTAAGAGTTGTCCCATAGGAATCATTTTTGGACTACTCATTAATGGATGTAATAAACGCATACAAACCAAATTTGAGTTAGATCTATATGACAATTTGGATCTCATGGCAATTTATGTCGATTTCATAGGGGTCATTTGTATGGGGGCTAGGTCTGAACATATAAACCTTGTAATCAAACTACAGGTTGCAAATATGAATATATTTTGATGAAATTTAGTATATAAGCTTCTACCGGCCATAGAATGAACGTTATTGAAATTGGTGAAATTCGGTCCATGTTCAGAACTAGTCCCCATACAAATGACATTTATGAATTCGACATAAATTGCCATAAGATCCAAATTATCTTATAGTCTTACATCTTATCTCAGTCAAATTGGGTTTGTATGTGTTTATTATATATATTCAGTAGTCCAAAAATAATCCTTATAGGACAATTCTTAGTTATAGGCCCCATTAGGGTGGCCATTCATTATATAGAGAAAAAAAAAGTGTTCAAACTCTCGGTCACACCCTCTAGAAATATGCTAATTGCAAAAAAGTTTTGGGCCAATCATATTTCTCATTCTTTTGAATAAAATGTCTTTTATTAGCTTTGGGTCATTTGTGGGTCTTCTTATTTAGACAAATATAGAATTAGACAAATATAGATGGTTTTTATACATAAAATAATTTTATAACAAAATTGGTTAAAAGTTGTTTTAATTTATATTCGCGAGCAATAAGCAGATAATTGCACCAAAGATATATCACAATGGATTATTTTGATTCCAGGAGCACTGAAGTCGTAAATAAATAAAAAATAAATGAATTATTTTTCATAAATTCTATATAGTGGTTTCTTCGAGTTTAATAAAAAACCTCATTTTCGGTAATTTTTATTTAAAAATATCTTAAAATCCAAAGCTGGCCTTGGCAAATAATGAGTTAACATTCTCTGATTTATCCCTAATTTTAGGAACGGAAGTTTTACACATTTGGTTATTATATTTTAAGCATCGCGTCTAAAAACTCAATATCACTTACAAAATATTTGAATTTTTTTAATAAAATGTCTTTTATTAGATTAGGGTCAAATATGACCCCAATTCCCAAAGGGTTAATGGGGTCATATTATTTTTTCCGAAACCCCAGGCTATAAAGATAAAATATAACATTTAAAAGTAGACAAGTGATGAATTTTTGATACAAAGTATTTAGAAATAGTACATATACAGAATATTTTACATAAATCCCATTTTTCTCGAAATCCGCAAAAATAAAATCCTTGTCAAAAAAATTCTGGGATAGGGATTTACCTAAAAATTCACACAATTAATCTCTAACATGAATTTAACAAGACCTTAAAGAGCTGGATAAATTTTTTTAAATTTTGTTTAAGAAAATTTTTCAAAACTTGAAAAAAGAGTTTTCAAAATTTTATCAAAAAAAATTTTCATTTTCGGTCTCAATGCTTGATAGGTTAACAAGGAGGTAATAAAACAGTACTTCATATCTGAGTTCTTACCGGTATAGAGACTAAAAGAAAATATTGGCTTTAATAAATTTCGTAAAGGTGGCAAAAATTCCATCAAATGTCATAATCTAGTTTTTTTTTTTGGCACAAAAGTGGTCTGGGGCATTTGCTATTTCTTGGCGAGTTTTGATTCGATTTTGAAGTTTTATAGCTTTTTGAAAATACAATTTCATGGTGATCCTGAATTATGTAACAATTTGTCGGAAAAATTAAAGTGTAGAACGAAATTTTCGTAAAATCTGAAAAAAGTTATATTTTCCCCATATAAACACACTTGAAATTTTCAATCGCGTTGAGCCACCTCTAAATGTTTTTTGATTGGCCCAAAACTTTTTATATCTTACTTTTGTTGCTATTCGCATATTTCTAGGGGGTGTGACCGATAGTTTGAGCACTTTTTTTTATTAAGGGCCACCCTAGGCCCCATATAGAGCTGCTTCCCGATCTTCACTTAAATCTAACAAAAAAAAAAAAAAAAAATGTTGCACAGATTTTTCTCAAATTAGGTTTGTATATATTTTTGCAAATTTTAAGTGACTTTACCAAATATAGTCAGGATCGGTCCACATTTCGACCTAGTTCCCATTTAAAAATTGCACCCGATATGAACTTTTTCATTTCTGCAGTCAAAAAAATTAATAACAATGGCACTCAAATTTGGTTTATGCTTATTTTCTATATCCAATTAGTTGGACCGACTAGATAGGGTCATTAAACCATGGTATCCTATAGTCGGTCTAAACCGACTATAATTTTCTTACTTGTTTTGTTTTATTTTTGGCAGCATATTGAAGTGAAAAACACAATTTTTGCTATAATATTTCGGTGAATTTGTTGTCAAAAAATGGATTATTATCTGTTGATTTATGTTTAGAAATAGTGTATAAAATTTTAGAAGAATCGGTCAAGTAGATTTTGAGTTATGATGTTCACGGAATTAAAAAATGTTTTTTGCGAGAAATTCGATTTAAAATGTTTAACACATATATGATATACTTTATGCTCCGATTTACTTAAAATATTGCACAACACTCTGCATTCAGAAATGCAAAAATGTTTTAAAACCTTACCCCGCCCTTGAAATAGTCTCTTTCCTTAAATAAGTACCTTTTCTTAATATAGTACCTTTTCTTAAAAAAGTACCTCTTATTAAAAAATTACATTTTCTTTAAAGAAATACATTTACTTAAAATAAGTACATTTTGCTTGTGAATTAAAAAAAGTACCAGTCCACTTAAAAGTTTGACTTTCTGTAAGATATCTTATGGCAGGACTCCTCATGAAAAAGGTTTGAAATGCTGGATTTTAACAACATGATGATGATAAAATACATGTGCTGGAGTAGTTGTTGTAAAAATGTCAGTGTACAATTTTCTTTTTGTCTTTATTTTTTCCTATAGCTGTAATCTGATCCTTTTTCACATACATACAGACATATGTGTAAATGTATGCATTTTAACATACATGACATACATACATAACTACATAAATATGTAAAGAATATTCTCTGTTGCCAGTTACATGAACACATTCAAAAATTACTTACTGCGGTTTCAGCGGTTTTTGGACGTGTTGCTTACTGCAACTGTTTTCTGTTTCTTACAAAGTTGCATTTAATTTTTTTTAACAAGGTTTTGTCGTTGTTTTTGTAATTTTTATAGTAATTTTTGGAGTACATATGTATGTCTATATATATATGTGTGTAAGTGCAACAGTGTGCGGTGTAGTGGATAGGGAAAGACCGGGTGTTGAAAGCTGTTGTATGTTTACGTGACATCATGACTTTACAAAGGGCAGTGGCAACTTATGCACTTAAATATTCACAAGAGACATAAGACAGAGAATCATTACTCGTATGTTTGAAGTTAAAAATTTTGGGAATTTCATTTGTTTAAGGTTTTTTTTTTTTAAATTTACCAAACGAATGTTGGTGTAAACATTTCAATGAAACTACGTACATACGTATGCATTTTTAAATAAAATGCAATACAAAATACCAAAAAAATTTTTCAATTTGAAAGAATTCTTTACAAATCTATCGAGTCTGGAATTTGCTAAACCCTTTTGGCTGGAATTTAAATTTGAAATTAAGAATGAGGAAGAGTTTTTTTTTCAACAATTAAGTTTAGATCGATAAAATTTAAAACACTTAAATAAATTTATAGTCAATTATTTACAGCAACACATAATTAACCAAAAAAAAAGAAAGAATAGAAAAGGCTGTCTTGACCAACTAACATATAGGCAAAAAAATATGGAAACATTTTAAGTAATAACAAGTAAGAAAATTATAGTCGGTCTAGACCGACTATACGATACCCTATACCATGCGTTTAGAAACCCTATCTCTTAGGCCCAACTAACTGAACATAGAAAATAAGCAAAAACCAAATTTGAGTGGGATTTTTATTAATTTTTTTGGCTGCAGATATGAAAAAGTTCATATCGTATGCTATATCTATATGGGTACTAGGTCTAAAAATGGACCGATCCTGACCATGTTTGGTAAAGTCTTTTGTATTTTGCAAAAATATATATACAAACAAAATTTGAGAAGAATTAGTGCAATATTTTTGTTTTTTAATAGATTTAAGTGAAGATCGGGAAGCAGCTCTATATGGGGCCAAAGGGATCATTTTTGGACTACTCATTAGTGGGTGTAATGAACGCATACAAACCCAATTTGAGTAAGATCTATATGACAATTTGGATCTTATGGCAATTTATGTCGATTTCATAGGGGTAATTTGTATGGGGGCTAGGTCTGAACATGGACCGATTCTCACCAATTTCAATAGCGTTCATCCCATGGCCGATGAAAGCTCACATACCAAATGTCATCAAAATATATTCATATTTGCGACCTGCAGTTTGATTACAAGCTTTACATGGACACACAGACGGACGGACGGACGGACGGACGGACGGACGGACATTGTTAAATCAACTCAAAAAGTGATTCGGATTCGATCGGTATAATTTCAGATGGGTCTAGGTCAAATATTTTTGGTTGTTACAAACAGTTGTGCTGCTGTCATTATACCCAAACCACATAGTGGTATAGGGTATAAAAATGCAATGAAGAAGATTAATTTTCGATTAATTGTTTATCTGCCAAAAAAAAAAAAATATATGTATATATAGTATATTAACCCCAGAAACACCTTTTGCACCAATAGTTTTTATCCCCTTTTTCATTTTCATTAACATTTTTCTCGCGGCAGTTGTTTCCATATATCTACCTTTCTTTTAAAATGTTTCCAAAAAATTTTAATCGTTATTGGTTGCGGAACATTAGGGTGGTTGATTTATTTTGGCACAAATTCTTATTTTGTCCTTTTAAATATTTAGTGCAGCCTTAGCGTAAGGTGAAGACGCTAAATCCGAAAAGAATATAATTTTGTCTAAAAATTTTTCGTTATAAATTTGCGAAGAGAACGCTAATCATACTGATTTGCTGATACTTTCACTTTTGACCAATAACAATAAAATTCTTATTGGAAACTGCGGCTTAAAAGTCTATTCGGATTTTTCAGTTGCTTCCTGTCTGTAGGACTCAAAATAACACTTAATTGCCATCCATCACACATCAAAACCGATGGTTGGATTAAAATTTTGATTGAATATGTTTTTCGCTCCAACTACAAAATCTTGTTAAATATACTTGTGACTATTTTCGTAATAACCGACATCGAGCTCAATAGTTGATTCAAATTTATCTACTTACTAGATGTAACCCGGTGTGCTTCGCTACACCCTCACCCTCCCCCCCCCTTCTCCGAATCGTTATGAAAGGGCTCACGCAAAGTCCCAAGTCTCTCACTAATACAGTAATTCATATATATTACATTTGTTATTAAGTTTGTGTGGGGGTACCACGCGCATTTGTCTAATCCCGCCCATTTTTTTGTCTGACTACTCACGTTAATAATAGATGACCTGAGACTAATTTGCAAAGCTCTCTCTATCATAGTACTTAATATATATGATATTAAAAATTTATTTTGTATGGGAGGTGCAACGCCCACTAAAAATATTTAAAATATTTAAGGCTGCAGCACTCCCATATCCGCAGTAACACTCTGTGAAAATTTCAGGAAGATCAGATGAGTAGTTACGGAGATTATCTCCTACAAACAAACAAACACACATTACCTCTTTATTATGCTAGTATAGATTATTAGTATAGATTTTTTTTCAATACTTGCTGATGCTGATATACAATGTTTTTTGTGTTTTCATTCGGCACAACAATTATCATATTTTTCGGCGTTCCTACCCTGGAGCAAGGTACATGTAGCTGCCCATGAGAAGAATATGGATTATCCATATTGGATCTGGCAACACTTAAATATTGGCCTTGAACTTAGAATATCATTTGGCAATTTTTGTTTTTATCGATTTTTGCTTTTGCCCATTTTTGATTTTAAAGATTTTTGTTTTGGGCGATTTTTATTTTTCGCGATTTTTGCGTTTGGCGATTTTTGATTTTGGCGATATATTTTCCACGACAAATCACATTGATAACTAATGAACTTGTCAAAAGACTGCCGCTTTCGTAGTGCTTCATATTTTTTACATAGGAGATGCCACGCCCACTAATCCCATCCCGCCCAAGATTTATTGGACTACTCACATTAATATTTGATGGACTCATGCAAAATGTCGAGTCTTTCTCTTTTATAGTACACCAGTTATATGATATTAGATATCTACTTTGCATGGGCGGTGCTACGCCCACTGCTCCGATCACGCCCACCAAAAATATTTAAAAAATTATAGCCTATAGCACTTCCCATATCCGCAGTAAGACTCTATGAAAATTTCAGGAAGATCAGATGGGTAGTTACGAAGATTACCTCCTACAAACAAACAAACAAACACACATTACCTCTTTATTATTAGTATAGATTGGCAATCAATTTTTTGTTGCTGGCATTTATAAAATGTATTCAATTTGCTTTTCTTGTATTGCAGAATTGTTATTTAATTTATCTACATACCACCATAAAATACTTGGCTCTGTTGTTAACCCATATCGCTTTAAAAAAACCCATAAATTAAAATATGTCAAATTTTCAATAACAATGTAAAAATGTGTCACAAACGGTAGGAATAATTCTAGGTTCAACATAAAACATAGTAGATAGACAAAAACTTGTGAGTGATATTCGATATAGTGAATTTGCGTATGTATATTTCAGGATATAAAAGTATTAAAATACTGCATGGACTAAAAGTACGTGGCCTTATATAGAGATGACAAGTGCCAATTTTGCCTGTTTATTCATTAGGGCCAAAAAAATTAGGATTAGGAAAATTATGTCAAAATTTCCTGACATTTAATTAATTAGAAAAAAAGTTTTAAAATTGATGCTGCTTTTAAAGTTTGAGAAAAAATGTTTTGATTTTACATTGTTTTTTTGGTGGGAAAAATACTGCCCAAGCCAAAGAATTGACTGATTAACATTATGGTGAATCTTCGCCGTCATATTCAATGGTTGGAAAGTGGTATTCCGAATTTGAACGTGGTCGCACGAACACAAATGATGCAGATCGTCCTGGTCGTCAAAATGAGGTAGTTACCGAAGAAAATGTAAGAAAAGCGTAAGAAAGATTAAAGTGAATAAGATTGCTGGCATTATATACATATCAACAGAGCGAGTTCGGCATACATTATAAGATCATTTAAATGTGAAAAATGTTTTTGCTCGATTGGTGCCGCGATTTTTAACAGCTGAAGAAAAACTGAAAACATTTTGGTAATTCAAAATATGCTTTGGAGATGTTTGAAGTAAATTCAACTGAATTTTTAAGTCGATTTATAACGTGGACTCATTCTTATACACCGATGCTTCCCCATCCCCCTTATTCTCCAGATCTGGCCCCCAGCGATTATTATTTGCACCCAAACTTGAAAAGATGGCTCCAGGGAAAGAAATTTTTCACTAATGAAGAAGTTATTATCAGAGAAGGAAGCCTATTTTGAAGGGTTAGAGGATCGTTGGAAGAAGTGCATTTCACTTAAAGGAGATTACGTTGAAGATTAAAATTGATTTCATATAGTAAATAGCGATAATAAGCAATAATTTTGTAGTCCATGGTCGGGGTATAAAATGTTTATGGCGATGCTTGTAACTTTCAAACATACTTGAACCAGACCAACAATTTTTTATACCGATTGGCTTAGAATTACTTTCTGAAGTTCTTTTTTGAGAATAGGTACTTTTATTAACATGAGGCACTTTTTTGGAAAAGATATTTTTTTTTAAATATACTTTTTTGAAAAATGCAATTTTGCAAGAAAAGTTCCTTTTTTGAAAGGTATTCTTTTAAGAAAAATTCCTTTTTTAAGAGAAATTATTTTTATAAAACATTTTTTTTGGAAAAGGAAATTTTTAGAGAAAAGGTACTTCTTTTATAAAAGGTACTTCTTTTGTAAAAACTACTTTATTAAGAAGAGTTACTTTTTTTTAACAAAAATTTACTTTTTTGAGGCCCAGTTTTTGAGGTGTCAGTTAAACCTAGTTTAGTTAAACCGAGAATTAATTTTTTCAGACATGTCCAAATTCATAAAGGAATTGATGAATAAATTCTGAGTTTAACAAAACTAGGTTTAACTGATATCTCAAAAACTGGTTCTAAGAAAATATACTTTTAAGAATATGTACCTCTTTACAAAAAGATATTTTTTATGAAAATGGACTTGTTTGTGATGTAATTTTTTAAGAAAATATATATATATATTTTAGGAAAGGTACTTTTTTAGATAAGGTACTTTTTTAGAAAAAGTACTTTTTTAGAAAAGTGCTTTTTTAGAACAATTTTTTTTTTAGAAAAGGTATTTTTTTTGACAAGATGCCTCTTTTATAAGAGGTACTTTTATACTTTTTTTTTAAACTTTTTTTACTTTTTTAAGAGGAAAATTTTTTAAGAAAAATTTACTTTTTTAAGATATGAACCTTTTTATCAAAAGGTACTTTTTTAAAGAAAATGAACCTTATTATGATGTTCTTTGTTGAGAAAATATGTTTTTTTTTTTAGAAAAAGTACTTCTTTTTTAGAAAAGGTACTTTTTTAAAACAGGTACTTATTTTAGAAAATGGGCTTTATTTGAAAAGGCACTTCCTCAGAAAAGGTACTTTTATTTAAAAAGGGTATTTTTTGAAAAAGTACTTTTTGAAAAATAGTACTTTTTTATTTAAATAAACTTTTTTAAGAAAGTAAAATTTTTTAAGAAAATTGACTTTATTGAGAAAATGTACTTTTTTAAGAAAAGGTACTTTTTTCAGAAAATTTGCTATTTTAGGAAAATATACTTTTTTAAGAAGAAGTTCTTGTTTTTAAAACAAGATAGAGTGTTAAACTCGGCTATGAAGCATATTTGATACCCTCCACATAGTGTTTACGTTTTCATTAATATCTGGACTTATTGTACTATTTTTCACAAATGTAAAGAAAATATTCGAAAAAGCAAGCAACTAGATAAACTTAATATTGAATTGTTACAACAAACACACTGATTTTTTAATTTTTTTTTAGATGTATCTTCATATTTTTTGACATATGTTGGCACAACGTTGCCAGACTTACCCTAGTTTCAGCGGCAACCTGCTCGAAATTGTGATACACAATATGATCATAAACTTAACCAGGTAAATGCTATATTTTGTTAATGATCAAGATTACAATATACAGACGGACAGACAGACAGACGGAAAGATGCTATGTCGACTCAAGTTGTTATAGGGCTTAATAATACATATTTATGAGGTCAAAAATGTATTTTTCGAAACAGGAAAGTAGGAAAGATACTTTATTTTTTAGAAAATGCAACTGTTCACGAGAAGGTATATCTGTAAGGTACTTCTTTAGAAATGACACTTTTTTAAAAAATGTTCTCTCTTTTTGAAAAAGTTCTTTTTTAAGAAATGTTTTTTAAGTAAATGTACTAAGGAAAATAAACATTTTCAAGAAACGGTACTTTTTTTAGAAAAGGTATTTTGTTTAGAAATGTTACTTTTTTTAAATAAATTACTTTTAAAAAAGGTGTTTTCTTAGAAAAGGTGCTTTTGCTAGATATAGTCCTTTTCTAAAAGAGGCAATTTTTAGGACAAGGTAATTTTTTGAAAAGGTACTTTTTTTTTAGGAAAATATAGTGTTTGAGAAAAGGTAACTTTTGAGGAAAGCCACCTCGTGTAGAGAAGAACTTTATTGAGAAATGGTACTATTTTAGGAAAAGTTACTTCCTTAAGAAAGGGTAGTTTTTGAAAAAATTATTTATTTTTTAGCAAAACATACTTTGTTAAGAAAAGGTCGTTTTGTAAGAAAATGTAATTTTGTGAGAAAATTTAATTTTTTAAGAAAATGCGTTTTTCTAAGAAAGGGTATTTTTTAAGAAAAGATTCCATATCTGGAAAAGGTACTTTGTCTAGATAAGGTGCTTATTTGAATAAATTTATTTTTTTTATGAAATAAAATTTTAAAAGGAAAGACCCTTTCTTAACAACTGGTACTTTTTTAAGAAAATCACTTCTTCAGGAAAATGTACTTTTACAAGAAAATGTATTTTTTAAAAAAACATTACTTAAGAAAAGTAATTTTTGTAGAAAAGTACCATTTTTATAAAAGATTTTTCTAGAAAATGCCCTTTTTTAAAAAATTTTTTTTTTTAAAAGAAGGTACTTTTGTATGAAAATGTATTTTCTTAAGACAATGTTCTCTTTTCAGAAAAGATATTTTTTTAAGAAAAATATACTATCTATGGAAAAGGTAAGTTTTAAGAAAAGATATTCCTTCTAAATAATAAAAGTTTTAAAAAAGACAATTTTTTAGGAAAAGGTATGTGTCCATATAAAATTTAATGTACAAATGGAATAACTTTGGCAAAATGGTGAATGATTTTTCAGCTTTGCTTTAACTACAGTTCAAAATTAATATTTCTAATACAAATTTTCTTATAAGTTCCACTGAAATAAAAAACAAATACGAGATTATATATTTATTAAAATTGTATCTTTTGGCCGTTAAATGCTATATGTTTTATAATAACAGTCCAGGCATAAATAAACCAATATTTTTATTTTAAATACTGGTCTCTCTTATTGTATAACCTATATCCGCCGTAATTAATTCAAATCAATTGGAAGTATTCCTAAAAGGCTTTTATCCTTTTTTTTTTATAAAAATGACGAAGACTCATTGCCACCACGACTGTTACTATGACTTGTTCAAGTGACTTTTGACTACTGTCAGTTTTCTTTGGAATCCATTTTACTAGGAATTGATTTCTAACCCCGCAGGGGTGGTGGCACTTGGTCCTTAAAATAATTTCGAACATTACCAGCAGGTGAATAGTTGCAAACCACAAATGTCTGATTACCTCTGAAAATATATGTAATGGAGAAAGGTTTATGTATTTAACTTGTCTTCTTTCAATGAATAAATATATAACTACATTTTAGTCTTTCCTACACCCAACTCCTTAGTGTCTTTCCAAATTACTGCAGTGAAATGTCCAGTTTGACTACTAAATCCAGGCTTTGAGAAATTGTAAAATTTTATTTCATCATAAAAACTTTTGACACAATTGTCAGCGGTTGGATCGTAGTTTTGGGAATAGAACAGATTTTCGCCATAAATGTTGTTTTGTCGATGCTGCAGGGTACTACGTTTGGCCAAAACCTGGAAAGGGCAACAAAGAAAATATAATGTATTAATCAAGATCAAATGTTCTTACTTAAGTTCTTAATTTTAATTTTAACTTTAGTATATTTGTTTCAAAAGTTGATAAGGGGGTAAAAAAAGGTCAAAAAGGAAGAAACCCGGCAATGACGAATTTTCTCCAAAAAGTACCTTTCCTTAAAAAGCAACATTTCTCAAAAAAGTGCCTTTTCCTTAAAAAGTACATTTTCTTAAAGCAGTACATTTTCTTGAAAAAATACATTTTCTTAAAAAGTACCGTTTCTAAAAAAAGTACCTTTCCTAAAAAAGCAAATTTTCTTAAAAAAGTACCCTTTTTATAAATGTACCTCTTTTTAAAAAGGACAATTTCTTAAACAATACCCTTTCTTGAAAAAGAGTACATTTTCTTAAAAATATACATTTTCTAAAAAAAAGTACATTTCTTGAAAAAGAGTACATTTTCTTAAAAATATACATTTTCTAAAAAAAGTACATTTTCAAAAGTAAATTTTTTTTAAAAAATTACGTTTTCTTAAAAAAGTGTCTTTTCAGAAAAAGCGCTTTTTCTTAAAAAAATACCTTTTAATAAACAATATATTTTTTTATAAGAAGTAGCTTTTCTTAAATAAGTGCTTTTTATTAAAAACAGTACCTTTCATGAAAAAGGACTTTTTCTTCAAAAAATAACTTTTCTAAAAAAGTATATTTCCTGAAAAGAGTATTTTTTCTTAAAAAATAACTTTTCTAAGAAAGTACCTTTTCTTAAAAAATTATCTTTTTTTTAAAAATTACCTTCGCTTAAAAAGTCACTTTTTCTCAAATAAGTACCTTATCTTAAAAAATATCTTTTCCTGAAAAAGTACCTTTTCTCAGTTCCTTTTGAGAAAGTAGTTTTTAAAACAATGTTTTTTAGAAAAGAAACTTCTTTTAAAAATGGTACTTTATTAAGAAAAGTTACGTTTAAAGAAAATTGACTTTTTAAAATGTACTTTTTTAAGAATTTTTTTTTTTTTTAGAAAAGGTACTTTTTTTATAAATTTTTTTGGTTGAAAAAGAGGTACCTTTTCCCAAAAAAGTACATTTACTTAAAAAAGCGAATTTTCTTAATAAAGAACGTTTTCAAAAAAAGTGCTTTTTCTCGAAAAGGACCTTTTATTAAGAAAATACCTTCTCTTAAAAAGTATATTTTCTTAAATAAGTACCATTAGTTGAAAAAGTACCTTTACTTAAATATCTTAAGTACTTTTCTTTAAAAAAGTACCTCTTCTGAAAAGAGCGCTTTTTCTTAAATAAGTACCATATCTTAAAAAAGTACCTTTTCTTAAAAAAGTACATTTTCTTAAAAAAGTACATTTCTCAGAAAAGTATTTTATCTTAAAAAGTGACTCCTCCTAAGAAAGTACTTTATCCCAGTTCCTTTTTAAGAATATGTACTTTTTAAAATAATGTTTTTTAGAAAAGGTATTTATACCCTATACCACTATGTGGTTTGGGTATAATGACATTGTGCTGCTGTTTGTAACAACCAAAAATATTTGACCTACACCCATCTTTAATTATACCGATCGAATCAGAATCACTATCTGATTCGATTTAACGATGTCCGTCCGTCCGTCCGTCCGTCTGTGTTTCCATGTAAAGCTTGTAATCAAACTGCAGGTCGCAAATATGAATATATTTTGACGAAATTTGGTATTTAATCTTTTATCGGCCATGGAATGGATGCTATTGAAATTGGTGAGAAGCGGTCGATGTTCAGACCTAGCCCCCATACAAATGACCCCTATAAAATCAACATATATTGCCATAAAATCCAAATTATCATACAAATCTTAGTCAAATTGGGTTTGTATATATTTATTACATCCATTAATCAGTAGTCCAAAAATGATCCCTATTGGACAACTCTTAGTCATATGCCCCATATAGAGCTGCTTCCCGATCTTCACTTAAATCTATCAAAAAACAAAAATATTGCACTGATTCTTCTCAAATGTTGTTTGTATATATTTTTGCAAAATACAAGAGACTTTACCAAACATGGTCAGGATCGGTCCATTTTTGGGCCTAGTCCCCATATAGATATAGCATCCGATATGAACTTTTTCATATCTGCAGCCGAAAAAATTAATAAAAATCCCACTCAAATTTGGTTTATGCTTATTTTATATATCCAGTTAGTTGGGCCTGAGAGATAGGGTCTCTAAACGCATGGTATAGGGTATCGTATAGTCAGTCTAGACCGACTATAATTTTCTTGCTTGTTTTTTTTTAGAAAATGTACTTCTTTTGGAAATGATACTTTATTAAGAAAAGTTACTTTATTAAGAAAAGTTACTTTTTTAAGAAAATTTACTTTTTTAAGATGTACTTTTTTAAGAAAATATATTTTTTTTTAGAAAAGTTACTTTTTAAAACAATTTTTCTTAACAAAAGTTCTTTCCTTAAAAGAGTATATTTTCTTAACAAAGTACCTTCTCTTAAAAAAATAAATTTTCTTATAAAAATTACCTCTTGTTAAAAAAATACCTTCTTTCAAAAAGCATATTTTCTTAAAATGGTACCTTCTTTTAAAAAATTACATTTTCTTAAAAAAGTAATTTTTCTTAAAAAAAGTACCTTTTCTTAAAAGAGTACTTTTTCTCAAATAACTTTTCTTAAGTACATTTTCTTAAAAAAGTAATTGTTCGTAAAAAAGTACCTTTTCTTTAAAGATTACTTTTTCTTACATAACTTCTCTTAAGAATGCTTAAAAATGTGCCTTTTATTAAAATATACCTTCGCTTTAAAAAGTACATTTTCTCAAAAAACTACCTTATCTTAAAAAGTATCTTATCCTAAAAAAGTACATTTTCTCAAAAAGTACATTTAAAAAAAAAATATTTTCTTAAAACTACCTTCTTTTTAAAAAGTACATTTTCTTAAAAAAATAAATTTTCTTAAAAAAGTACCTTTTCTTAAAAACGTATTTTTTTTAAACAGTTTCTTTTCTTAAATAAGTACATTTTCTTAAAAAAGCACCTTTTCTTAAAAAAGTACATTTTCTTAAATAAGTACATTTTCTTAAGAAAATACCTTGTCTTAAAAAAATACTTTTTCTTAAAATAGTACTTTTCTTAAATGAGTATCTTTTCTTAAAAAAATTAAAAAGTACCTTTAATTAAACAAGTACCTATTCTTAAATAAGTACATTTTTTTTAAAAAGTAAATTTTCTTAAAAAAATACTTTTTCTTAAAAAAGTAACTTTTCTTAAAAAATTACCTTTTCTTAAACAAGTACATTTTCTTAAAAAAGTACCTTCTTTTAAACAGTTTCTTTTCTTAAAAAGTACTGTTTCTCAAAAGAGTACCTTTACTTAAAAAGTACTTTTTCTCAAAAAAGTACCCTTTCCCAAAAAAGTGTATTTCCGTAAAAATTGCATTTTCTTAAAAAGGTACCTTCTCCTTAAAAAAATTTTTTTTGTGAAAGAAGTACTTTTTTAAATAAGATACATTTTCTTGAAGAAGGTACCTTTTCTTATTTGTTGTAATCGGACGCTAAAATGGGAAATATATATGGAAGCTTAGGCCCGTATTCTATAACTTACAATACGGGTATAAACTTTTCTGTAATCTATAAAACGGTCAATTACTTTGTATAGCTTTTAATGTTTTAATCGAATTAATAAAATTAACTTTAGGTATATATATATATCGCTCTAAAGAGTGAGTTTACCTTAGACCATTCGGTGGCATAATCACATATCTTCCTATTGAGTTTCAGTTCGGGACAACCATGCATGGCTCTAAATTTGTTATGGCTTTCCAAGCAATCCAATTCAAAATCTGTCCAATTTTTGGTGTCTCTAGGGCGGGGCGTAGGTCTTGAAGAATTCGCTGGAGGATTCTTATCAATTGATTCTCTTACCGGCTCTATTTGATTTGTTATCTTCAAAGTGTTGTCTTCCAGGAGTCGTGGGACATTCGCTAAATATTGATCCGCTACATTACCTGATGGATTATAATTACACACGATCCAAATGGTGTTACCTCTGTCAGTGGTATTAAAATTTTGTATTAAAAATATTATTAGAATATTTGGACGTAGGATAAATATACCTCACGGCCACACCCACTCCTAGTTTTTTTGTAGATCTCCAAACAACTTGTGTAAAATGACCGACGTTTGAAGGCACATCTGATCTATTGAAATTGTAATTTGTTATTTCATCATACCACTTTTTCACACATGATTCCGGTTGGAAAGACGAGCCTACAAATTGAGCTATGTTTTCACCATATTCGATGTTGTCACGGTATTGTACTAAATTATTATTGGCCAAATGCTAGAAGAAAAAATATATTTATTGGTATTTGTTATACAGCAGATGCTCAAGTGGCAAAATTTAAGATATTTTATACAATATTTTAATTAACAACTGATTAAAATTCTTCTGTATATTCTTATTTTAATCATATTACTAATAGTTAATAAAGCCTTGGTTAAAAATAAAGCTTACTATTAGCTTTCGTTTTGCCCTAGTTACTATCGATAGTTTATCTATGCGTAAAAATTTTATATTAATTGATTAGAGCTTAGGTGATCCTGTTGCGAGGTAATTGACTCTCTTAAAAATATTATATACTAGAATCTCGTCTTTTAGATATTGTTTAAGCTTTCCAATGCTGTAAATTATGTTAGCATTTGATTTGTAATTTCTGACATATTAGCCATAGTTCTAATGAACGCTGTTGTAGTTACTCGTATTTAAAACAAGTAGGAATCTTTGATACCCTACTAGTTGTTAGGCATCTAATTCACCCGTTGAAAGTTACACAAATTCTTATTTATGAAAATGTACTTTTCAAGAAAAGTGTAGTGTATGCATGATATATGTAGCTTGTAAGTTAATGTAAACAAATAACAACATACATACACACAATACCGTTTTTAAGTGGTAGAGTTTTTTTCTTTTATAATTAATTTTATAACTAATATCATTTATATGCGGCCAGTGCAATTGACACTATTAATGCACTTGTGTTAATGTTAATTTTATTTGAGTACCTATTTTGCCGCACATGCAGTTTCTATTTGAATAACACTTGTTACTTAAATTGAGTAAATTGGAATAAATATAGAAAATTCCAAATGAAACCTAGCATGCAAAACGTTTAATGTATATTGGATTAGAAAGATCACTGAATGTCAAGTCTGTCACTATAGAATTAGCCATTGGGTTAACTTTAAGTTACTGAGTGACAATTTAAAAGACAATTTAAAAAAAAAAGAGAGAAATCAGTAATTAGCGTCTTTGTTTTGATTTCCGACATTACAAAAATTACTTTTTTAAGAAGATTCACATTTTTAAGGATACAATTTTTTTAAAAAAGGTAATTTTTAAGAAAAGATATTTTTTTTAAAAAGTACTTTTTTGAGAAAATGTGAAGTCTTAATGAAAGGTTCGTTTTAACAAAAGGTATTTTTTTTTAAGAAAATATACTTTTTTAAGAAAGGAAAATGTATTTTTTTAAAGAGACTGTCTTTTCTAATAAAATCTACTTTATTGAGGAAAAGGTACCGTTTTAAGAAATTGTATTTTTTTTTAAAGAAAATTTAATTTTTTTAGGAAAAGGTACTTTTTAAGAAAAGGCACTTTTTCAAGAAAAAATTTTTTTGGAAAGGTACTTTTTTAAGATATGGTACTTTTTTGGAAAAGAGATACACTTTTAAGAACATATATTTTTTAAGAGAAGTTACTTTTTTAAGAGAAGTTGTTTTAAGAAAAGGTACTTTTTATGGGAAGGTATTTTTTTTTTTTAAATAAGGTACTTTTTGAGAAAAGTTATTATATAAGGATATGATTTTTTAAAGAAAATTTACTCTTGTAACGAAAAATACTTTTAAAGAAAGTGTACTTTTTTAAAGAAAATGTTCTTTTTAAGAAACTGTATTTTTTAAGAAAATGTGCTTTTTAAGAAAATATTGTTTTTTAATAAAACGTACTTTTTAAGAAACGGTACATTTTTAACTGAATGTACTCCTTACGAAATGGTACTTTTAATGAAAATGTACTTTTTTAAGAAAAGGAACTTTAAAAAAATGGTACTTAAAAAAGATAGCCAGGTGTGGTACTTTTTCAAGCAAAGTTACTTTTTAAGAATATGTACATTCGAAGAGTAACTGGCCGAAAAGGAAGTAAAACCAGATATATATAATAGAAATAAAAAACCTTGTCCTATTTAACTAAATTAAAAAATGAACAATTAAGAAAATTATAGTCAGTCTAGACCTCTCTAGAGACCCTCTCTCTTAGGTCCAAAAATTAGATATAGAAAATTTGCGTGGCATTGTTAATATTTTTTTTGCCTTCGAATATGAAAAAGTTCATATCGGATGTTATATTTATATGGGGACTAGGTCGAAAAAGGGAACGATCCTGACCATATTTGGTGAGGTCACTTATTTTTCGAAAAAATAGCTACAATCCAAATTTGACAGAAGTATGTGCAATACAGTAGCGCCGCTTAAGTGCGCAACGCAAAATGCACAGTTTTTTGCGCACTAAAGCGGGGAACCGTTTAAACGGAACCCCTGATAAATGCGCATGTAACGCATTTAAAAAACCTCGCATAAATGCGTCAATACTCATTAAAACGATTTTTTTTGAAACAAAAAACAATTCATTCTATTTACAGATGTTATTGAACAAGCATATTTATGACACAAATCACTTATACTTTTTTTTGTAGAATCCTTTATTAATTGTATTTTTTCTTTTAAAGTTAAAGTTTTGTTTTTTATTCCACTCATATTTCACTTTTGATGTGTAAACATCTATACGCGCAGGGGGGTAAATTTCTATTTCACAATACAATTACAAAAACAGCGTAACATGTGAGCTCACATGCTACGCTGTGAGACGTAAGACAAATCCATGTGACTTATGATTGTATTGGTGAAAAAATTATGATATAAAATTTTTTCAGCTAATTCCACAACCCTTTATTGAAAAACGACAAAAATTTCATAATATTGACGTATAACATATACATAATTCAACAACCCCACAAGTATAACCAGAGTCTCTGCAGTTGTTTGCTATAAGTGATACATAGATGCCTCTTTCTGTTTGATTTTAAAAAGGTGAAATAAAAAATCTCTAATTACGCCGTATTCATAATCAAATTCTAGCAGTTGGCTAACTTTTTTTCGTACAAATTTTTAAATTTTCGTATGAAAAAAGTTGGCTAACTTTTTTTCATAAAAATTTTGAAATTTTCGTATGAAAAAAAGTTAGCCAACTGCTAGAATTTGATTAAGAATACGGGCGTAGATGTTTACACATCTGCCCTGTGATCGGACTCACATGTTTTTTTATAGTTTTTTCTTTTAGAGAATGTTTTTAATGTTCATTAAATTAGCTTTCTATTTGCTTGTTAAATGAATTAACAACAGAATTTATATTTTTGCTGTTGCCCAAATTTCCCTTTAAAAGCAAATGTGGAGAATTTTGTTTAATTATTTCCACTGTTTCTTTTATTTTGAAAATTTGGTTGCCACGTTTTTGGAAAAAGTGGATTTCTGTTTTTCAAGAACGCCTTGCCAGGCATAAGAAACGATTTTTCGCATTTAGGAGAATGTTTTTCTTAAGATTAAATTATTTAAGACAGTCGAATTTGACTCATTTAAACGGGGAACGCATTTTAGCGGGACCTATTTAAACGGGATTAAGTTAATATAATTTGTATGGATTTTTCTGTTGCCAGCACCTTTTGCGCATTAAAACGGGGAACGCATTTAAGCGGGGTGCATTTAAGCGGGAACTACTGTATTTTTATTATTTGATAGATTTAATTGAAGTTCGGGAATCAGCTTCATATGGGGGTTTTTTTAGGACTACTGATTCATATATGTAATCAACACACCCAAAACCAAATTTACCGAAATCTATACGAATATTTGGATATTGTGGCAATTTAAGTCGATCTCAGGAACCGATTTTCACCAACTTTAATTGCGTTCATCTTATGGCCGATAGAAGCTTATATGCTAAATTTCATCAAAATATATTCATACATATTCATAACTTTACATGGGCACACAGACGGACAGACATACGGGCGGTCGGACGGACGGACATCGCAAAATCGACTCAGAAAGTGATTCTGCGTCGATCGGTATAATAAAAGATGACTGTAGGTCAAATATTTTTGTTAGTTATAAATATCAGCACAAAGTCATTATACCCTGACTCCATAGTGGTATAGGGTATAAAAAGGAAGTCGGAAAACTGACTTCTAAATACAAGAAAGACATAACAGTTGATCTGTATGAATAACTAATTACTTTGAAAGTTTGCTTAAAATCTGGAATTCAAATAACTTACTCCATTAAGGAACTAATGGTATTATTAGTAATAAAATTCAATAGCCTTGCATCCAGCTTTCCGGAAGTAATAACAGCATGTTTCTTATTTTTGACCCTTCCAGTTACAACTGCAACAGCTGTAAGAAGCTTTCGAAATCAGCACTGACTAAAAATTATCTTAGGACGTCAGTAGGACAAGAACGACTATCAGACTTGTCAGTATTGTGTATGGAGGCAGAAAATCTCGAAAAACTAAAATCGTGTTCAGCTATGAATGATTTAATAAATAACTTTGAAGTATATGTATATTTGAATTAACTGTAATTATATATAATCAATAAATATTAATTTTATTCAATGCGAGCGTTTTTCATACTTTTTTGCAAAAAATCTTTATCACCCATTTGAGTTTCGCTGCAATTGGGTGGAAGGGCCCCCAATAAATTCTGATATAGTGGCAAGCTACGCCACTGATTATCCCGCATCCAATTAACCGGAACACGTAGTTAGTATTAGTATTTTTTTTGCCTTTTCTCTTTCACAAGAGATATCCTCTTTTGTTATAATTTAGGGATTCATAGAAAGTAAATTTCAATGAACTGATGTATAAAAAAAATTGTTTTCTGGTACATAATTTGAAAATAAATAAACGAGAAACCTAAAAAAAAATAATAAAATCAATCGAACTTCCAGCAAAATTTCTTGTTTTACTGAAAATATTCAATTATCCGGAATATTCAATTATACAGAATGTGCTCATCACCACCATTAATGCATTTGATTTCAAGTAAACTTTAGATTTTTACTTTTTTTTGAACAATGACCTATATTTTATATAGGTCGACTCATATTTAACATATTCATTTAACGATAAAAATAAATGCACAGTTGCCATCGTCAGTAAAAACAATACTTGTAAGTTACACAAGTGCAAACGAAACTTCTGTGTAACTGGCTACCGGAAACCATGATAATATTTTGAATTTTTACACAACATTCAATTTGATATCTAAAGTGAATTATTAGTTGTGTTCGTGTACATGCTACAACTTAGTATTCTTTATCACTTTAATCACTTTTACGACTTTTACGAATAAAATCAAACTATAGTAAAATTTGCAATGAATTTAAAAGAGAATCCATATGTTTTTACTAAATTTTTACTACAAAATGCCGAATAAATTTATTCATGCAAATTCATACTTATTTTAAAATTAGTATTAAATGAAATTTAATATTTTTTAATTAAAAAACAAACAAGTCTAGACCGACTATACGATATCTTTTTTATACAAATTTTGAAATTTTCGTATGAAAAAAAGTTAGCCAACTGCTAGAATTTGATTATGAATACGGGCGCTTATATCTTAGGTCCATCTAATTAGATATAGAAAATAAATTAGTTTTTTTTCCCTTTGGATATTAAAAAGTTCATATCGGATGCTATATTTATATGGCGACTAGGTCGAAAAATGGACCGATTCCGACCATATTTGGCAAGGTCACTTATTTTTTTCAAAAACGTATACAAACCAATTTGAGAGAAATCTGTGCAATATTTTTTTTTGATAGATTTAAGTGAAGATCGGGAATCAACTTCATATGGGAGCTATGACTAAGAACTGTCCTATAGGGTTTATTTTTGGACTACTGACAAATGGATATAAAAAACATACACGAACCCAATATAGCCCAGATCTTTATGATAATTTGGATATTATGGAAATTTCGATCTTATAGGGGTAATTTATATGGGACCTTGGTCTGAACATGAAAAGATTTTCACTAATTTCAATAATGTTCATCCCATGGTAAATAGAAAGTTATATGCTAAATTTAATAAAAATATATTCATATTTGCGATCTATAGTTTGATTACAAGGTTTTCATGGACACACAAACGGAAGGACAGACGGACGGACATCGCTAAATCGACTCATAAAGTGATTCAGAGTCGATCGGTATAATAAAAGATGGGTCTAGGTCAAATATTTTTGGTAGTTATAAACATCAGATCAAAGTAATTAAAACAAGACCACATAGCGGTATAGGATATAGCAATTTTACAACACACAGAAAACGGGGGGTCTAACCATCGCATTCTTTATCAAAATTTTGCGATGGAAATTATTTATTTGCCGAAATAAAATACTAAGAATAATTTTACTCTGCCACAGTTTATGAATTATGGCCTCTATTTAAAAGTAAAAGTGAAATGAGGTCTCAAGCTTGTCCGTCTTTTTGATGTGTAAACATCTATACGCGCGGGGGGTAAATTTCTATTTCACAATACAATCACAAAACAAGTAAGAAAATTATAGTCCGTCTAGACCGACTATACGATACCCTATACCATGCGTTTAGATACCCTATCTCTCAGGCCCAACTAACTGGATATAGAAAATAAGCAAAAACCAAATTTGAGTGGGATTTTTATTAATTTTTTTGGCTGCAGATATGAAAAAGTTTATATCGGATGCTATATCTATATAGGGACTATGTCCAAAAATGGACCGATCCTGATCATGTTTGGTAAAGTCTCTTGTATTTTGCAAAAATATATACAAACAAAATTTGAGAAGAATCAGTCCAATATTTTTGTTTTTTGATAGATTTAAGTGAAGATTGGGAAGCAGCTCTATATGGGGCCTATGACTGAGAGTTGTCCAATAGGGATCATTTTTGGACTATTGATTAATGGATGTAATAAATACATACAAACCCAATTTGACTAAGATTTATATGATAATTTGGATCTTATGGCAATTTAAGTCGATTTCATAGGGGTCATTTGTATGGGGGCTAGGTCTGAACATAGACCGATTCCGACCAATTTCTATAGCGTTGATCCTATGGCCGATAAAAGCTTGTACACCAAATCTCATCAAAATATATTCATATTTGCGACCTGCAGTTTGATGACAAACTTTACATGGACACACAGACATACGGACGGACATTGCTAAATCGACTCAGAAAGTGATTCTGAGTCGATCGGTATAATAAAAGATGGGTCTAGGTCAAATATTTTTGGTAGTTACAAACAGCAGCACAAAGTCATTATACCCAAACCACATAGTGGTATAGGGTATAAAAATGAAAAATGAGAAATGAAAAATAAAAAAAGAAAAATCAAAAATGGAAAATGAAAAATGGAAAATGAAAAATGAAAAATAAAAAATGAAAATGAAAATGAGAAATGAAAATCAAAATTGAAAAATAAAAAATGAAAATTAGAAAATGAAAAATAAAAAATAAAAAATGAAAAATTAAAAATGAAAAATGAAAAACAAAAAATGAAAAATAAAACATGAAAAATGAAAAATGAAAAATGAAAAAAAAAAAATGAAAAATGAAAATGAAAATTGAAAAATAAAAAATTAAAAATAAAAATTAAAAATAAAAAATTAAAAATAAAAAATTAAAAATAAAAAATGAAAAATAAAAAATGAAAAACGAAAAATAAAAAATAAAAAAAAAAATTAACCAGTTGAAATAATAATAAATATTTTTATATTAGCAGAGCCCCTGCAGCTGATACATAGATGACGCTTTCTGTTTGATTTTAAAAAAGTGCCACAAAAGCATCTTTAACAAGTAAGAAAATTATTATATGATACCCTATATCATGCGTTTAGGGACCCTATCTCATAGGCCCAACAAACTGGACATGGAAAATAAGCATAAACCAAATTTGAGTGGGATTATTATTAATTTTTTTGGCCGCAGATATGAAAAAGTTCATATCGGATGCTATATCTATATGGGGACTAGGCCCAAAAATGGACCGATCCTGACCATGTTTGGTAAGGTCTCTTGTATTTTACAAAAATATATACAAACAAAATTTGAGAAGAATCAATGCAATATTTTTGTTTTTTGATAGATTTAAGTGAAGATCGGGAAGCAGCTCTATATGGGGCCCATGACTAAGAGTTGTCCCATAGAGATCATTTTTGGACTACCGATTAATGGATGTAATAAACACATACAAACCCAATTTGAATAAGATTTATATGATAATTTGGATCTTATGGCAATTTAAGTCGATTTCATAGGGGACATTTGCATGGGGGCTAGGTCTGAACGTGGGCCGAATTTCACCAATTCCAATAGGGTTCATCCTATGGCCGATGAAAACTTATATACCAAATTTCATCAAAATATATTCACATTTGCGACCTGTAGTTTGATTACAAGCTTTACATGGACACACAGACGGACGGACGTACATTGCTAAATCGACTCAGAAAGTGATTCTAAATCGATCGGTTTAATAAAAGATGGGTCTAGGTCAAATATTTTTGGTAGTTAGAAACAGCAGCACAAAGTCATTATACCCAAACCACATAGTGGTATAGGGTATAAAAATGAAAAATGAGAAATAAAAAAAGAAAAATCAAAAATGGAAAATGAAAAATGAAAAATAAAAAATAAAAAGAAAATGAAAATGAAAATGAGAAATGAAAATGAAAATGAAAATTGAAAAACAAAAAATGAAAAATAGAAAATGAAAAATGAAAAACAAAAAATGAAAAATAAACAAGAAAATTATAGTCGGTCTAGACCGACTATATGATACCCTATACCATGGTTTAGAGACCCTATCTTTTGGTCCAACTACTTCGATATAGAAAATAAGCATAAACCAAATTTGAGTGGGATTTTTATTAATTTTTTTGGCTGCAGATATGAAAAAGTTCATATCGGATGCTATATCTATAAAGGGACTAGGTCCAAAAATGGACCGATCCTGATCATGTTAGGTAAAGTCTCTTGTATTTTGCAAAAATATGTACAAACAAAATTTGAGAAGAATCAGTGCAATATTTTTGTTTTTTAATAGATTTAAGTGAAGATCGGGAAGCAGCTCTATATGGGGTCAAAGGGATCATTTTTGGACTACTCATTAGTGGATGTAATGAACGCATACAAACCCAATTTGAGTAAGATCTATATGACAATTTGGATCTTATGCCAATTTATGTCGATTTCATATGGGTAATTTGTATGGGGGCTAGGTCTAAACATGGACCGATTCTCACCAATTTCAATAGCGTCCATCCCACGGCCGATAAAAGCTTATATACCAAATTTCATCAAAATATGTTCATATTTGCGACCTGCAGTTTGATTACAAGCTTTACATGGACACACAGACGGACGGACGGACATTGTTAAATCAACTCAGAAAGTGATTCTGATTCGATCGGTATAATTAAAGATGGGTCTAGGTCAAATAATTTTGGTTGTTACAAACAGCAGCACAAAGTCATTATACCCAAACCACATAGTGGTATAGGGTATAAAAATGGAAAATGAAAAATAAAAAATGAAAAATGAAAAATGAAAATGAAAATTGAAAAATAAAAAAATTAAAAATAAAAAATTAAAAATAAAAAATTAAAAATAAAAAATAAAAAATTAAAAATAAAAAATTAAAAATAAAAAATTAAAAATAAAAAATGAAAAACGAAAAATAAACAATTAGCCAGTTGAAATAATAATAAATATTTTTATATTAGCAGAGCCCCTGAGGCTGATACATAGATGACGCTTTCTATTTGATTTTAAAAAAGTGCCACAAAAGTACCTTTAATTACAAGGTGTTTACACATCTACCCTGTGATCGGACTCACATGATTTTTTTAAATAATAAACTACGGAATTTCTATATATTTTACTCAATATCAAATGCGGCATTCCCAAACGAATTGTGATAACGTTAACAACCGAAATTTTGAGTTGATTCCAATGACAATTCTGTTGTCTTAACAGTCAATATTTTATCTTAATTGAAAATTGTAAATTGCTATAAAATTTGGATAGATGCAATCGAAAATCCAATTGTTAAACTTTAGAACATTTCCGCAGGTTAATTTTTTTCTTTGAGTGTATATTTACCCAAATTCCGTTTATGTTACTTTTTGAGACTACATTTATTTTATACCTTTTTTTTCTTTTTACTATATAAAAAGTACACGAACACAACTATTATTTTAGAAAGACATTAATAGACACTGAACATTTGTCATTTATTTGACTTGTGGCCATAAAATTAAATTAATAATTTCAGCGCTTAGTATTCATGAAGCGTCTCTTTTTTTTGCCAAAGTTGTAAAACATGAAGTATTATTATTTCATTGGACTCTTATTTTAATTATATTTTTTTTTTAAAAACAGATATTTACATTGGCCCATTCTGCAGCGAAGGCATTTAATTTCTTGCTTAATTTTAAGGGCTGCACACCATGTTTGGCCCGATATATATTATGGGCATCTAAAAATTCGTTTTGCCATTTTTTAAACTGTATTCGATCATCTTTCGGTGGCTGTTTAACAGACTGCTTTTGCTGGATAAAGCACTGCGTTCGTATTGTTTTTGTCGTATTATTTTCGTGATGTATGACAATGCTTTGAGTTGTTGATTGATAGGAGGTCGATACATGATTGGAAGGTGGACGATATACTTCATTATCCTCAGCATCAGCTGTTCTACGCTTAAAACACCACGAAAACATTTAATTTTCTTTTTTATATAAGGAAACAACACGATTTGAATTAAGAATAATTTTTGTTTTCACTTTTATTTTGTTTGTTTTCTTTTTTGAAATAAATCTTTACATTTTTATTCAAAATTTTGTTGTTTTTTGTTTAAATTCTTTTTTATAACTGACATTTAAACGTCTTGTTACTTTCAATTTCAGTATTTTCATATAATAATCTGCTTTTGTACTGGACTGAAAAGCACTTCGTATTAATCATGTTTAACTGATAAGAAGTACATTATTTTTAGTTTAACTCTACACCATACAATCGTAATGGGTGTTTTGGGTGAATGTTGTGGTTTGAAATCACATAAAATCCATGACTAAATTTATTATAAATATAATTTTTTTTTTTAATTTTATATTAAAGCTGCTAAAGTCCGATATAGAATTAAAGTTTTTTTTAAATAATAAAAACGCACAACTCGAATTTATTTAAGTTATCTTAAAGTCGTTGTTGCTTCACTGAACTCTTCTTCTTTATTCTCATTATTTTTGCTGGTAGCGATATTAATTTATTTTCAGTATTCGCATATGTTATTGGTGTTTTTGTGTGTCTGCCGGCTTACTCGCGTGTAAACACAAATATTACTCGTATTATAATATTTACTTAAGCGTAGCATTTCAAAACTATGAAGGAAATTCTTTATTTGATATTATTTTGTGATTCATTAATGTTCTTTTTTTTTATTATCAATTTAAAGTTAAATAATTGTCAGCTGTTTCTCTTTATTAAGTTCTGGACAACAATGGTGCTTTACAAATTGAAACACTGTTTTCCAACATGCGCTATGGATGACGAGTGTGTGTGAACTTATGAGAGATTTCTATTGAAATACAATATTTTTATACCCTGCACCACTATGTTGTGAGGGGTATTATGAGTTTCTGCTGATGTTTGTAACTAACAAAAATATTTAACCTTGACCCGACCTTTTATTATACCGATCGACTCAGAATCACTTTCAGAATCACTTTCTGAGTCGATTTAGCGATGTCCGTCCATCCGTCCGTTCGTCTGTCTGTCTGTCTGTCTGTATTGATGAAATTTGATATATAACTTTTTATCGTTCATAGAAAGAATGCTATTGGAATTTGAGAACATCAGTGAATGTTCAGACCCGAATCCCATACATATAACCCCTATCAGATCGACTAAAGGTACAGATTATCATATCGATAAAATTTGGTATATGTGTATCTACGATACCTTCTAATCAGTAGTCTAAAAATAAAGTCTGTAGTTCCATTTTAGTCATAGTCCCCACACAAAGCTGATTCCCGATCTGCACTTAAATCTACCAAAAAAACAAAAATAGTGCATGGTTTTTTTAATTTGGTTTATTTATGTCTTTAGAAAAAGTAAATGGTCATGATCGGTCCCTTTTTTTGGCCTAGTCCACATATAAATGTAACATCAGGCATGAACTATTTCATGTCTACACGCCACAAATTAATTTCAATAGCACTAAAATTTGATTTATGCTTTTTTTCCTTGTCCAGTTATAGCCTAAACAAAATTGGATGCAAGGCTCCTTTATCGAAACGTGTGGTATAGGTAGGGTATTGTTTAGGCTGTCTAGACCAACTATAATTTTCGTAATTGTTTCTTTTTATTTTGTTAAGCAGTATTTATAATTTAACCCTTTTCTGACCTTTTCTAAAGCGTTGCAATATTTTTGATGGAACTTTCAGCATTTGGTTCTTTTAGTTCCATTAGGAAAATTTTAAAGCTTCAGATATCATCGAATTTTGTGATATTCTATTTTCTGGTAAATTCGAATAATCGAATGATTTCTATATTGAGCCTATCTGCTTCTCTGATTTGCTGATTGTGTAACGTTGTAAGAAGACGTAATACTTTTTGGATTTCAATAAAATCGAAAACTAACCGTCGTAGAGCCCTATTTAGAAAGCCTCATCCGAACTTTGGACGAACTATTTTTAGAATTGCCAGATCGGAGAACTTTGACAGAGAACATATTTCTCAAAAACTAAATGTCGTTGTAGACCAAAAATATTGTCATATTGCCCCCTCTACGCAACACCTCATCCGAATTTTGGACATATTTTTTTTTAAGTTTTTCATATTGAAAAGCCTAAAATTTCGGAGGAACTTAAAAGCGCTTATATCTTGAGAACTAATCGTTATACAGCAAAATGGCTTGTACTATGTGAATAAGGCTATTATTTATTTTATGGTTGCCAGATCGAAAAGCGTAAACTTTTGGCGAAGAACATAAAGCGCTTTATCTCAAAAACTAAGGGTCGTACCGCAAAATGGTGCCGATTTTGGTTCGTAGCTCCAGTCCCAATATATGGGTTGTTATTATTGTTTTTTGGTTTGCCAGATCCAAAAACCCATAATTTTTCCGGGAACATAATATCGCTTACACCTTGAAAGCGAACTATTTTCAGGATCTTCAGATCGAAAAACATAAAATTTTGAAGGGAGATATAAAATTGCGCATATTTCGAGAGCTAAGTGTGCCAGAGAAAAATGGTTGGCATTTTGGGCCTTAGCTACAATAACCCATACTAGCATAGCCTAATAATTGAAATTTGAGTCCCAATATGTATATGGGTTGTTATAATTGTTTTTTGGTTTGCCAGATCCAAAAACCTAAAATTTTTCCGGGAACATAATATCGCTTATACCTTGAAAGCGAACTATTTTCAGGATCTTCAGATCGAAAAACATAAAATTTTGAAGGGAGATATAAAATTGCGCATATTTCGAGAACTAAGTGTGCCAGAGAAAAATGTTTGGCAATTTGGGCCTTAGCTACAATAATCCATACTAGCAGAGCCTAATAATTGAAATTTGAGTGCAAATTCTGTTAAATTTTATTTTTTCATTCAATTCTATGTTTTTTTTTCAATCTATATATCGAGGGTTTATATTCAAAAAGTGTTATCTGCTTTAACAAAATTTTTGAGGAGAGTGAGAAACATCAATTTATTAATTTGATCTAAAAGTAACCATCGATCGGTTGTGTAAAATATCTATTAAGAATTAATCCTGCTATTGATGTTGAAAATTAAAATCATTATTAAAGATAAATTAAGTAATTAAATTAATAAATTATATTTTAAATTGCAGATAGCTCTTTTTGAATATAAATCATCGATATAAAAAAAATTTATGAATATTTAAATAAAATTCATTAAATTGTGAAATTTTAAATAAAATTCATTAAATATCATTATAAAAATTTGTTAAACACACAGAAGATATATAAATGGGTTTGTTAACAAATAATTTTATAAGAGCCTAAAGGTATGCTAATCAATTTTAGCCAATTCACAATTCAGCACAGGGCTTTTGATATACAATTTTTGCAAACACATTCACAAATTTAATAAACATAAACACAGTATTGTATAGTTTTATGTGTTTTATGTGTGTGTTAGTAGCAACTATTACTCCAAAAAAAAATGTACCAGATGATGCACATCTGTAAAGATGCTGCACATGTACAAAGTAGTATCTTTCAGATGGTAAATTTTTTCTCAAAATCGATTGATAACTAAATGTGTAGAAGAGGTCACAAGAAATCGCCTTTTCTGTTATTATTATAAATTAATTGAGCTGTTACTAGTGTTAAGGTTGCCAGATTCGCTATATTTTAAAACCTAACACAGATAAAGCAAAATAGCTGAATAAAGTATCTTTTCTTAAAAAATTATTTTGAAAATTTCTAAAAGGGTCATTAGAGGTGCGTATTAACAATTAACAGTAAGTGCCCAAATTATGAACCAGAATTCATTGAATTTCTCTTGTGAAAGAGAAAAAAGCCAAAAAATTTAAAAAATTTAGAGTGTTCTGGTTAATTGATATTTATTGAATTTTGTTAGTGAAATACTTAAAAACAGGTAAGCCAGACAAGAGCAAAACTTAACAATATTGCCTAAAGCAACATCCGGTCTTATAACCTGAACCTTTGGCTTTTAATAATTTACATTTTTATCTGTCTTAATATTTTTGTTGTTGTTATTTTTGGTATTTTGTTGGTTTCACATCAACTTTTGAATTTTAACAAACTATATTTTTGTATTTCTTAACATCTTTCTTTTGCTGTTGTATATTTTTGGTTATTTTTTGGGTTCACATCAACTGATAGGTTATTCACAAAACCTCATATACATACTTATGTATACTCTTAGATAAGAGAAATAATTAGAGTAACACATAAAAACTACAGCAGAGAAAAATCAGTATAAATTTTTTATTTGTTGAACTCAATTGCAACAACAAATAGAACAGCAGAAATACAGGCAAAAAGCAACGCACAAATAGTAACCCGGAGAACAACGACGTAATATCTTGCTATTGGAACAAAATTTCAAAGTATTTTCATTGTTCTTATAATCATGTCACAGTTAAAATTAACTAGTGGTTTTTCAACAGCGTTTTGCTCCAAAAATTATCGTTGCATGGAACCCTTTAAAGATCAGTCACTTTATGATTATTATTGCTTCGTTAATCAGCGATGCCAACGGCACTTAATTCGAATAAAACTAAAAGCGCTAAAAAGCGTTAGTTATATCTTTAAAAAAAATATTTTATTTGTCTTCTTATTAAAAAAAAAAAAAAACTTTCATTTGAGTTCATTTAGTATGTGATGATACTTTTTAAAATATTTTGTTAGAAATGTTTTATTTTAACCCTGGACGTTACTGTTCGTCGAATCGACGAAGCCCATTTACTCTTTATCATATAAACCAAAAAAAGGGGGCCAAATTCGTATCGAATTTTAAGACTGAAAAAGAATTTTTATTTTTATATTTTATTTTTTTCTTTATTTTTTAATAAAAGGTTTAACTAAAAAAATTTTTTGTTTATATTTTACTTCAAAAATCGTTCAGCTAGAAATTTTTTGAAAAAATTGTTCGTCGATTCGACGAAGAGTAACTTTAATGTACTAAAATGAAGAGTAACCTTCCAGGGTTAAATAAGAATGTATCGTATTCGAATTCGTTTTCAACATATTTTTTTTTTAAGTTTCGAGTGAATTAACTTTAGCAGAAATATTTGAGGAATTTTATAATAAGCAAAACATGGGTTGTATTTAATATTTTTGTACATAACGCTTTATTTAAAATAAAAAGAACTATTTCCTAAAAAAAACCTCTAATAAATTACAGAGAAAATATACATAAATTTAATTTTAATATTGTACTTCAAGTGAACATTAAAAAAAAAATATATAAATTTACAAAAAAACCGACCCCCCTAAATTTTTCATCCCCGGTATTTTTTCCTATCTTCTTCTAACAACGTTTAAAATTTTATGAAATTTTAAGATATTGCCCCCACAGCTCCTAAGAAGACCCTATACGGGTCAAGTGTCTGACTGACTCCCATTAGATTTCTACCCCAAACATTTTTTAGAACATACACACCCTTTCTCGCTCTAATCATTAAGGGGACCCATAAAAAATATACATTATAGAAGAAAAAGTCCCATTGTAAATAAAACAAATATATAAATTTTGTATAAATGTTTTATTTCAGATTAGCGAAGTGTATTCATTCATTACAATCGAACCTAATTCATACTCTTAATATGCTTGGATAGCGATTTCATATAAAGTGGGAACGTGTAACAATGGACAGAAGATCTTTAGCTAAATTTATAAGTACAACACAACGATCATTGCACAATACCAAAATGGTAGACTGTTACAGTGGATATTATAGTAGCTTGACTGTGCACATCTAGCTTAAGTTACTGTAACCACAACATTCATAGTACAATGTAAACGGTGTTGATCGTGTTATTATTTTGTGTGAAATATGATCTTTTTATATTTCGATAGCCAAAAATGTTTTTGTAGGTAATGACGAATATGATTTATGCTACTTCCTACATTTTCTCGAAACATACCTGCCCCTTATCTCCACCACTTAAGCAGCTCCCACGAAAATACACTCAAACCTCATTTTATGTGATTAATTCGTTCCGCAAAAATCCGCATAAATTGAATTCGCATAAAATGATATACTACTAGTTCCATATAAAAACTAACGATTTATTCCTGAATTAAAAAAATCGCATAAATTCAAATCAAAACATTAAAATTCAAACAAAATAGCAAAAAAAAGTCAACAAAAAATTTTTTTAATTTATTTTTGTACATGCTATTATCTGAAAAAACAAATATTTTTAGCACAACATATGTACTTTGTTCACTTTTGCGATAAAAAACAATAAATCCACTTTTAAATATAGTATGTCTGTATTTCACCTACACGTAGAAACTAGCAATGCAATAAAATTACACGTGTGATATATGTACTATTACTTAAAAGGGATTTCCCCTAAATTGTAAATAAATTATGCAAGCGCACACACAAAGTTCGAAGCTGAGAATTGTTTTTTCTGGCCAAGACGTGCATCAGTGTTGCCAACTGCCTTAAATTAAAATGTGTAATAAGGACCAAAAAAAAAAAAAAAATTATAAAAATTAAAAACCGCATAAATTCGAATTTTCTTTAAATAAATTCGCATAAAACGAGGTTTGAGTGTATGTTGGTTTTATGAAATTGTTAAATTTGGCCCCTCAGCACCTAGGATGCCTCTAGATGGGTCAAATGTATGACTTAACATACTTACCTACTGTATCTCTTTCCTAAGGTGGGCTGCCATACAAAATGTAAAGTTTTCTATGAAATCGAGAAATTTGATTAGGGTTTTAATTTATTATGCAATTGTGACTTTTATTAAGCGTAAAAGTTTTTGTTTTTATACATAAAATTAATTTGTTTGTTTATGTCATGGGATGGAAAATTTTTCCGATTTGCACAAAAATATTTTTTCCTCCTCGTCACGGCATAATACTTTGCTATAATCGTCTAATAGATTTGCACCTTCTTTCGGCAGTCTTTGACAACACGAAGTATTTCTAGTGCTTGCTCTTGTTCGGATAAATTTCTACTAACAGACTTTGAATCGTTTGCTGAACTTCATTAGAGACCTGATGATATATCACTGTCCTATTCGACAATTTAACAACTTCGACCAAGAATTGATCATCATTCTATTCGGCACCACATCCCAAGCTTGTTTCAGTAAAATAATTGCATTTCGGATTGAATAGGATATCAAAAGATTATTTAATTTAACACATACAGCAACCAATTGAGGAAATAACTTACTTCTTTAAATAAGTTTGGTTAGTTTTATAAGATTTTGATCCATTTGCTGCAATGCTGGTATAACATTTGGCGGATAAAATTAAGAAGCTATGTTTCCATCATCGCTTTGCAGTTTCTCAATTGGAACATGAGCGGAGTAGTTATCAATTAGCAAAAGTGCCTTCAGATGCATTTTATTTTGTTCAGAAAAACTAATGACCTGTTAAAAGAAAAAAGTTTAAAATTAATTAAAACTTTAATTAATAAAAGATTCGAGATTCTTCCAAAAGTCTTATTAAATCTTTTAAAATCCTTTGGATCCAATAACCAAAAGCATTCATTTATGGGCCCCATCAGAATTTGTGTAAAGTAAGATTTGAATTTGTTATACCTTTAATGACTTTGTGATGACGTTAGTAAGTATCAAAAATATTTGACCTAGACTCATCTTTTATTAAATCGATCAACTCAAAATCACTTTCTGAGTCAATTTAATTGTAAGCAAACTACAGATCGAATATATTTGAATATATATATTGAATATATTTTGATGAAATTTAGTATATAAGTTTTCACCTGCCATAGCATGGATGCTACTGAAATTAGAGAAAATCGGTTCATGTTCAGTCCTAGTCGCCATACACATAACCCCTATGAGATCGACTTTAATTGCCATAATATTCAAATTATCATTTAGATCTTTGTCAAATTGGGTTTGTGTATGTCTAATACATCCATTTATCAATAGTCTAAAAAACCTATAGGAAAATTCTTAGTCATTTTCAAATTTTCATTTTCTCAAATTTGGTTTGTATATGTTTTTACAGAAAATAACTGACCTTATCAAATATTGTCAGGATCGGTGCATTTTTCGACCTAGTCCATATATATATATAACATCTGATATGAACTTTTTCATATCCGAAGCCAAAAAATTATTCCCTATATCTAATTAGTTGGGCCTGATAATTTTCTTACTTGTTTTTAACTCCCGCTTTTTATTTTACTAATCAAAAAGACCAAAATTGTTTTTTTAACTTTGAATAATATGGATGTCTCACTACTAGGCAAATCGATTAACTCCACCTTCAAATTAATGAATACTAAAAGATTCCAACGCTCGAAATTCGAGTGCAATTTCTAGGTAGCTTTATTTTTCAACTTAGCCAATTCACAAACCAACACTTCTATGGTTTATTATTATTGTGAATGAAGATAACAAACACATTAACAAATTTAATAAAACACACGTAGCATATGTATAATTTTATGTATGTGTTAGTAGAAATTTTAAATGCAATTTACTCAAAATAAAGGAAAAAATTTAAAAATTTGTAAACCTGCAAAACAGCTAAAACGATATACCTTTCATATAATATACGTTTGGTGAAAATCGGGATAAAACGGTAGAACAAAACATCGGTCACAAGAATTCACCTAGCCTATTAATATTATAGATATGTAAATATATTTAAAAAGTGCAATATGTAGAATGTACGAATCATACATCACATATGGCAACTCTTACAAAACTGAGAATAGTGGAAATTAGAAGAATAAATGCAAAAATATTTAATTGTTTGTTTGGACAGAGTTGTATCTTCTGAAATTAGTACAAAGTAAAAGCTGTATGGTATGAAAACTGATTCTTAACCACACTGCTCGTAGGCCTGACTTTAGGTGAGTGTGTTAAAGCGCTGACCAAAAAGTGAAAGTACGAGTGTATGTGAGATAGACGCAGGTTCAAACCTCACGGCCGCCCTAAGTAGAAAAATATCGTATATAAACATTCTATTCAATTATAACATAACAATTATCACAATGTTCAATAAATTAATGATGAAGAATGAAATGCCAGAAACCGGTCTGATTAAGAATACAGTGTAGTTATGAATTTTTGAAATATATGCTTTCTTATTCTCTACCACGCACCACTAAAAGTATATTTTAATGCCAAAACGCTTAAATGACGACTAACTACATTCAAAACAAATTTCTTAAATAATAAGGATTAACACCATTAACACCAGCTTATTTTTAGTGAAATTTTTTTTTAATATAATTAGTTAGCCGTCATTTAAGTGCTTTGGCATTAAAATGTCACTAAATCAGAAAGTGAAGTTATTCGATTTGCCAAGTGAGGCATCTATTTATACGTAATTATACAAAAAACTATTTTGTAGTAAAAATATACTGTTTAAATCCAATAAAATGGCTTTTAGTATTTAAAATCAGTATTTGCGCTTAACTGAATGAAGATTTGTTTAAAATCTTGGGTTGAATAGACCTTATTGGTCGAAATGTAGCTGTTACTTACTCTATCAAGCAAACATTCGTTTATAACAACAAAGAAAGAATGTGAAGATAAAACAATAACCTGTTTGCAAAACTTCTTGTATCTTTTGACCCGTATACTTCAGCTAATAGAAATATTCTTCATACAAAAAAATATTCATAATAAATATACTGATATTCTAAAAATATTTAGTTATAATGTTGTTCTTCAAATTCTATCAGAATCTGATGACGATGATTAGCTATTTTTTCTTATTAATATGTCTTTTTTTTGCTTCCTTATAAGAGATTCAAAATCTGAAGTTCACAGTAGACAAAGTAGATCATTTATTTAACTTTGTAAAACTTATAAAAAAAATAAATTTGTAATTTTTGTCAAAACCAGGTAACATCACTTCATTAAGAATAAAAACAACATTTACTCATAGATTTTTATGGTATATTTAGTGATCAAAAATGTCCTGTCGTGCAATTTTCAATTATTTATGAATTTTAAAAAATAAAAATATTTATATTTTGCTAAAAGAAAATATTTTTCATTCGCAATAACGCCGAAACTCTTGAGTATATAAAAAAAATAATATAAGCACAACTTAGTGGTAATTTAAATAAACATTTTTTTCATGCTTTTCTAATAATATTGGTCAATCTGTTCTCAAGTTATGGTAAAATCGGTGGAGCATTCTCTTCAAAATCCCAAATTTAAAAAAAATTTTAAAAGAAACTTATCCATGTAATTTTAAAGTTCGATTGTTTTTGTACGATACTTATTGTACGTCTAGACCGACTATACGAAACCTAAACCACTCGTTTAGAGACCATACCTCTTAGGTCCAACTAATTAGGTACAGAAAATAAGCATAAACCTAATTTGAGTGGCATTGGTATTAATTTTTCTGGGTATGAAAAAATTCATATCGGTTGCCATGTTTATATCGGGACTAGGTCGAAAAATGAACCGATCCTGACCATATTTATTTAGGTCATTTATATTTTGCAAAAACATATACAAACCAAATTTGAGAAAAATCTGTGCAATATTTTTGATTTTTGATAGATTTAAGTGAAGATCGGGAATCAAATTCATATGGGGGCTAGACCAAAAATTGTCCTCTAGGGTTTATTTTCGGATTACTGATAAATTGATGTAATAAACATACACAAACCCAATTTGACCCAGATGTATATGATAATTTGGGTTTTATGGAATTTAAGTCGATCAAGTAGGGGTCAAGTGTATGGGGACTAGGTCTGAACATAAAACGATTTTCATGAATTTCTATGGCCGATAGAAGCTTATATACTAACTTTTATTTTATTACAAGGTTTTCATGGACACAAAGGCGGACAGACAGACGGGCGGACGGGCGGATATTGTTAATCGCTCGGTATAATAAAAGATGGGTCTAGGTCAAATATTTTTGGTAGTTACAAACATCAGCAAATATCCCAATTAGGGGATTTTTTATAGGAAAAAAAAAACTGAAAGTTCTAATCACATTTCTGAAATCAGTATATTCAGGTTCATATATATATCGAGTTTCACAGTTATGGGATGGTATCTTCTATTAAAGATCCGGTTTGTATGGGATCGATTCACTGTGCAGCTGCCTTAATTTCATAATATACACGTTGTACAGGTCTATTATAATTGGATTTCATTCCATAAAGTTGGTTGGTGTAATGAAATTAATTGGAGATAACGATAAGGGGAAGGAAAATTTTCCCAGCTATGATGATCTATAAAACCGCTTCCCGGTCTTCACCTAAACTTATCAAAAATATATTAAAAAAGGGCAATTAAAAAAGGGCATATAAAGAAAATAAGAAATAAATCTGCAAATCGGAACATGCCCACAACTACTCGCTAAATCACTACTCGTACTTCAGTAAATATTTGTTATACGAGGACGGTCCCAGAACAAACTGACCTGACGCAAAGATGGCGGCAGTAATTTGAAAAAAGAAACAAAATAAATTGGCAACCTTTGAAAATATAAGTTTTAAGTTTCACAATTTTTAGTAATTTTTTTGGTGCCATCAAAAATAAACAATCTCAGTGAATTTGAAAACATGGAAATACTTGGTCACCGTTATGTAATTCAATACTTTCATTTGAAAGGTCAGAGTCCAACAAATAGTAAAGCCGAACTGGATTCTACTATGGAGTAGTCTGTTCCTTCGATTATGACTATAAAATATTGGGATGTAGTGCTTAAGCGAGGCCGTACGATGTTTCAAGACGAACACCGTAGTCGTCGACTAATTGAGGTGGCCACACCGCAAACGGTTGAGAAAATCCACAAAATGGTACTGGATGTTCGTCGGTTGAAGGTACATGAGCTAGCTGAAATGATAGGCATTTCAAATAGTGCCATACGTCGCATACTGTATATTAGAAAGCTGTGTGCAAAATGGGTGCCACGTTTGCTCACAATAGAATGCAGCTTCGGGAAGACCAAAAGTGTTTATGGAATGAGGGCGAGATAATTTTTATTCATTATCTTCAAAAAGGAAAAACAATCAACGGCGAATAATATGCAGTGATGAAATTAATGAGAAAAGGCCGAATTTGGCGAAAAAGATCACAAATCCATTATTAAGATGGCCAATATCCATGAATTAAATTTCGAATTGCTTCATCACGCGTATTATTCACCGAATTTAGCTCCCTTGGATTACTTTCTATTGCTAAACTTTAAAAATTGGCTCGGTGATACAAGATTTGCCAATAATCAAGAGGTGGAGTCTGCAGTTGATGGAAATTTTAAGGAGCTAAACAGTTTTTACTATAAACAGGGTATCGAATCTATTCGATATCTTTGGGAAAAGTGTATCGAACTAAAAGGAGATTATGTTGAGAAATAAAGAAAATTTTTCTCAAATTTGTTGCGTTTTCTCTGTTAGGTTGGTTTGTTCTGGATCGCCCTCGTATGTGCCAAATCGAAAGCACTTCGGAACTTTGGGCGTTTGCTGGAAAATGCTGGCGTGATCTAAATTTCCTCATATTCTAGTATGAGTCAAATTCGTTATTACCCACAAGAATATATTTGGAAACCGCAATATAAAAGGATCATGTTACCCACAAACTAAATAAAATGATAAACACTGTTTGCATTGTACATTGAATGTTGTGATTACAGTTGCATAAGCTATATGTTCCCAGTCAAGCTGCTATAACATCCACTGTGATAGTCAAACCTTTTGGTGTTGTACAACGTTCGTTGTACTTATAAAACTAGCTAAATCTGTCCGTTTCACTTTATACGGAAATCATTTTTACACTATAAATTAAGTTCGATTACGTTCAATAAACACACTCTGCTATACAAACCTAAAAAGCACGAATATATTTGCTCTAGCAAAGCTGTAAAAGAAGCTTTTGTTGAAAATGAAAATATTTGTTTTATTTACAATGTTATAAACATTTAGACGAACATTTTCTCCTTCCAACAATTTCATGCATAAATACATTTTTTTGTCCACGAAACCTATATGTTATAGCGAATATAAGACCACATAACGACAATAATGAAGAATATCGATAAGAACACAATAGAAATAAAATTCGAAATAATGCTTTTAAACTACTTACTTTGGGCAGTGTTGCTCTAAATTTTTTGATTACATATTCCTGACATTTTGAAAATATTTCCAGTTTTTACAATTCCAACTTAATGTCTGCAAAAAAATGGATTTGGGACCATAATGAATCTGAGGGAAGTAGGTTAGTTACATTTTTACACAGGTTGCTTAACCCTTTCAAGACCAATGGGACATATATGCCCCATTTTTTTTTTTATATTTTCCACATTTTCCTCCGATTTTTTTTAAAAGCTGACTTGAGCCGACAGAGGCTAGTTTTATATTGGATGCCATTAATTTGGACGTTATTGAACCGAAAACATTAAAATTTTGGTATAACATGGACCAGTATTTATGGTTTTCACCAAAATATTGGAATCGGCTTATTATTCAGCACAAATTCAGTACGGGTAAAAAAGATGTTTTATAGTTATATATTTTTATTAAATTAAAAAAAAAAAACGTAATATTAAATCAACAAGTAATTAAACTCTAAATAAAAAGACTTAGAAAAAGATTAATTCTAAATACATATCTCAAAAATATGAAATCAATTATAGTAATCTTCGAAGCAGTTGCAGTTTTTTGTGAAACAAAAATGTTTTTTATAAAAGGAACGATTTATCTTTCCATTTTTAGTACAAACTAAAAAAGTAGTAATCGATTCTCTGTGATCTATATTTAAAAATTTACAACAAATACAAAACTAAAGCTACAGTTATTTATATAAAAAATAAAAAAAAGCCCCTGACTAGCTTTGAGCGGAGTAAATTAGTTGCTAATTTTGACTATTGACGACCAGTGGGATATATACGGCCCACGGACTTTTTCCTTGAAGGAATTTAAAAAAAAATATTTTTAACGACATTTTTAGATATGTTGGGTCGTTAAGTACGAATCCACAAAAAAAAAAAGAAAAAAATAAAAATTTTCCAGCAGTTTAGGTTTAGTCGTGAAAGGGTTAAATATATTCTATAATATTGACTCGAAGTTTTAGCCTCTTTAAATTAGATTGGAACTGAGCCTGGTGGCTGCGGGCCACAGTGTCAGATTTTGCATTTTAAGGTCACGAAATTTTAAATTAAAAAAAATCAAATAGAGGTAGAGGTTTCGGACTAAGATACCTCGATGATAAGATGCATATTTTGTATAAAACTGGGGAAAATTAAACCGCTGCCGCGCCCACCATTCATTTATAGTTCTGATACACAATTCAATTTATGTTTTTCTCGCTATTAGTAACTTTCAATAGCACATCACGTAACGAATCATATTATGGTTCCTTTCGGTGTTCTTGGGACCACAGTTTCGACAGCTCTTAGTTTTTTATACCCTATACCACTATGTAGTTTGGGTATAATGACCCTAGACCCATCTTTTATTATACCGATCGACTCAGAATCACTTTCTGAGTCGATTTAGCGATGTCCGTCCGTCCGTCCGTCCATCTGTGTGTCCATGTAAACTTTGTAATCAAACTACAGGTCGCAAATATGAATATATTTTGATGAAATTCGGTATATAAGCTTTTATCGGCCATAGGATGGACGCTATTGAAACTGGTGAACATCGGTCCTTGTTCAGACCTAGTGCCCATACAAATGACCCCTACGAAATCAACATAAATTGCCATAAGATCCGAACTATCACATAGATCTTAGTCAAATTGGGTTTGTATGTGTTTTTTGTATCCACTAATCAGTAGTACAAAAAAATCCCTATAGGACAATTCTTAGTTATAGGCCCCATATAGAGCTGCTTCCCGATCTTCACTTAGATCTATCAAAAAACAAGTGAGAAAATTATAGTCGGTCGAGACCTACTATATGATACCCTATACCATGCGTTTAGACACCCTATCTCTTAGGCCAAACTAACTGGATATAGAAAATAAGCATAAACCATATTTGAGTGGGATTTTTATTAATTTTTTTGGCTGCAGATATGAAAAATTTCATATCGGATGATATATCTATATGGGGACTAGGCCCAAAAATGGAACGATCCTGACTACGTTTGGTAAAGTCTCTTGTATTTTGCAAAAATATATACAAACAGAATTTGAGAAGAATCTGTGCAATATTTTTGTTTTTTAATAGATTTAAGTGAAGATCGGGAAGCAGCTCTATATGGGGCCTATGACTAAGAGTTGTCCCAGGGATCATTTTTAGACTACTCATAAATGGATGTAATAAACGTATACATACCCGATTTGAGTAAGATCTATATAACAATTTGGATCTTGTGGCAATTTATGTCGATTTCATAGGGGTCATTTGTATGGGGGCTAGGTCTGAACATGGACCGATTCTCACCAATTTCAATAGCTTCATCCCATGGCCGATAAAATATCAAATACCAAATTTCATCAAAATATATTCATATTTGCGACCTGCAGTTTGATTACAAGCTTTACATGGACACACAGACGGACGGACGGACGGACATCGTTAAATCGAATCAGATAGTGATTCTGATTCAATCGGTATAATTAAAGATGGGTGTAGGTCAAATATTTTTGGTTGTTACAAACAGCAGCACAAAGTCATTATACCCAAACCACATAGTGGTATAGGGTATAAAAAAATATTGCACAGATTTTTCTCAAATTTGGTTTGTGTATATTTTTTCAAAATATAATACCAATTATGGTCAGGATTGGTCCATTTTTGACCTATTTCCCATATAAATATTACACCCGATATGAACTTTTTCATATCTGCAGCCAAAAAAATTAATAACAACACAACTCAAATTTGGTTTATACATATTTTCTATATCCCATTAGTTGGACCGAAGAGATAGGGTCTCTAAACCATGGTATAGGGTATCGTACAGTTGGTCTAGACCGACTATAATTTCTTACTTGTTTGTAATAACTGTAGTGCTACTAAAGTGCTATACAAAAAACGAAACAATAAAAAAAATTTAATTTCCCCTTGTTTTTCTATGTATGGAATATGACTACTGAGGCACGACAGTCACGTGCGTAGCCACGGAAGTTCCCACATATAAAAGAAACAATTATTACATTATAATCATACGTACAACCTTTGAAAATTTAACAATGAATTTTTTTACAATAAACGTAAGAGTATTATTAAGAAAGCATTATCCGGCCACTTTATATATAAACGATAATTGTTTTTTAGTAAACAAAATCATTTAATATGATTAAAATCATGGCAAATGTTTTGTCCAGCACTGATATTTCCTTTAATAATATTTAAGAAATTCTTTTTTTTAATGGATCTGGGATTTTGATACTCATGTTGATAAAGCGAAATATAAATGATCAAACAAAAAGTGCAACATTGTACCTCAAAAAGCGTTAAATTACAATGAAAGAATAACAGGATATCCAAAGGAATAACAAGGGATGTTTTTAGATTTTTAAATAAAATATTTTTATTTATTTGGTTCTTTGCTAGAGCTGAACAATTTAGTTTTTTTAGTTGAATAGCAAAGGGTGTCGATTGAACAAAATCGAACACTATTTATACACAAAATATGTATGCTTACAAAGTTCTCTGGTGTAAAGTGAAAAAGTGTAGCAATGGATAGAACATCTTTGGCCAATTTTACTTATACATCTCAACGCTAATTTTGTAATATCAAAAGTAGGCACCATATTTGCTTAATTGCACACATCACTGCTTATGTACGCTAAATCTAGAGCTCTTGTATTACTGTATAAGCAGTGCTGATCGTGTTGGTCGCTTTTATTATTTTGTGTGTAACATGATCATTTTTTATATTTTATTAACCAAAAATGTTCTTGTTGGTGATGATGACTATATTTTATGCTACTTTTTAAGTGTATAACAATAAAAAATATAAAATACGTTAAAACAGTTTTGTTACAACTGTTCAAAAACATACCATTTACCTTCACATGTTCAGTCCTAGTATTACTTTTATATAAGGTTTTGGTTGTTTATATGTTTGAAGTGAATTAATTTTAATAGAAACATTTGTCGAAATTTTAAAATTGGCACAACATTAGTTTTACATTTTTAGTCTTCAGTGTTGGAGTATGAAAAAGTCAAGCTATCAATAACGTACTTGGATGATAATTAAAAAAAGTGGTTATTCGTTGACGTTTGAAGTTAACTAAAGCAATGTGTTGCTACAACAGCATTTACTGAAGAAGTATGACATGTATATGTGTTATCTATGTGTATATGTTATCTACCCAAAAACAACCACCAAATTATTGTATGCATTTTAAAATATAATGTTGTTTCTAATTCTCACATAGTTGATTTTCACTTTGTCATAAGTAGTTTAGTTTTAGCTGAGGAAAGCATACTTACCTGGCGTAGGGGTTATCCGTGATCATGAAGGCGGTTCCCCCGGAGTGAGGCTTGATCATTGCACTACGATTGAGCTGACCTCCGCGATTATTCCTAATGTGAATAACTCGTGCGTATAATTTTTGGTAGCCGGGAATGGCGTTCGCGCCGTCCCGACCTTTAAAAATAAATTTCAAATAAGATTTTCTATTAAGTAGGATTTCCAAAGTTTTTATTTGTGTTGTCTGATTTTGCCAGCTGGGGAGAGGGAGGTTTTATTTTTTAAAGAGATTTTTAAAAAAAATCATTTATTTTAATTAACTATAGGAGATTTTCAGAAATCAAAAATTCTTTACGTTCCGTTGCGATTCGATGACTTAAGGCCACACGTTGCTAAAATGTATCTGTGCCGTAAAGGCAACGTTGGCATTTAGTATAGTTATAGAACGTAAAAAACGAACCAACATGATGCTGTGTAAAATTAACCAAACTTTATCAACTGTTCACAAATGTCACGTAAAAACGTAGCATAAAGCTATTTTCAACAGATAGAGACGTTCTGGTTATGTGACAGTTGAGCTCGGTAAGTGCTCTAATTGCTCTTATGTTACAGAAAAAAACGTTTGGTTAGGGTTACGTGTCGCTAACTAGGCTTTTATGTCAGCCAAACATCAAGAGTGATTGAATAAAGATTACGTCATCCAAATTTTTTCCCGTTAGATGACGTAACGTGTCTCTCGCAAGGGTTACAAGTCTGTTTCATGTGTGAAAATTAAAAAATCTTGTATGTTTTATGTGATAGTTGGCAAATTAAATTTTTCGCTTTATATTTTATTTAAAACAATATTAAAATAATTAAAATTAATTAAATCATTTAGTAAAGTGTGTTAATAAGTTGCAGCATTAAGAAAAACTAAAAAAGGCAGAAAAAACGTAAACATGCGGTGTGCAGTGGGCAAATGCAAGGAAAATAATCATAAAAAACAAGTGAGAAATTGTGCGAAAAAGTAAAATTTTGGGTGTTTTAATGAATAGATTATATTTTTTACTATAGCTGGATCATTTTGCAAGTTCCCGAAAGATACAGCACAAAGGAAGCTTTGGGTATTGTTTTGCAATCGATGCATTTCCGTAGATGTTGAAAAAGAGAGAATTTGTGCTTTAAATTTCAAGCAGGAGGATTTTGAAAGAAATATGAAATGGGTAAGTTATCACAAATTTAATTTTAACAGTTCATTTATTAATAATTATGAATAGGATTTACTAATCAGCGTACATGAAAATTGTAACCGGGAGCAGCTCCGACCATATAGGCGAGCGCTATTGCAAATTAAATTGAAATTTCAAATAAAATTACAAATCCAAAATTGAAATTGAAAGTTCAAATAAAATTACAACTCCAATTGAAATTCAAAATGAAGTTGAAATTACAAATGAAGTTGAAATTCCAAATCGATCTGAAACACTTACATGCGAAGAGAAAAACACTCCAATGACGACTGGCATTTTGGAAGATAGCCTACAACTGTACACAAAAAGTTTGGAAATGAAAATGTATGTATGTTGATGTATGTATTTCAAATCGTTTTTAGAGATGCTTTGCGCCACGAGAATAGTATGCTGAAAATGTTACAAAGTCAATCTGCGATCGCAATGAAAAATTTGTATCGTTAAGTTCTACTAACACAAATCTTGAGAAAGCATTGAGTCGTCTAAAGGCCAAATACAAAAACTAAAAACGACGGTAAAAGGCAAAACTTTACAGATGCAGATATTTCCCAATCAATCACTTTGTATTCCACAAGAGCCAAGGCTTAAAAATTTTTCAGGAAACAGCATTTTTCATTTCCCTCTAGGAGGACTAAAACAGACTTCTTTGCGAAAATTAATAGCTTATTCTTCAATTAACCATTTAAGATGAATATTAGCTTCTATTTATAGTAATACTCTTTTATTATGCGATATTTTTGCATTTTCATATTTTTATCCTCTTCTATAGTTTTTAATGACTTTGTGCTGCTGTTTGTAACAACCAAAAATATTTGACCTACACCCATCTTTAATTACACCGATCGAATCAGAATCACTATCTGATTCGATTTAACGATGTCCGTCCGTCCGTCCGTCCGTCCGTCCGTTTGTGTGTCCATGTACAGCTTGTAATCAAACTGCAGGTCGCAAATATGAATATATTTTGACGAAATTTGGTATTTGATATTTTATCGGCCATGGGATGAACGCTATTGGAATTGGTGAGAATCGGTCTATGTTCAGACCTAGCCCCCATACAAATGACCCCTATGATATCAACATATATTACCATAAGATCCAAATTATCATACAAATCTTAGTCAAATTGGGTTTGTATGTATATATTACATCCATTAATCAGTAGTCCAAAAATGATCCCTAATGGACAACTCTTAGTCATAGGCCCCATATAGAGCTGCATCCCGATCTTCACTTAAATCTATCAAAAAAAAAAAAAAATATTGCACTGATTCTTCTCAAATTTTGTTTGTATATATTTTTGCAAAATACAAGAGACTTTACCAAACATGATCAGGATCGGTCCATTTTTGGACCTAGTCCCCATATAGATGTAGCATCCGATATGAACTTTTTCATATCTGCAGCCGAAAAAATTAATAAAAATCCCACTCAAATTTGGTTTGTGTTTATTTTCTATATCCAGTTAGTTGGGCCTGAGAGATAGGGTCTCTAAACGCATGATATAGGGTATTGTATAGGCGGTCTAGACCGACTATAATTTTCTTACTTGTTTTATTTAATATATTTCAAATTTCTCATATTAATTATTTACAAGATTTTTTTTTCAAAAACTATAAAATTTTTGTTCAAATATTGTTTAGTATTTTAGTGAATTTAAAATAAATTAACAAATTTATAAAAACAAAATTTTTTTCCTAACAAATAATTTTAGGAGAAAAATAATAAATTGTCCCACTTTTACAATGTTATTGTTTATGTATAAACAGTCACATAAACATAACAGTTTGACAGCTGAAAATTATTAGCCAATAGGAACATAGTTTGTGTGACGGCTCGTGCCTGACCGGCATAGAAAATTTTAATAGTGTCCGCGGGATGGCGTATGCTTTTATTCTATCATTCTTGCCATAGACTACATAAGTTTAGTACTCGGTCTAGCACTGTACCAGCGTCTGTGTAGTGTATGAGGCTGTTTGTGTCATTTTTTCAGTATAACTGAGCAAAAATCAAAACGATTTTGATATTTGCTCAAGTTTCAAATGCCAAACTTGAGCACTAAACTTGTGTAGTGTTTGGCCGGCATAATGCCGCCGCGGCGTGGACCATTTCACGAGAGGTCAAATATCTATAACTTTTGATTGGATGGGAATTTTAATATGCGATTTTTTGTTTGGTAGGTGGGACTTTAGCCTTTAATTTTTGCTATAGACGTAAATGTCAACCAATAATAAAAAAGTTATAGAGGTTTAAAATGCATTTTAATTTTAGTACATAAGTAAAGTATTAAAAGGTTAAAAAAAGTTTTTTTTTTTATGTATAATGTCTTATTTTTTCAGTTAATTTTACAACTAATACTTTTTAAAAATTGTGTAAATTAAATTATGTGGGAAAATTCCAAACTTTGGCCCCCGTAAACTTTTTAGTCCTAATGTTGACAACGGCCAAAGGTGGGCTTTTTTGAAAGAGCCCGAGTTAAAATATAATTTATTAAGCAGCGAATGTAAAAGCTACCTGATATTGGTTCAAGATAGAGAAGTTTCGTATGTTTTTACTTAAGTCCTAGTTAGCCAGACGTTGTTAAAATGTATCCGTGCCGTAAATGTAACGTTGGCATTTAGTGCAGTTATAGAATGTAAAAACTGAACCAGCATGTAGCTGTGTAAAATTAATCAAACTTTATCAGCTGTTCACAAATGTTACGTACAAACTGGCAAAAATCTATTTTCGACAGATTGGGACGTTCCGGTTACGTGACAGTTGAGTTCGGTGACTGCTCTAAATACTTTTCATGTAACAGAAAAAAACAGCCGACACGGTTGGTTACGTTTACGTGTGGCGAACTAGGCCTTTAAGTTAAAATATCAATTTTTATTGCAAATTTATAAAATAACTTCATTTTTAAATCAAGAAAAATTGTTAACTATATAAAAAAGAGTATAACTTATTGTCAGTGTACTGAACAACTACTTTAAATCAAACACTTTTAGTAAATATTCCTTCTAAATAGCCTTCATTTTCATATTCTAGAACTTGTTTAGCTTCTTCGTCTAATTAAATAGAGGTAGTTTTCCATTTTTGTCGAATGTTGGACGTATATCTGAAGTGAACAACAAAATAGTGAAAAGATCTTCATTAGTGCAACATCTGTGGTCATTGTTCCTTTTTTCTTGCGCTTCTTCAGATAGATCTCCTATTGGTAGCATATTGTTTTGAATTATTTTTCTTATTATTTTATTTTTCTTTATGTATTTCAATTTCTTGCAGGTTACAATTATGTCCACTTCTTTTTGTTGACAATAAATATCAGCGAGATCTCTATAACAGTACTTAGCCGTTGTTAAAACTGTAATGTAAAATACAATATTTTATCTTTTATTAGCACTTTTTGAAGCATAAATAACCCAGATCCTAACCCCTTTTAAAAGGTGAAGCATAGCTGCTCACATTTTAAAAGGGAGTGTCGTAATAGTTTTTTACCATTTACCTGTTATTCAATTTTTCCCCCCCATTTTTTCAGGTATTTAAACTATATAACTCAAGTTCCGACTATTAATCTTTTTTAAAAATACCTACGTACATGTACCTATCAAAATAAATAGCAACTCGTACCAACTGTACCGTTTCCTTTTTCTGTCAGTATAGAAAACAAATAAACTCACGCAAAAAATACACGGGTACGACCTATATTTGATTCATAACACACAGACGGAAGGATAGACATCGTAAAATCGACACTGAATGTGATTTTAAGTCGATCCGTATAATAAAGGATGGGTATAGGTCCAATTTTTTTGGTAGTTACAACCATCAGGGCAAACTAATTATACCCTAACGACATAGTGGAAAACTTTTGTATTCATAAATTTTGCAAAAAATATCTGACCTTTGGTCAGAAAAATTGTTCTGGTTCACACGGTCGGAACCTGGGGTGTAGGAGTGTAGGGGGGGGGGGGGGAACGGACTACAGAAGAGTGCAAGATTTTTTTTATGGCTTTTGATGGGCAGGAGTTATGCTCTATTAAGCAGGAGATTTTCGGGAAATTTTTACCTTTTTAATTTTTTTTTAATTTCTAATCGACTCACTGACTTTTTATATGTCTAACGTCAATGGCTTAGAAGTTACGAAATTATACCAAATTTATTTTACTTTAAAATCTTTTACAGTCATATAAAAATTAAAATTTACAAAGGAATTTTTAATTTTAGAAAAATACTGAGAAAGTCCATTTTTCCAAGACCCCGTTCGCTGTGACATAGCTGAAATAGAGTCGTAATTTTTTACCTTCCGAGATTCACTGGTATTTATTTTCAAATGAATAACATAATAACTTTAAAATCGGTAACCATGAAAAATGATTTTTGGCCGCCTTCTCCAAATATGGTCCACAGTGCGCCGTTCTGTTAGTAATTTTTTTGGAGTAACTTTTTATACCCTGTACAACTATGTGGTTTGGGTATAATGACTTTGTGCTGTTGTTTGTAACTACCAAAATTATTTGACCCATATTTTATTATACAATTTTTCGATGTCCGTCCGTCAGTCCGTCCGTCCGTCTGTGTTTCCATGTAAACCTTGTAATCAAACTGCAGTTCGCAAATATGAATATATTTTGATGCAATTTGGTATTTAATCTTTTATCGGTCATGGGATGAACGCTATTGAAATTGGTCAGAATCGGTCTATGTTCAGACCAAGCCCACATACAAATGACCCCTATGAAATCAACATATATTGCCATAAGATCCAAATTATCATATAAATCTTAGTCAAATTGGGTTTGTATGTATATATTACATCCATTAATCAGTAGTCAAAAAATGATCCCTATTGGACAACTCTTAGTCATAGGCCCCACATAGAGCTGCTTCCCGATCTTCACTTAAATCTATCAAAAAACAAAAATATTTCACTGATTCTTCTCAAATTTTGTTTTTATATATTTTTGCAAAATACAAGAGTCTTTACCAAATATGGTCAGGATCGGTAAATTTTTGGGCCTAGTCGCCATATAGATATAGCATCCGATATGAACTTTTTCTATCTGCAGCCGAAAAAATTAATAAAAATCCCACTCAAATTTGGTTTATGCTTATTTTCTATATCCAGTTAGTTGGGCCTGAGAGATAGGGTCTCTAAATGAATGGTATAGGGTATCGTATAGTCGGTCTAGACCGACTATAATTTTCTTGCTTGTTTGTAGTGACTTTTTATAGCCTGTGCTGCTGTTTGTAACTACCAAAATTATTTGACCTAGACCCATCTTTTATTATACCAATCCACTCATAATCACTTTCTGAGTCGACTTAGCGATGTTCGTCCGTTAGTCCGCCCGTCCGTCCGTCCGTCTTGTGTCCATGTAATCCTTGTAATTAAACTACAGGTCGCAAATATGAATATATATTGATGAAGTTTGGTATGTGAGCTTTTATCGGCCATAGGATAAACGCTATTGAAATTGGCGAGAATCAGTCCATGTTCAGACCTAGCCCCATACAAATGACCCTATGAAATCGACATAAACTCCTATAAGATCCAAATTATCATATAGATCTCAGTAGTCCAAAAATAATCCCTATAGGATAATTCTTAGTCATAGGCCCCATACAGAGCTGCTTCCCGATCTTCACTTAAATCTATCAAAAAACAATAATATTGCACAGATTTTTCTCAAATTTTGTTTTTATAAGTTTTTGGAAAAATTAAGTGACCTAACCAAATAGAGTCAGGATCGGTCCACTTTTTCGACCTAGTCCCAATAAAAATATAGCACCCGATATGAACTTTTTCATACCTGCAGCCCAAAAAATTAATAACAATGCCACTTAAATTTGGTTTATGCTTATTTTCTATATCCAATTAGTTGGACCGAAGAGATAGGGTCTCTAAACCATGGTATAGGGTATCGTATAGTCGGTCTATGCCGACTATAATTTTCTTAATTGTTTAGTACTTAGCAGCTGTTTTTGACATACATATAAAAAAAAAATTTACCGCCAAGACATGTATAAAATAATTTAATTACATTAAGTAAATTAACAAAAAAAAAAAAAAAAAACTATCCAGTTAATTGGACAGAAATTATCATACCAAAAATTCTAGTTCACATTCTTAAAATCCCGATAAGAATAAAATTGATCTCCTTCAGAAATCAAAAAATCATATGCTGCAAATTTTAGATCATGCTGTGAGAAACATGAGGTCAATAAGTGTGCTGTTGGAAGTTTTGTAATGTGTTGAGATGGTAATATTGACTGGAGTGAGTCCCTGTCAACATACTGTCCTTAAATGATAATTCAACTAGGAAGTTAGAATTGAAATCACCCAGTATTGCTTATCGCTATATGCTGCGCTGTATGTTGGTATAGCGGTAATTAGTTTTAAAAATCCGTACGACTATTTGGTTTACAAACGGAACCAACTAGCATCTTGCATATAATAATATAACTTGTGGGTAAAAACATATGAAATCAACCGAAAATATTAACATTTGTGACCTTATCACCTCCAAATTTGATAAGATTTTGTACACATGATCTATGGATCGGCACAATAATATTTGCCAACTTTCAGACATATAGCCTTCGAACTTTCAGAATTATGGCCATTCCAAGTTGGCAAAAATCAATAAAAATGCACTCAGATGCCTTAACACAATTTTTAATATCTCGAAAAGTATTCATTGCACGTTAATAATCAAGGGCTCATTTTACAGACTAAAACATGCGCCATTCCAAATTTTTTTCAAATTTTCGATCAAGGATAATGTAAATAAAAAAGGACTAAAATTTCCAAAGGATATTTCTCGAAAATCAATATTTTTAAAAATTTCAAAAAAATATATGTTAATTCTTATTATGTTTTGTACAAGTCTGTCAAATTTCAATGTGGAGTCTTTATTACAACATGAGTTATTAAGAAAAAAGCAGGCGAAGGTTTATGTATTTCATGAAATGTATCAAAATACAAAAAGGTGACAAATTACAAAAAGAAGGACAAACCAAATGTAACGGAACTTTTTCGACTTTTCTTTGCTTAAACTCTTTTTCTCCATTGCTAAACCTTTAATAAAAAGTACAACATAATGTATTATCATTATTAAACACTTTATTACAGCATATTTATTTATTTCTGAAGGATTTCAATTAAAAAATCTGCATCTGCCGCGTATCGCTTGACTTTAATTTTTTTTATCTACAGGTTCAATAGAATGCAGCTTTTGAGTTCCAGGAATAGTACGCAAATCTTTAAAACGAATTTGAAGGAACCGTGCTTCTTCTTCATGGTCTTCTAGAGTTAAAAACTCGAAATTACAGTTCAAAAGATTTTGCAGGCACCATTCATATAATTGTTTTGGAGTAGTTATTTGACCTTGTAATGGACGCTGTAAACTAGCTCGACGTGCCTCTCTCTTTACGGTACCTCCAAGACCGTCACTTGGGCCTTTTCCATGGCTTGTTGCAAAAAAATGCCACTCAGCATTACATCCAAAATCTTCCATATGATAACATAAATTGATAAAGTTCTTTTTATTTTTAAACTGGGCAGCACTACCGTCTGAAAAATACGTGATTTTCTTCGGGGTTGTTTTAAACTTTTTTCTCAAAAATACATTCAGGTGGCGATGGAACAGGTGAACAGCTACAGAATCGTGTACAAGACAATCAGATATTATTATGAAGTTTGTATGTTGTGTTTTTCCATCTGATTTAAAATAAATAGCAATTGGGTATAAAGTGGCCTGAGAGTTGTTCCAGTGTAATCCCTGGACTGCATCCTGAATAGTAAAAGAAGCATTTTCTGAAAAATCGCAAACTGTTATATACTCATTTTCTTCCAAATTTGATTTTCTTTCGCTCAGATATGCTGCCTGCTGTTTTGCAATAAATGAATGAGGTAATAGAATTTCAAGTTTTTCACATAGGGAATCCACAAAAACGTCGGCTTGGCCAATCATGGTCTCCAAATTATCCCTATCTACACTTACCCATTGTTTATATGTTATTTCATCAATATCATTTTGCTCTAGTAATTGATTTAGTTTTGCTTTTAAATTTTCAATTCCTGGACACTTGTTACATTTACGTAGGTGACACTTTGAAGAAGATGGAATGCATGTCATTTGTTTCAAACAATCTTTGTAACATTCAAGCTGATAATTCGGAACACCAGCAGTTAATTTTTTTAAATTTATGGCATCAATCATCAGCTTCACATTTTGATGCTTTGTACAAACACACACGTTATGAGATCCACTCGCATTTGCTAGAATTATATTCCTCGGACGAAGTTGGCAAAACTTGGAAATACCTATTTTTATTCCATCATGTCGTTCCTTGAATAAGGCGTACATTTCTCTTAAGTTTCCAAGCAAAAGTCTTTTATTTTTCCTGACTTTTGTACCATTTTCAAAAAAAGACACGAAATCTTTCTGTCCGGGCATACACCTGCTGACGTCATCGGATTCATAAAAGGATTTTACTAAATTGCTTGTCACTGATGAAATTGGACTTCCCAGTTTTGGGTTAGGCGTACTCATCACACCCTTTGTTTCAACCAAATGCTTAACTTTTCGCGCGATATAGTTTGTAACCAGGAATTCTTCCTCAATTTTATGTATTGCCCAGCTTTTTGGTAAAATTGTTAGCAGTTGGATTTTCTCGCTATTTTTTGTTAATGTTTTAAACTTTTCTTTTAATTGTTCTATTATTTCGGATTGTGGGCACATATGCGAAGTTGATTGTGCTGAACCGTGGAAAATTTTGTCTTGAATCGAATCACTTATTTTCCTGAATTTTCCATCTCTGTACCGTTTTTGATGTAACTTCTTCTTTTTTATCGGAGATTGTTCCAGATACGGTAAAGATTGGTTTAATTTTGAAATAGCAACTTCTTCCGTGCCTGACGCAATGTCATCTTCTTCCGTGCCTGACGCAATGTCATCGAAAGTATCTACATTTTCGTTTATGTCTGAACCTTCTTCCAAATTAGATTTATTAGATTTCTTCAGATGCGAAAATTTTATTCTACATGTCCCACAAGTTTTATTTGAGATCGTAATGTTTTTATCCTTAGTATACTGTAGCATCCATTCTTGGACTTGTCTTAAACTTTTATTGCACCCAGTGTGACCGGATTTTTTAAAAGGATTACAGCAAAATGTTGAATGGAATGGCATATTTTTTTTTAAAATACCACAACCGAATGAATTGTGCACGACTTTTTTGTATTGACAATAATTATAATTTATTTAAATATTTTTTTTTTTTTTTTGTTTTTTCAAACGATCAAGTCACTTTAACACTATAACACTTTGACGTTTAGCACTTATGAAATCTAGTATTCAACTGAAGTTTGACTTACAGTCTCTGAACGATTTATACTATTTTTTTGGTACAAAAAATAGATTACAGGTAAAAAAAATACACGCCTTGCTTTTCTTGAATTGGAAAATTTGCGTGAACTACGGGTCATAAAATGTTTTTTAAATAGGGACTGAATTTGCTACTGCCAATAAGCCGACCACAGGTTATAAAATATTTGTAAATTTTTTGTGTGAACAGGCAATAAATATTTCGTCTAGGTTGTAAAGTCGAAAAAGTTCCGTTACATTTGATATGTCCTTCTTTTTGTAATTTGTCACCTTTTTGTATTTTGGTACATTTCATGAAATACATAAACCTTCGCCTGCTTTTTTCTTAATAACTCATGTTGTAATAAAGACTCCACATTGAAATTTGACCGACTTGTACAAAACATAATAAGAATTAACATATATTTTTTTGAAATTTTTAAAAATATTGATTTTCGAGAAATATCCTTTGGAAATTTTAGTCCTTTTTTATTTACATTATCCTTGATCGAAAATTTGAAAAAAAATTTTTTTTTGGAATGGCGCATGTTTTAGTCTGTAAAATGAGCCCTTGATTATTAACGTACAATGAATACTTTTCGAGATATTAAAAATTGTGTTAAGGCATCTGAGTGCATTTTTATTGATTTTTGCCAACTTGGAATGGCCATAATTCTGAAAATACGAGAGCTACGACACTGAAAGTTGGCAAACGCTATTATTATGTTTAACTTTCCCTTCGTACCAAAATTCATCCAATTCGAAATCGGTGCGGTCAACTCATTGGTTGATTTCATATGTTTTTACCCTTGTATACAATAATGCTTAAAAATCTTAGATAGCCACGAAAACCAATCTAGTGCAACCAACATAACCTTTAATTAATGTTTTAATTTCATTAAAGTCTGCTTTAACATCGTCTTTTTTAATACGAGGCTAAACAATTTCATTTTTGTTGTTTTTAATAAGAATTCCTTTAACCATGTATGTTCAGAATAATATTATTTATGTACATAAGTATATATATGTAGGTGCGTTTGCACAACAAAAGAAAGTTCATATTCATTCATATAAACTCATATATAACCATCCATTCACACACCCAGCAAAAACTTTTACTCCTACAACAGCCTGTTTTACGGCTTCCGTAGACCTTATAAAAAATAAATTTAAAAATGTTTAATAACCGAAGAACAAATTTTCTGGTTACGTGCTGTTTTTTATGTTGCGACAAAAGTTGTGCCATTTTTTTTGCTGGGCAGCTTGCATATTCGTATTTTATACTATTACGTAGAAAAAATATACACGTACGTACAAACTTATAAACAATGTATGCATTCCACCGGAAATTACCTTAGAAATGCTAAAAATGAAGCATCATGGAAAACCTATATAACAAACAACAACTACAAACAACAATAACGCTGCAATTCAAAACAACAATGCAAGTACACAATGTATGATGTTGGTCGGTAAATAGTGAATTGTGGCAGAAAGATGAATGAAAAATATAAAAAGAACCTTGCTAAACAAGTACAATAGAGGCAAGCCCATCATCTGGATAGAACAAGTGAAAGAATCTGTGTTTTCTATGCCTCAAACAACAATAACAAGAGCAAGATTGAAAGGAATTAAGGTGTAACATTAAAAATTGTTTAAAGGTGTGAAAAATTAATTTTTAAAGAGACATGAACAACAATGCGGATGATAGCAATTCTCTTTATCCCCGTAATTTTGTTAAGGTAGGAATAATTTGCATTTAATGCAAAAATTCATGACCCTTTCTTTTCTAAGCATTTTCTTAATATAAATACGACCAATGGTTGGTATATGTCCTATTTATACCCTATACCACTATGTGGTTTGGGTATAATGACTTTGTGCTGCTGTTTGTAACAACCAAAAATATTTGACCTAGACCCATCTTTAATTATACCGATCGAATCAGAATCACTTTCTGAGTTGATTTAACAATGTCCGTCCGTCCGTCCGTCCGTCTGTGTGTCCATGTAAACCTTGTAATCAAACTGCAGTTCGCAAATATGAATATATTTTGATGAAATTTGGTATATAAGCTTTTGTCGGCTATGGGATGAACGCTATTGAAATTGGTGAGAATCGGTCCATGTTCAGACCTAGCCCCCATACAAATTACCCATATGAAATCGACATAAATTGCCATAAGATCCAAATTGTCATATAGATCTTACTCAAATTGGGTTTGTATGCGTTCATTACATCCATTAATGAGTAGTCCAAAAATGATTCCTTTGACCCCATATGGAGCTGCTTCCCGATCTTCACTTAAATCTATTTAAAAACAAAAATGTTGCACTGATTCTTCGCAAATTTTGTTTGTATATATTTTTGCAAAATACAAGAGACTTTACCAAACATGATCAGTTAGTTGGGTCTAAGAGATAGGGTCTCTAAACGCATGGTATAGGGTATCGTATAGTCGGTCTAGACCGACTATAATTTTCTCACTTGTTTGATTTTTATTATAACTATTTGACACATTTGTCATTGAGTCAAAAATATTATATATATTTCATCATTTTTGGATGATTATTCTCTGGTGTTGTTGGACTTATGAGTCAACCATTCCAATTCTAATTAAATAATGAAATAGTCGAGCTCGACATCTGTTGAATTTTGTATTACAAATATTCCTAGGAGACCCTGCTTTAGAATGAAACATAAATCTGTGTTCCATTGGTCGTCCAATATTAAGCGAGGAAGTTTTCCTTACGTGAAATTGGTGAAATTGTGGGTGGGATCCAATGCACAATAAACAAGTAAAAGAATTATAGTCGATCTAGACCGGCTATACGATACCTTCTACCATGCGTTTAGAGACCCTAAATCTTAGATCCAACTAATTAGATACAGAAAATAAGAATAAACCAAATATGAGTGATATTGTTATTAATTTTACTGCATTCGAATGTGAAAACGTTCATATCAGATGCTATATTTATATGGGGACCAGGTCGAAAAATGGACCGATCCTGACCATATTTGGTAAGGTCACTTATTTTCTGTGAAAACAAATTTGAAAAAAATCTGTGTAATATTTTTATTTTTGATAGATTTAAGTGAATATCGGGAATCAGCTTCATATGGGGGCTGTGACCAAGAATTGTCAGAGTTTATTTTTAGACTACTGATGAATGGATGAAATAAACATGCTCCAACTCAATTTGACCGAGATCTATATCATAATTTTGATATTATGCCAATTAAAGTCGATCTCATAGGGGCCATTTGTATAGGGACTAGGTCTGAACATGAACCGATTTTCACCAATTTCAATAGCGTTCAGTCTATGGCCGATGGAAGCTTATATACCAAAGTTAATGAAAATATATTCATTTTTGCGACCTTTCGTTCGATTACAAGGTTTACATGGACACACGGACGGACGGTCGGACATCGCTAAATCGACTCAGAAAGTGATTCTGAAAAGTACAAAAATATGGCTCTATTTTTTTTTGGGGAAACATCTATATATCTATACCTGTATATCATATTCTACTAACAACGCTTATGATTTAAGTGAAATCGCCATTTCTCTAACAGAGATTAAAAAAAAATATACTGACTTAAGTCGTAATGAAGCCTCATTATATATTTACGTAAAAAGTAATTTTTCTCGAAAGCATGATTTTCGACTTTGGCGGTTATCGCTTGTGACCACAAATATATAAAAATTAAAATTTGCTTGTGTGTTTGACATTAATAAGTGGCTAAGCCATAAGACCGGTCTTCTTGAAATTTTAATTTTTTGTAAGTTTGTATCGGGAAAGTAAAATAGTCTTTATTTTTTTAATATATGAAGTGGGTGTGGCACCTCCCATATGATATCACGAGTCCTGAAACTTTGTAGGAGTTCATAAGTTAGTAATGAAAGAAGTCGGGCTAAAAATGGGCGGTATCAAACAAGTGGGCGTGGCGCCTCCCATATATCGTAAATACATCATCATATACCTACAGTACTATGGTGGCCAAAATCTTGAAACTTTCTAGACGTCAATCGGTTGTTAATGTGAGTAATCGTTCCAAGAATGGGAAGGATTGGATAAGTGGGCGTGAGTTCACGATGAGTGTGAGAAGTTATGTGAAAAATTGGCGGGATAAAACCAGTGGTAAATACATATCATATCTAAAGTTCGATGACAGCCAGAACCTAAGGATTTTGCGCAATTTAATTGGCTGTAAGTATGAGTAGTCGTACAAAAAATGGGCAGGATTGGGTCAGTGGGTGTGGCACATCTCATACAACAGTTTTGAAACTGGCTGTGAGTTCATGAATAATGTGTGTGACAAGTTATGTCAAAAATGGGCATACATATATCATCATATATCTATAAAATTAACAGGCTAGGCGATTTCTTGTTACCGATGTTTTGTTCTACCGTTTTATCCCGATTTTGACCAAACGTAGATTATTTGAAAGGTATTTCTTTTTAGTTGTTCTCCGGATTCACAGATTTTTTTTATTTTTTTTTTTTTTTGAGTAAATTGCATTTAAATTTGCTACTAACACATACATAAAATTATACATATGCAATGAGTGTGTTTATTAAATTTGTTAATGTGTTTGTTAATGAGTTTGTTTTCTTCATTCACAGTTATAATAAACCAAAATAGTGTTGGTTTGCGAATTGGCTAAGTTGAAAAATAAAGTTGCCTAGAATTGCACCCAATTTCGAGCGCTGGAATCATAGTACTATGATTGCTAGGGTCTTAAAACTTTCTGCAATTTCATTGGCTGTTAATGTGGTTAGTCGAATCAAAAATAGCGGAAAAAGCAGAGAAGATATGTTGATTCCACGCATTGATTCCAATTCTAACGGCTGCAATTTCCAGTGCGTCTAGCTTTTCCAATTACAATTAACAAAGCACAAGGTCAATCATTAAACTCAGAAAATCCATGTTTTTCTCATGGACAGCTATATGTATCTTTCTCCAGAGTAGGAACTCAGAAAAATTTAATGATTTTCGCACCGAATCAAAAAATTAGCAATGTTGTATATCAGCAAGCATTAAAATAACAGTTTAAAAAAAATATTTTAAAGAAGAATGATAATATTAAACATTTATTGGAAAAAAAACTGATATTCATTGTAATTCGCTGCGAAGCACGACAGGGTACACTAGCATTATATACAGATAAGAGCAAATCCGAAATTTTCGGCGCGAAAAGGCCCCCAAAAATATCGAGTGATAAGCATGAAGCCTTCAAAGAGAAGCTAGTGTCGGAGAGCTCTGCTTCGGTACCAGTGCTGGAATACCATACAGCCTCGGATACTTATTTACACTGAGATCCGAAAGAACCTTTTTAATTTGGCACATTCGGTTCTCGCCTGTTTGCGTAGGAAACTACCAAAAATATTTGACCAATGGACACAGATATACTTTCTGAGTCAAATTAGCGATCTCTGTCTATTCGTCTGTCTATCTATGTGGCCATGTAAGCCTTTTAATCAATCAACACGTCGCAAATATAAATATATTTGATGCAATTTGGTATATAAGCCATTGTTGGTCAATGAATATTGCTATTGAAATTTATGAAAATTGGGGCCCCCATAAAAAAACCCATAAGAATAACCCATGTGTTTACATGTGCTGAAAAAACATGCGATTTTCTAGAAATTGGAATGACTACTTTTTAGGAGGCTCACAGTTGGTGTTGGTGAAAGAATTTATGGATCTAGGAATTTTGTTAGACATAAAATTAAATTATGTACAACATGTTACGATGACAATCAATAAAGCTCATGGCTTTTATTAAGCGATGGGCAAATGAGTTTTATTGCGAAGCAGTTATATATAACTCTTGTAAGACCTATTTTAGAATACAGTTTATTATTCTAGGATTCTTATCGAGTCTGGTGAAAACCAATTTCTTCTCTTCTGCTTGCGAAGCTTATATTTAAAACCTGTTGATGATGTTCCATCTTACATTTACAACTCGTCTTGCTCAAATTAAATTGCCTACATTAAAAAGTCGAATGACTATGTTTAATGCTGTGTTATTAACAAATCTGATAAATGGTGATGTTTGCTCTGATTTCCGACTCAACAATATTAAATTCAATGTTCCACAACGATTAACATGCTCCTTCATTCCATTATCTATTGAAGTTTTTCGTGCGAATTATGCGTAAGCTGACCCTTTTATGAAAATACTTGCTGGTTTTACCCGGTATTGCCCGGGAAATGAAAAATGGTTCATTATGCTTACCCGGCGCTGAGTACTTAGTCCCCAATTAACAAATTCCCCAATAAAATGTACTTTCTCCCCAAAAATTTGTATGGGCAGTAAATTCATTTTTTATTTCAATTAAAATTTTTTTGTTTTTTTAATTTAGAAGTTTTTTATAAGATGCTGAATTACTTCATTCAATAAGTGATCATCATTGAGCAGAGACGTCAAATTCAAGTTTCAGAAATAAAAGACTAATGCGACGTTTAATATTGTGTCGCAAGGTTTCTTTAAGCAACTGCTTATAGTATATGTGTGGCCTATTTTGATCAACAGGTAATTATTTCACATACGTAGATAAAATTTATCATACGACATTTCACTAAGCCGTGTTCCGCGAGCGAGTTGCGTCCGCTTCCGCGCGTTTGGCAGCCACACCCGTGCTGCCGCGCAGTTGTTGTCAACTTCTTTTAATCGCCAAAATATATTTTTCAGATCATTGCGATATTTTAGCTGAGCTGTGTTCCGCGAGCGCGTCGCGTCCGCGTCCTCGCTCCGCGCGCCGCTTCCTCGCAGCTATTACCCGTGCTGCCGCTTAGTTCTCGTTAACTTATTTTAATTCCTAAAAAATATTTTTTAGAGCATTGCGGTATTTTAGCTGAACTGTGTTCCGAGAGCGCGTCGCGTCCGCATCCGTCGCGTCCGCGTCCGCGTTCGCGCGTTTGGCAGCCACACCTGCGCGTTTGGCAGCTGTTACCAACTTATTTTAATTGTAAAAATATATTTTTCAAATCATTCCGATATTCTAGCTAAGCTGTATTCCCTGTGCGCGTAGCTTCCGCGTAACGAAATGATGCTATTGAAAAGAACACTCATTTTAAATGCATTTATTGTAGGACATATATTGAGAGCAGTATGCAAATGTTTACTAAAATAAATATTTAACAAAATTCATTAAATAAAAATATGTAAAAATTTAAGAATGAATTTGGGGAGTAAGTTCGTTTTTTGTTTCGATTAAAAAAAAAAAAAAAAATGGGGAATTTGTTCATTTCTTTTGGGTACCCTTTTTTTAAGTTTGGGGAATTTGTTCACCGTGTAGTTATTTCCGTGTAAACCAAATTTCAGAGAAATCCGTTGAAAAGTACAAATTTGTATAGGGAAGAAATATACCACACAACAAAATATTAATTTTATATGAAAATTGGACGTTAAAGTAGGCGTGGTCGGTAAAAATCATATGTCGACCTTCCCTGGAATATGTACCAAATTTCGGAGAAAGCCATTGAAAAATAAAAGTTTGTATAGCAATCAAATAAAGAAACAAATAAAAGGAAAAAATAAGTTTTATATACATAAAAGTTTGCGCAAAGTAGGCGTGGCCTATAAGAATCATATGGTGACCTTCCCTGTAGTATAAAGATCGTGTGTAGCAAATTTCAGAGAAATCCGTTTAAAAAAAATTGTGTAGCGAACAAATGTACCGAAAAACAGAATATGAATTGTATACAAAAAGTGGGCGTAACAGTAGGCGTGACCGGTACGAAGAATATGTCGACCTTCCCTGGAGCAGAAAAATAAAAATTTGTATAGCGAACAAATATACCAAAAAACAAAATGAATTGTATACAAAAAGTGGGCGTTAAAGTAGGCGTGGCAGGTACGAAGCATATGGCGACCTTTCCTGGGGTACAGAGATCGTCAAAAAATTTTTTCATAGAGAAGTTGGGAGTTCTGCTTCTTCTTGATTTCTATAGTTTTGTTTGAAAAACGCGTGGTTGTATGAAAGTTGTAAAACAACATATACATAGAAAAATTGTATATAAAAGGTAAATAAAAATGTATTTTATAATAAATCAAAGAAAAAGCATTATAAATAAACGAAGGTATAAAAGAAAAATGAAAGAACAATCAAATTTGTACTAGAATCTCTGGTGTACAAAAATCTCTGGTTCCAATGTCTACATATGGTCCCATGAGAACAAGCTAGTCACTAGCCAATCTCTGGTTCCAATGTCTATATATGGTAGACATGGGGTGTGGTCCATGAGAACTACCTAGTCACTACCTAATCAATAGTACCAATGTCACTAGTGATTTGCAATGACACGTACATGTTAAATGTCTTCAGAAAATTACATTGTCTGGGGTATAGTTGGTCAGTAGTACTGGTGACAAAGTCAATAGTGATTCAGTTCTGTTTTACTATTGACATTTCCTACAGGGATTGTTTGATTTTTGAATACTTAATTAAACATTGTTGTTTGTAAATTTCAAAAATATACAGTTTACCAAGAAAATGTTTGCACAGTAAGAAAAAGTTACTTTCATTTAAAAATTGCAACAACAAATTCTTTATATATTCGTTTTCATATTCCGTTACTGCATTTGTTCTGGACTATAAGACGCCAGCACATTAAAAGAAGACAAACTTTAGAACAAAAATAACAATAACATAAAGAAGTTTACTCAATATGAATGGTGTCAAGAAAATCTTTGAATAATGAGTGAAATGCATTAATTTTCCGCGAATTTGGTGCATTTGGGTTTTTCATTGCATATGAGAGAGGTTGCACAGCGTTTATGTACAAAGTAATTGCTCTATGTATAACATGTGACCACGTATTTAAATAAAAAAATGTCAGGAAAAATGAAGTTGCCAAAATATCATTCAATTGGTGTATTTCAATTATTATAAAGGCAAATCAGACAGGGAAATCGCTATGATGTTCTCTTCTAATATAATGACTGTGTACAGCATTAGATCCAATGCTGAGAAAGAAGGAAGATCCGAATTGAAATGGGTATTAGGTAGACCAAAAAAAGTACCGCGGCGTTTTGAAAGCAAAATAATTAAAATTATTTACGATAAGCTGCAATTGAGCGCAAGATGATAAGCTCGGAGTGCTTCACATGAAACCAATCGAAATTAATTATAAAGACACGAATATTCCTCACGAGTGGCTAGGAAGGAACCTTTGCTACCAGTGAAAAATATTTAAAAACTATTTAAATTTGCTACAGAACACATTTCTCTTTGTCCAGAGTACAGGACAAATATGAAGTGGAAATTATGAGGCCTAAAAATGAAAAAGCAGTTTTTTGAATTTCAAATCAATTTTATTCTTCAACGTTATCTCCATTAAGTCTGATATGACTTCTTCATTTGTGAAAAATCTCTTTCCCTGAAGCCATCTTTTCAAGCTTGGGAACAAATAATAATCGCTGGGGCTAGATGTGGAGAACACAGGAGGTGTGGAAGCAAATAGTAATGTAAAGTCTTAAAAGTTCCCGAAGCCAAAGCAGATGAATGCACCGGTGCATTGTCATGATTACACAAGATTTTTTTCTTATTTAGGTTAGGTTAGGTTAGGTTAGGTTGATAAGAGGAGCTATGTATACACATAGCTCATATCCGTTATGTCCGGATACACACCTAAGCCAATAGGTCGGCTTGTTGGGCGCTCTACATCTCTACGTTCATCCGGTTATCTACCCCTTTACTAACTTAGAAATTCGGTTTCATCAGCAAATTTCTTGAGTATTTTCCAGCTTATCCCCCTAAGACCCGCCAGGCCTGGTAAGATGTAGTTGGATAGATATCTGAGCCTTGTTCTCGCAAATGCAGGACAGTAACAGAAGTAGTGTTGTAGGGTTTCGTTATCCTCTCCGCAAGCTCTACAAGTGGCTGATTCCGCCAGTGAGTCCACTGAGGTTGCCAATTACCCTACTAAGTTCTACCCTACTCAGATTCTCCCTAGTTCTTGTAGTGTTGGGAGAACCCCATAATATCTTTATAACCTTACCCACGTCAGTCTCGTCCCAAATTGCTACATGCGAACTGGTCCCCCAGTCTGCCAGTTCCAATTTGAGAGACTTGAAAGGTATTGGGTTTTCCAAATTTACTCTTTCCAGGAAAGAGCCCTTCCTGGCCAGTTCATTGGCAATCTCATTTCCCATTATTCCACTGTGTCATCAAACGATTCAAGTCAAATCAAACGATTTCAAGTCTGTCTCTTCTGGAGAAGTTTGAAATCTCCTCCTTACACTTGAGGATAGTCCTTGATCTAGTTTTGTCTGCGGATATCGCTCTGATAGCCGCTAGACTGTTCGTAAATATTTTCACGTCTCTGGGACTTGGGGAATCCCGTGCGTTAATAGACCTAATACATTCCTTTATCGCTACCAATTCATCTTGAAAGACAGAGTTGTGGTTCGGAAGACGGAGGTATATTCCTGTTGAACGGTCCTCATCGTAGAAACCTATCGCAGTCCTACCATGCAGACTAGAGGTGTCCGTATAGTAATGTGACCCTGGAAGGATTTGTAGAATATTCCCATTCATCCAACTTTCCCTGTCTGGTATCCGTATACTGCAGGGTATATCTGTTGACACTTCCGCGATTATATCAAAGCTAATATTCACTGTGTTGAGTCCCGGAATTTGGTCTAAAATAGTCTAGTGTCTGGTCATGTGGTCGGTGATATATTCCCCTGTTACCCTTAGTCGTAACATGGTCAGAGCTGCCTCATTATACCCTATACCACTATGTGGTTTGGGTATAATGACTTTGTGCTGCTGTTTGTAACAACCAAAAATATTTGACCTAGACCCATCTTTAATTATACCGATCGAATCAGAATCTCTTTCTGAGTTGATTTAACAATGTCCGTCCGTCCGTCCGTCCGTCCGTCCGTCCGTCCGTCCGTCCGTCCGTCTGTGTGTCCATGTAAAGCTTGTAATCAAACTGCAGGTCGCAAATATGAATATGTTTTGACGAAATTTGGTATATAAGCTTTTATCGGCCATGGGATGAACGCTATTGAAATTGGTGAGAATCGGTCCATGTTCAGACCTAGCCCCCATACAAATTACCCATATGAAATCGACATAAATTGCCATAAGATCCAAATTGTCATGTAGATCTTACTCAAATTGGGTTTGTATGCGTTCATTATATCCACTAATGAGTATTCCAAAAATGATACCTTTGACCCCATATAGAGCTGCTTCCCGATCTTCACTTAAATCTATTAAAAAACAAAAATATTGCACTGATTCATCTCAAATTTTGTTTGTACATATTTTTACAAAATACAAGAGACTTTACCAAACATGATCAGGATCGGTCCATTTTTGGACCTAGTCCCTTTATAGATATAGCATCCGATATGAACTTTTTCATATCTGCAGCCAAAAAAATTAATAAAAATCCCACTCAAATTTGGTTTTTGTTTATTTTCATTGTCCAGTTAGTTGGGCCTAAGAGATAGGGTTTCTAAACGCATGGTATAGGGTATCGTATAGTCGGTCTATACCGACTATAATTTTCTTACTTGTTTTTAATTCTAATCTCGATTGGGTGTATAGATAGAATATTCTCTAAAGCCCTCGTAGATGTAGTCCTTATTGCACCACTGATTCCTATGCAACAGAGGCGCTGTATCTCGATGTGGTTTTTCTAAGCAAGTTTTTTTTTTATCGAGAATCACCCCAAGGTATTTCACCGTCTGTGTGATTCTAATCGTTTTGCCCTGGAAGCGAGGTTCATCAAAGTCGATTATTTTCCTCTTCCTTGTAAAGAGGCATATATCAGTTTTCTCTGGGTTCACATTTAAACCCCTCGGTTATACCCAGTCATATGCTATTTCGAGTGCTCATTCCATTTTTTCTTATTTAAGTGGGGTCGTTTTTCCTAATTTCTTCATCCAATCTGTCCAATAACAAAACATAGTACTTGGAAGTTATTGCTTTTCGCTTCTCCAAGTAATCAATAAACATTATACCACGTGCATCCCACAAAACACTGGCCATTACCTTTCCAGCCGATTGTTGAGACTTTGGCCGCTTAGGTCGGCTTTCGCACACTTGTAACCACTTTTACTACGGTGTATAGTAGTGAATCCATGTCTCATACATTGTTACAAACCGACGTAAATATTCAGTAGAATTTAACTCAAATATCTCCAAAGCATACCTTGAAGAACACGTTTGAGTTTTCTTCACCCTTTGAACAGAAAGCTTTTTCATATTTAAATAATTATACCGAACTCGCTCTGTTGATATCTTTATGATGCCAGCAATCTCACTCACTTTAATTTTCCGATCATTCAATACAACCTGTTGCACTTTTCTTACGTTTTCTTAGATAACTGCCTCATTTGGGCGACCAGAATGAATCGGAATACCACCTTTTGATCATTGAATATGACGGCGAAGATTAACGATAATGTTTATCAATCCATTCTTTGGCTTGGGCAGTATTTTTTCCCATCAAAAAACAATGTTTAGTTAAAAACACGAAACTCTTTGAAATTCATTTTTAACGCAGCATCATTTTTATAACGGTAACTTTTTTTTTCAAATTAATTAAATGTCATGAAATTATTACACAATTTGTGTACCAGTTGGTCCAATTGAATAAGCTGAAAAAATTGCACATGTCACGCCATCTTTATGTGAGGCTACGTGCTTTTCACTCCATGTAGAAGATATCGGTCAAGTTTCATTTGTGTGAATTCATTAAAGTAGTCCAAAAGGAAACTCTGTTCACAGTTCCTGCTGCTTTCCGACATTTATTTAAATCTATTAAAAAATACAAATACTGCAGAGATTTTTCTGAAATTCGTTTAGTATATGTTTTTGACATTTTTTTTGACGTACTCGACATATAAAAATAGAATCCCATATGAACTTTGTCATATATACACGGCGCAAATTAATAAGAACTAGCTGATCCCAGCCCTCGAAATTCCAGGAAATTTTATCCTTTCATTTAATAAATTACTTTATAAGAGCCTACAGGTATGCTAATCTGTTTTGGCCAATTCACAATTCTACACTTTTTATTGTCGTTATTGGTTTATGCCAAAAATTATTTTTGCCGTCATTGGTTTACATCGAAAATTATTTTTCAATTCAATACAGGGCTTTTTGCAAACACATTAACAAATTTAATGAACACACACACAACATTGTATAATTTTATATATGTGTTAGTAGAAACTTTAAATGCATTTTACTCCAAAAAAATGTAAAAATTTAAAAATCTTTAAACTTGATGGGCACATAATAAGAAATACATTTCAAATGAGGAATGTTTGGTCAAAATAGGACTAAAACTGACAAACTTACAGCGGTCACAATAAATCGCCTTGTCTATTAATATTATAAATGTCCTTCAAATTTGGTTTATTCTTATTTTATGTATCCAATTATGACCTCGTGATGTGGGGTATCGTACAGTTGGTCTAAGTTGACTACAATTTTCTTACTTATTTCTAGTTAACCTGTGATTTAAAATTAAGTTTTACAAATTTGCTTATTATCTTCCGATAGATTGTAAATAAAGAATATATTAAAAAAAGCTAAACCATTTTCCCTTTACATAAATGGTGACTTGTAAAATCAATAACAATTAATTTTACCAGCAGTCATATAAGCAATTTTTTGCTCTAGCAAAATATTTATATCACAGCATTACAAGGCCTGATTTTCAATATATCATAAAAACTGACAACAAACAACTGCCTCAAATGACATCAAATGTCAAATGTTCCAAATGAGAAAACATTACATCATGTTTTCATAAAACTGACAATAATTGAAAATAATTCCTCATTCATAAATTATTGTGTTCTATATGTTTTTTTTTTTGGTTAATCCTTGTTAAAGTTCTAAGAGTCCTTACTCTTAAAAGCGTTTTCAAAGACGGATTTTTTTTTGACAGAAAAAACCGCAAACTATAGTACTTTCCTCGGTAGGAAAGTCCCAACAATTTTCTCGGTTCGGTTTTTTGTAATTAGCAACTAAACGTTAGCAACTAAACTTTAAAAAACATATAGAACACAATAATTTATGAACGACGAATTGTCATTGAAAATGCCATAATAAAAACCTGGCATTACTGTATGTAAATTGATTCAAAGTATTGAATTTGTATATTAAATTTACTGAAAAAAAATTTTGTATTTATTAACTTTTTAAGTTCATTTTTATTTATATCAACATTTCACGCCCTTATTATTTCGCATGAATGACAATGCTCCGTATGAACATTCATCACTCACTTGTCATTTTCAAATCCATCATGGTCGATATGGCTGTCTATACAATTCAACTCGTGAAAACATAATCATTATCAAACCGATATTATAGGCAGCAGCAAAAAAAAAAAAAAGTACACAAAAGGAAATACAACTCATACTCAAACACACATATGCCTACATACATAGATTTTTCACATTACATGATATAAACGTTGTAAACGTATGTGAGTAGTATGGTTAGAATGTTTAACGCGCATCCTGTCTAAATACATGTCAGCACTTTTAAATACGTATTGCATCATTAGCGCTTGAAATCATACGGATGTAAATGTACACTGTGCTTAAAAGTATTCAACATTTTTAATTTTAAAAGTCTTTATTGAATTTTGGAAACTGCAAAATGCGACTGTAATGAAGAGAAATTAATTTCAATTAATTAAAGGTGCCCAAATTATAAATAGCTAGAGAAAAAATATAAAAATTTGAGGTTCTAAGTTATACAGGGTGGACCAAAAGTCATCATGGGGTTTAAAAATTTAATAACTTTTACGTTTATATATATTTTTTTCTTTTTTTTTTCTTTTCCGATTATATAAATAACACCTGCAGAAAAAAAAAATGGAGAGATTCACAACTGAACAAAGAACCAGAATAATTAAATTTTTAATTTAAATCAGCGATCAATTATTTTAACGCAAAGAGTGTATCGTCGCCATTTTACCGTCAAAATTGCACCGTAAGAGATTTCCTCGAAGCGGTAGACAGCATTTATTTCGCACTGCAGAAAATATTGAACGCGTAGAGCAAAGTGTTAACGAAACACCAGAAACATCTACCACAAGACGTTCTCCTCAGCTAGGAATGTCTCGTATGTCACTCTGGCGCATTTAAAAAAATATCTACCGTTATTCCCATATAAGATGCAATTGGTGCAAGAACTAAAAACTGTAGATCATCGACAACGTCTAAATTTTGCAGCTAAATTTCAACAGTTGACCAGAAGTGAAATGAACTTTAGCCATTCATTTTGATTTGAATGGTTTTGTTAATAAGCAGAACTGCAGGTTCTGAGGTTCTAAAATTCCGAGAGTCATTCATCAATCCCATTAGGTGTACAGTAGGGTGGCCCACGCTTGTATGGAATAGTAAAAGTATGGTCCAATACTTTCCCCACAAGCTTGATTTTGTTTCTTTTAGTAAAATATATGTGTATACCAAAAATTGGCTCAATGGGACAATATTTATTACATGCATTTACTAGTGGCTTATAATTATTGTACCTGTTTATGTATTGGAGATACTTTTTCACACTTTTCTTTGATCTTTACTAGATTTACATTCGTCAAAATGTAAGTAGTGCAAAACAATAAGAATTTTTTAAATCGTTTATTCTCTTTCGTGCTATATTGGTTTAGCTAACATAAGAAATGTCTGCCACGAAATCCTCGATATTAATGAGAAGCTTACCAGGAACGTGGCTAATTGGGAATCAAATTGAACGTATTTGTCCGGCAAGACTTCCATCAAAAAGCGATGTGCTTAAGCTGTTTAATTTTTATCACTTGGGAAAAGAGAACTGAAACGAATAGTATTCGAGAAACGGCAAATGCAGTGACCCAGATTTGGGAACGAGCAATACTTCCTACTCAAAGAATTGATCCGATCGTAAGAACAATTCGTAAGCTTTTAGGTCAATATAACATTTTAAAGAAGAGTCGGAAAACCAATCTCAAAAGCAGTCGGGCAAAATAAGTCGTGTTCGAAGCAGATTTAAATAAAATTTTATACGTAGCCACAAAAGATGCATTAAACAAAATCAAGAATGAGGAGGAAAAATTGTTTTTTATAATGTAGAGGGAAAATAATATGAGTTGCAGCATGGCGGGAATAGACAAAAAGTCAAAGGAGAAAGAAGATCGCAAGCGAAAGAAAGAAGTGGAATTAGAGGCAAGGAAATTGCGTAGCATTGAAAGTCACAGAGCTATTGAAGAAGTGGCTGGATTATCTACACTGAAGGATTATGTTGAAATTTCCGACAGTGAGTCAGATTCATCGCACGAAGGAGTTAAGTTTCGCAAAATAAAAAATACAACTAAACCAATAAAAATGAAATATGTTTTACAAACGACTTTATTGGAACTATTGACCGTGTACCGGAATACCATGTATGTTGTTGGAACTGCAGTTCAAGGGTTAGGTATACTTGTAACCGAAATTGCCTTATCACGTACCACAATACAATAAAAAAGAAACTATATCCGAAAAAAGATATCAGAAGCTGATAAGGACTCATTCTCTTTACAATATCCAGTCGTATTGCACTGGGAGAGAAAATTATTGCCCGATATTTCTGATGAAAACAAAAAAGTTGATGGAGTTGCTATATTCATCAGTAGCAATGGAAAAGAAAAACTTTTAGCAGTTCCGAAGATCACAAAAGGAACCAGTGTATAACATGCTAATGCTTGTTGCGTGTCTGTACCGATTGATCAATAAAAAACCAAATTCGAGGACTATGCTTTGACACTACCGCCTCCAATACTGGTTTAAAGCTGGGTACATGTACTTTAATTGAAAAAGGATTAAATAAAAATCTAATATGGATTGCTTGTCGCCATCATATGTTTGAGGTCATGCTTTCTAATGTTTTTAAAAAGTATTTGGGCCCAAGCGGAGGACCCAAAGTGTAACTATTTAAAAGATTTAAAAATCAATGGCCAAATATTGATAAAGAAAACTTCAAAGTCGGAGATGATGCTCTATTCCATACAAGTGACATGCTTCAACTCCAACACCAAATGTATGAATATTATATCGACGAAGGGAAAATTACCTTGAACTCCTTACGCTTTGTCTAAATTTTCTTGCTGGTACAAATAAAGCAGGAACAATGAAAGCTAAATTTTATGCACCAGGCGCGTGGCATCTTGCTCGTTGGATGACGAAGGCGATCTATTGCATAAAATATGTATGTTTCAAATCAGTTTGATCTCACAGACGAGGAAAAGAAAGCAGTTACCGAAATAAGTTTGTTTGTAAGTCTTAGATATGGCCGATACTGGAATGAAGCTCCTTTAGCAATAAATGCTCCTCTTAATGACCAAAACCTAATTAAACAACCTGAAAACTATCCCAATGAAAAAATTGTTAAAGCTGCTGTAAAAGCATTTTATCGACATTTATGGTACTTTTCTGAATATTTAATCGGGCTTGCCTTTTTCGATTCCAGAGTTACATATGGAACTAGAAAAACAATGGTGAAAAATCTCCAGCTACCACCAAAAGGTAAAGCCTTAAAGAAACTGGATGGAAAAGTATTTAACCATAGAAATCCACTTGGGTCCTATGTTACCAAAAGGTCAACAAGGTTTTTTAATTTACTATGCGATGATGGACAAGAAAAGGCACAGTCATTTCTTTCAAAGGATCCTACAGAGTGGAAAGACGACGCCATTTTTATTTCGATGAAAGAAAATGCTAGACCTTCAGAAGTTGTAAATGACTATGCAGAAGGAGGTGTTGCTTTGGTGACCCAATTTAACAGCTCAATTATGAAAAGTGAGGACCAAAAGCAATATATGCTTAGACTAGTTGATCACCATAGAAAAAAATTTACCGGGGTTTCTAAAGCTAATATTGCAAAAAGGGCTATCGATAATTTAAGAAAATAATAAAATATATGATAATTTGTACTTAATATACAGTTTTATTAATTCTTTATTTATTTGTTTTTCAATAAACAATGAACATCACCATAAAAAAATCATTGTATGTCATATATCTATCTAACCCCGAAAAATCATTAAACTATCGCAACCTCTAAATATTGACCGATTGTGCTCAAAGTTGGACTGAACATTTTTAAGCATTATTCGAATAGGATCAGCGTTGTGGAGCGCGAATATTCGATGCTCTTGTATTTTGGGCCACCCTAGTGTACAGTATGGTGTGGCTTTACTTCTGAAAATATCATTGGGCCTTACTTCTTCGAAAATGAAGATGGAAGAAACCGTAAATGGAGAGTGGTATCGGTTTATGATAGAAAATATTTTACGTCTTGCTCTTGAAAACAGACCTGAGATGTGGTTTCAGGCAATTTTTTGGAGAGCGGGTAATTTCCAGAAATTTGTAAATTAATTGACCAGCGCGTACACAAGATTTGTCAGCACCTGACTATTTTCTTTGGGGTTATTTGAAGGAGCGAGTATATGTGAACAACCCCGAAACAATCTTTGAACTCAAGGTCAACATTGTGGCAGAAATTCAAATATTACAGCCACAAATTTTTAAAAATTTTATGGGAAATGTACAAGAATATATATAAAAACGATTTCAATTCCGGAGATGGGAAATGTACAAAGCGAATAAAATTTTTTTTGGATTTTTATATTTTTAATATAAAAAATCTTATTGCTTAAAATCTTTGTAAAAACTTTTTTAGGCTTACGGCTTAGGCTTAGGCCGTTACGATTTTATTTACAATATGAGTGTGCGAAGGATATATAAGTTGTCATTCCATTTGTAATAAGCGTTATCCGTCTGTCGTATACATAAATTGCGAAGTGTTAGTCTTGTTACGAAAAGTGTTAGTTTTGTTTTATAAGAGAAAAATTGTTTTGTTGAAGCCCAAATGAAAAAATTTTCTTGTTTTTTAAGTAATCTTATCCTTTGGTAAATAGATGAAAACATTTTCTTTCTTATGAGAAATTAATTTTTCCATCTTTTGCTGAATTTTTTAATCTTTTGATCATATTGGTTTTCGCGATTTTCGTTTTAGCGATTTTTGATATTTGCGATTTTTGAATTTGGCGGTTTAACCCATAATTTCCACAACAACTCATATTGGTATTTAATGTACGTGTTGACAGTTTCAAGACTGTACTTCATAGTTTTTTTATATAGGATGTGTCACACCCACTAATCCTATTCCACCCATTTTATATCCCACTACTCACACTGATATATGAAGAAATTGTACAAAATCTTAAGGCTTTCCCTTTTATAGTACTCCAATTATACGATATTATATATTTTCTTTAATGAGCAGTCCCACGCCCACTGCTCCGATCACGCCCAGTCTTTGATAGACTAATCACACGAATAACTTCTGGGCTCACGGAAAATTCCAAGACTTTCATTATTCAGCACTCCAGTCATAAGACATTTAATATTTACTTTTTATGTGAGGTGCCACGCCAATAAATCTGATCCCACCCATTTTTTGTCTGACTAATCAAATTAATAATAGATGATCTCAAGCAAATTTACAAAGCTGTCTCTATCATAGTACTCGAGATATGTGATATTATATTTGTATTGGAGGAGTTCCGCCCACTAACTATATCAAACCATTTATAGCCTATAGTTCCATCCAGATACACAGTAAGACTGTAAAAATTTTCGCAGGATAGTTTCAATGGTTTAGCTTCCAATGAACTACAAACATATACATAGATACATATAATTATATTATTATTTTTTTTTTTATGAAAAGAAAATAAATATTTTTTCTAGTTCCTAAAATTCGCTAAACTCCAACTTTAATAAAACCTTTGCGGCGAACTTTGTGCAATGAATATATTTGCATTTTCGGGAGCTTTCTGACTAGATGACTCAACTATCGCACATTTAAACTGAGAGGAAGAGGAGAAGTAGTTTTGAGAAAGTTGACATGTTTGATCACTTTTTTCTGTGTCTCAGTGGTAGCAGGGTAAATTTTGTTCTAACTTTCTTAATGCCCATGGATTGTAGGTATTTTTTGATGGTGTTTTTTGTGAAATTCGAAACTGCTTCCCAACTTATGGGATGATTTCAGCTTTTAACTTTTTCTGAACTTTTGACTCTTTTAAGCGACTTTAAGATAGTCCTCCACAACTTGAGCTGTCTCACTTATGAACCACTTATTACATCCCACATGCTTAAAATGGCGAATAGCTTGATTTTTATTAGGTTTGGAGACATTTTCTTCAAAAATTAATTGACTGTTACAGGTTCATGGAAAGTCAGACAAGGAAAGCTTCCAACTCATTTACCACATAGAATTTAATTACTCGTATATAAGACCTAGGGTGGATTTAGTAAGATATTTTCACGTCATATTTCCTTATAGAAGGGACTAGGATAGGGGTGCTCGAACCGAAGGGTAGGACACTTGCGTATTCACTGATAGCTCAAAGATGAGTTGTGATGTTGGTGATGGTATCTTCTGCTTTGATATCCAGTTTCTTACAGACTACCGTACGCTGCAATTGGGTCTCAGGTGGGGATTCTGGATACTTTAAGGATTTTAACGGTAATGATTGGACAGAAAGACAGACGTGCGCTTCCAACGAGCAGTGGAAAATAGGTTGAAGAATATTGACACATGGAGTACTGCAAGGCAGACGTGGCCTGACTACATATAACTTAAAATGGACTAAATCTATACTCAGCAGAAGAACCCAGGGAAAATTTTGTAATAGCAGCTCATTGATTTTTGCATTACCAATAATGACCTACCCCTGCCCACTGCATTACATTTGAAGTGAAAATAAGGCGTTACTAATAATTTGTTATACAGCTACTTATATTTCATGCCAACTCCTTGCATTCTGCATTACATTCAAAGTGGAGATAATAAGTTCCTTGGCAACTAGTTACCTCCAATGACATACCCGTGTTAAAATAATGAGCTTATCAGGCAAACTTCAACCACTTACTTCTCCTTCTAAAACGCATTATTTGGTAATGTTTTTTTTTGGGTTGGGTATAAAATTCTGTTAGACGAAAATTCTGGTTTACAAAATTCTGTTTTACAAAATTCTGTTTTTCAAGATTCTGGTTTCCAAAATTCTGTTTTTCAATATTCTGTTTCACAAAATTCTGGTTCACAAAATTCTGTTTATAATTGCATTTTCAGTTAAATCAAAAATAATTTGAAAAAAATGCAATTACAAACACATACATAAAAATAAAACAATTAAGAAATCACTTTGCCCTAACTTTCCCTTACATTTAAAAAAAAAATACTGTTATAAAAACCACTTTGCAAATTTAAATAAAATGCATCACATACACTGTGTGTGTTTGGTCAAAAATTATGTTCCAGAATTTTATTTACAATTAGTCGCAATTGTGTTGTTTAATGTGTCGTGTTTAAAAAAATAAAAATGAATAAACTGCAATTAATAAAAACCAATAAAAATAAAGAACTGTTGTGTCTCAACGGATATTTTTATTATTTGGAAATGAAAAGACAAAAAGGAACCTTTAATTGGACGTGCTCGAGAAGAATTCCAGATAAGTGTTCCTCTCGAATAATAACAGCAATGGAAACTAACTATTTTCCGTTCATGGAAGGATTGAACGAGAGGTCGTCCCACTCCTATTCTGCCTAATGTCCAAAAAATCTGCAGTACTCTATGAAGAATTTTTTAAACGCGTAATTCAAATTGCTTTGGAATTTGAAGTTTTTTTTAAAGCCTAATCGTATTATATCTGACTTCGAAGTTGGTCTCTTGTCAGCAGCTAGAAAATGATTTCCAGATTCGCAGATACGAGGCTGCTTTTTCCATTTTTCCCAGATATTGTGGCGCCGTATTCAAAAAGAACGGTAAGAATTTTTAATAACTTTTATAATTTATAATAATGAACTTGTAATATGTACAACATTATCATTTCAGATTGGTTACTAAGTACGGAAATGACGAAAATTTCTCACTGCAAGTAAGCGCTTGCGTATGTTCGTCCAGAAAAGGTTGCCAAATATTATTCGAAGCTCCGAAGAACATTTGAAGACGAAGATATTATTTAATTGGCCACCTGGTTCGAGGCCAATTATGTCTATATCGCTCGTAAATACCCACCTGAATTTTGGACGATATTTGATTGCGAGTATTCTGAAAAATATCCGAAAACTACAAACAATGTCGAGTCATGGCACCGACGCGTCGCGACGTTTGAGTGTTGTAGTTGGACGAAAAAAAGCGGACTCTACAAAATTGTAGAACAGTTAAAAGGAGAATTAATCTATTCTCAAAATATTGTCTCAAAGATTCAGAATGGAGAAAAATAAAAAAAAAATAAAAGAAATGTAAAAAAAAAAAATATTTCACGTATTGTAAAAAAATTTAATCGTTTAAGAAAACTAGAATATTTAAAAAGAATAGCAAAAAATTTAGTTTATAATTAATTAAATTTTGTTATTAGTTAAATTGAATTGCTATGATTTTTTATTATTTTTAACTTTGTCTTAATTTAATTGATTTTTAACTAATTTGTGTTTTTATTTAATGTTTGTTATTTTTTTTTTCTTTTAAATTAATATGTTTTTCAATGATATGCATTTTTTTAGATCAATACGTTATTATATGTAACATTTCTTATTCATAATAAACTGGCTTTAATTCTTAATAAATAATTTAATGGCATTTTATATTTTTTTTTCTCATAATGAAGGGGGAATAACATATTTCAAAAACCAGAATTTTAATAGACAGAATTTTATTAAAAACAGAATTTTGTAAAACAGAATTTTGTAAAACAGAATTTTGTAAAGCAGAATTTTAGTCAGACAGAATTTTTTTTTTTCAAAAAAAAACAGAATTTTTGTAAGACAGAATTTTGGAAAACAGAATTTTGTGGCTATCCCGTTTTTTTTCCTGGGAAGAAGTCGTGTTGTCAGCTCACTCGCTGATAGGTTAACATGCAGGAAAACTTGAACTTCACCAGAACGATTACTGCCGCAGCTGCGGAATACCTGAAGAAGTGGAGACATTATAGCAACTCTCCGGCTAGTATGAAGCTTTAGGTAGATAAATAATGGACGACCTATCTGAGATATCGAACTGATCGTATCTGCTATCTTAATATCACAGATTGGATCTAGTGCTTTTACAATATTCCTTTCGAGTAGTGTGGTTTTTCCAAACGTGTTCCCTGGACTCAACTTAATAATTAACGGAAGGTGAACTCTCAATGAAATCAACCAGCATATTGATCAGAGAAATATATGGTTTTATCTTGGAATCAACAACTGAACTCATTTTTTAAGGCAAGACCCAAGAAAGGCGAATTTTATATCTAGGCAGGCGGTTTCTCAATAGTCTGTAAAATCTGGGAAACAAAGGGTATCATAAAGGGCCTCTTCGAATACTCTCATATTTCTGTGGTTTTCTAGAATAACCGCGTATGTCATAAAATCAAATTGTTCAGGGGGGCCAAAAAACGTTATATTTAAAATTATGGGCTCGATATAAAGTTTTTAGAGATCCTAGAGAAGGACGAAAAACGATATGTAAATTACACTCAAAGTGTGTGCAGATCAAACAACTTGTGTCGACAAACGTCGTTTTCTCTGAAAAAGAAAACTACAAATGCAATCACTCATGTTGGCATATGTTGTTCTTGCTTGAAAAATGGATTTTTTGTTCGTCAACAAAAAGTTAACGGGACTTAGGATGAGAATATAACAACGCATGAAGAATAATAGTGACAAAAAATAACAGAAATAAACACACAAGTTTTTATAAGTGGTTATAAACTGAAAACTAATCCAAAATTATTTTGCATTTTTTTTCATTAATAACAAGGTATGTCGCTATGTGTCGTTTTCTGAGAAAATAATATGTCAGCGATCAAACGTAGGTTGACATACGTCGATATTGCTGCAAATTAATTTAATAAACATTTAAGTTATGTCGTTATTTAAAGAAAAAACTTAGAAATGGTCAATATTTTTTTAAAAAAATTTAACACATGTAAAAAGCGTTAAAAATTAATATATTTGGCATCGTTAACTCAAAACTGACAAAAATGGACATACGCGGTTATTGCAGAAAACCACAGATTTGCGAACTACCCTTTCACTCTAAACCTGAAACCAAATCTTTATTTCTTCTAAATATTCATGAAATAGACAAAAAGAATATTATTTTGGACATTTTTAACTACGGCCTCCGTTTTCTTATCAACAAATCGTATACTCTTGACGCAAAGTATCTGTTTGCATACGTACATTCATATAATACGTTAACAAAATTATTATCCCCTGCTAACGAAATTATATAGGCACACTGATATATAGGTAAAAATAAAGATTGCCAGAAAAAATTTAAATGTTTTTTTGTTAAAAGACCCAAGATTTTTATGACGTCTTTAATAATTTTTTTTATTTATTTCCTATAAAATTATTAACTGGCAATAGGAGATTATAGCATTACAAATATTCCTAAATTATGCGAAATTTTTGTTAAACAAAACTCTTATAAATAAATTCTTAAATTCTCAATTCCATAAGGTATAAACAATTTCATAAGAAAAATATAAGACATTCTTTCGCCCTTGACCGTATTCTAAATGAGAAGTTCTTTTCATGGGATATCAAATAATGTGTAATTGCTCTTTGTTAAAAAATATGATATTAATTATAGCAATTATCGAGCCAAGACCGCAAAAATAGTTTTGAAATAAATTTGCTTGAAATTTAAACTAAAATTGCTTATGCTATTAATACGTAACTAGCGGAGCCCGGCTCTTGAAATTCGAGTGCAAATTCTATGAAATTTTATAGTTTTATTCATAACTAATAAGAGCCTAAAGGTTTGCTAATCAATTTTTGCCAATTTAGAATTCAACACAAATTTTATAAACACTCAGACAGCATTGTATAATTTTTTATTTGAAGCTTAAATGTGTTTTATGTATGTGCAACTTTAAATGAATTTTACTCAAAAAAATATTTACAAAGTAGTGCACATCACTGATGAAAATCTAAAAAGAAATACCTACTAAATGGTATATTTTTTGTCAAAATCGGTTTGTAATTGAAGGCGTAGATTATGTCACAAGAAATTGGCTTGAATATAAATATACAAATTAGTACGGGGCAACCCAAATTATCACTTTGCATTACGAATATCACGTCACTAAAGCTCTTTATGGCCAACTTATCTAAAAAACGCTAAAACCTCAAAGAAGTTCCTTCCATTTCAGTCTCTTAAAAATCCCCAAAATGGAAAACAAATTCTGCAGTCTGGTAAGCCTGGTAACAATCAACATATCCGCATTTAGTTATATTGAAATGAGCAGACTGAGCGCAAAAAAACACACACACACACACAGAAAAATAACGTCAAAACAACAATATCGAAACCAACAAAAATGTGTTTTGTGTAGAAAATAAATATATTCACACATAATGTGACAGCCCAGAAACAACGATAAAATGATATCAATCAAAGCGTAAATCCTTAATGATGTTGGTAAACACAGCCACAGCCACAGTCACATTCTATGTTATAGCCCGATATTTAAGCCCTGTCAACATATGCTAAAATACATATCTAAGCCAAACATAAATATTGTATTGTCCATTATGGATGGTGAAGGACATTTAATAGTATTCGTCACTTTGTGTCGTAGTTGTTTAGTTTTCATTTGATTTCATTAGCTTAACAATAAAAACCGGTAATTAAAAGCAATGAGTTTTCTAATACTGGCTAAATTGGAAATATAAGAAAAAAAAATATTTATGTCATTAAGTGTTTTTTTATAGTTGGGTCATTAAAGATTATCGTGTATGTATATGGAAATAGCCATAAAGCTAATATTCAGTAAGTGCACATTAAGTATGAAGAAATAAATCAACTGATAACGGTAACTTTGTAAATGGCGTGTATTTGTTTTTATATGCTAATTAAAAAAAAAACATTTAAACATTAAGGATGAGAAACATTTTATACAAATTTGCTTGTATTACACTATGCAACAAGCTAAAATTCCTTTGATAACGACGCATTTCTGTTGTTTTTCTGATGACAAAATAAATTATTTTTCTAAAATTTAGGCTGCTCTATACATCTCGTCGTAACTTTGGAACGACGTATTTGATTTTGTTATCCTTTACATCAAACAATTCTAAATTACGCAAGCTTTAAATTTTAATAATATCATTTCTTGATATAACCATTAGTTTGAGGCACAAGTGGAAAAAGATTTGTTTTTTTCACAAAAATTTAAAATTTTTGAATTCAAAAAAATCATAAAAATAATAATCTTACCCATAAAAACAAAGTTTTTATTAAAACTCTTCCTTTCCTTATGCATATGAGTTTTAAATCTCTCCGTGACTGTGAGTGACTTTGCGTGACAATTTTAAAATTAATCGTTGGTCACAACAAGGGTATGGACAAAGCTTCAGATCGATCAGATGAGGGGAAATGGGGTTTAAATCACTCCGTGACTGCGCGTGACTAAGCGTGACTGTTCGTGACTATGTCAAAATTAATCTTTTTTCACAGCAAGTCAATCGACCAAGTTTCTGATTGATCGGATAAGGGGAAATTGGTTTTAAATCACTCCGTGACTGTGCGTGACTATGCCGAAGTTAATCTTTCTTTACGGCAAATATATCGACCAAGTGTCAGATTGATTGGATAAGGGGAAATCCGTTTTAAACCTCCTCGTGACAGGGCGTGACCATGCGTGACTGTGCATGACTAAGTCAAAGTTAATCTTTTTTCACAGTTAATGTATGGCCCAAGTTTCAGATCGATCGGATGATGGAAAAGACATTTAGATCTCTCCGTGACTATGCGTGACTACCCCAAAATTAATCTGTAGTCACAACAAGATAAGGGGGAATGGGGTTGACCCACGACAGACAGACAGACAGACAGAGAGAGTATGAGTTAAAAGTAAGAGTTTAAAAAGCGACAATTACTTACCAGTTTTGGTACTTAATATTAAAGCTCCATGAAATGGAAATAAAACGAATTCCGTTTTTTGAAAATCCAATTATAAAGTCGTTTTTTATTACCGATAAAGTGAATTTATATAGTTTTGATAGAAAAGATTTTTTACAAGCATTACCAAATATTCAAACAAAAGTTAATTTGAATGGCATTTAATAGATACTAGGAGATTCCAGCGCTCGAAATTCGAGTGCAATTTCTAGGCATCTTTATTATTCAACTGAGCCAATTCACAAACCAACACTTTTTTGGTTTATTATTATTGTGAATGAAGATAACAAACTCATTAACAAACACATTAACAAATTTAATAAACACACACATAACATATGTATAATTTTATGTATGTGTTAGTAGAAACTTTAAATGAAATTTACTCAAAATAAAGGAAAAAACTTAAAAATCTGTAAATATGATGAACAGCTAAAATGGAATATCTTTCATATAATATACGTTTGGCCAAAATCGGGATAAAACAGTAGAACGAAACATCGGTAATAAAAAATCGCCTAGCGTAATATTATAGATTTTATGGAACAAAGCTAACAAGTAGTTACATTTTAATCAACAATATTAACAAAGCATAATATAATAATAATAATAATATCCTATGATTTTCTGAGTTTGATTCAGTTATAAGGAACCAAATAAAATCTCCCATCATATTTTCATTCCATAGTCCCTGATAACATGGCTCCATAGTCTTAAGTTGTCGATGAAAGCATTCACCATGCTCGTCGCTTACGGCACCAGTTTTCCGAAAAAAAATCCTAATGCGAATGCAAGATTTGTATTTTTAGTGATATTTTTAAACCTAAAATTAGAAATTTATAAAATAAACAAAAAATTAATAAAAAATTCATTTAATTATTATAATTATTATTATTTTCTCCTGCTCCAAATCTGACTCCGATGCTAAATGTATATAGAAATATTTATAAAAACAGTGATAGTTATGTTGTTGGTAATTGATACAAGTGGATTAATGTAATAATGTAACTTTGTGAAAAAGTACATTTTCTTAAAAAAAGTATGTTATCTTAAAAAAGTAAGTTTTCATAAAAAGGTACCTTTTCTTAAAAAGTATTTTAAAAAGTACATTTTCGTGAAAAAGTACATTCTCTTAAAAAAGTTACTTTATTACAAAAACCATCTTTTCTTAGTACGTTTTATGAAAAAAGTACCTTTAATGAAAAAAGTACCTTCTGAAAAAGTACCTTTTATGAAAAAAGTCCTTTTTATTAAAATAGCATCTTCTTAAAAAAGTACATTTTCTTAAAGAAAAAAGTACCTTCTGAAAAAGTACCTTTTATGAAAAAAGTCCTTTTTATTAAAATAGTATCTTCTTAAAAAAGTACATTTTCTTAAAGAAGTAAACTTTTTTAAGAGAGTAAGGTACTTTCAAAAACTAAAATTTATTACAAAAGTATCTGTTAAAAAATTTTTTCCTAAAAAGGTAGATACATTTCTCAAAAAAAAAAAAATAATAGATTTTCTTACAAAAGTACATTTTCTTAAAAAACTAAATTCCCTTAAAAAGCATATATATTTTTAAACAAGTAACTTTTCTTAAAAAATTATCGTTTGTTAAAAAGTTCCTATTTGCAAAAGGTACCTTTTTTGAAAAACGTTTTTTTTACGTTTTCTTATAGCCACTTTTTCTTAATAAAGTACACCTTATTAAACTTATATGGTACTCTTATACAAAACACTTTATTAAGAAAGTACGTTTTCTTAAAAGAGTACATTTTCTTTAAAAATTTATTTTCTTAAAAAGTACTATTTCTTGAAAAATTACCTTTTCCTTAAAAAGTTCAGTTTCTTAAAAAAAACACATTTTCTTAATGAAGTACATTTTCTCGAAAAGTTTTCTTAAACAAAACTTCTAAAAAGAGTACTTTTTCTTAAAATAGTATTTTCTTAAACAAAACTTCTTAAAAGAGTACTTTTTCTTAAAATAGTATTTATTCAAAAGTAATTGTAATTTCCGAAGAAAGTAGATATCCTTTTATAATGCCGCTTTCTTAAGAAAGTACCTATTTTAACAGTAGTACCTGTTTTTAAAAAATATTTTTTAAAAACACTATTATTAAAAAATGACCATTTCATAAGAAGTACTTTTTGTAAAAAAAGAAACATTGATTTAGAAAGTACTTTTTCTGAAAATAGTACATTTTCTTACAATAGTACCTTTTCTTAACAAACTACAACTTCCTATTATATATCCTTTTCATAAAAAAAAGGATTATCATCATTTTTCAATAGGTGACTTAGTCGACTTACAAATAACTATTTAGTTGATAATAACAATTATTTCCTCCGACAAATGGACTAACTCTGCCTGTAAAATACACATTCCTAAAAAAAAATTAATGCTATTCTGTTTATTGTTTTCTTTAAGTATGCAGTTATTCTCTTTTTGGCGTTATAAGTTTCATTCGTTTTAGATTTGAGGCATAATTTAATATAAGTTTTTTGGGAGATTTGTTATAAAAAAATATATTAGTATTTTTCATAATTTCCCGCTGAAGTACGAAATGTTATTTTAGTACTTTTAAATACTTTTAATTGAATTAAATTCTTTTTTTTTCTATAAGGGATTATCATTTGCAAAAAATGTTGGAAAAGAGCAATTATCAGATTTTTGTTTGTCTGTTACTTTATTATAATCATATTTATTTATTTATACATTAACAATTCATGCATGACTGTGTTTCCATGTGGGCGTATTACATTAAAACATTTGTTCATAAATATTTAATTGATGCCAGCAAAGTCATTTCAGCAAAGCACTTTGCATAATCTGTTCACAATTTGCGAGGACTATTGTTACACAATGTTTGGTTAAACTAGCTTTGATTGTGCTGAATTTGTAACTGAATTACTTTATATATTTCACAAGCGTTTTTTCACTGCAAAACAACATTTATAAAAAATAGTTTAAGTTAAAAAACTAAAAATGAAAATAAAATTTATTTTTTTTTTGTGCAAGAATTTTGTAATTTTGTTTCTTCAGAGCAAGAACTAGAGAATTTAGAGGCTATCCAGGAATTATTCGTGAAAGTAGCCGATATTACCTAAAATTTTCTGGCGTTAGCCTCTGGGGAGTCCACCACATCAGTTAATATTGCTTTACAGATGAACCGCCACAACCCACTTGAGTTTATTAACTTTTTCGAACTGTCTACATTTCCAAAATACAAACTTATACTCAGACTCCCCAAAAACCTTATAAGGGAAAGATATTAAAAATTACATATATGACAATGCCGGGATCAACCAGAATAGAAAATGTTGTCATTTCTCTCATACTCTTAATGCGAGAGGATTTATTGTTTCTTTTCCTTTCTTTTCTTTTCTTTTCTTTTCTTTTCTTATTTTTACTTTTCTTTGTTTTTTTATTTTTATTTTTAAACTCTTTCTTTTAACTCATACTCTCTGTCTGTCTGTCGTGGGGTAACCCCATTCCCCCTTATCCATTTGATCTGAAACTTGGTCCATAGTCTTGTTGTAACTACGCATTAATTTTGGGGAAGTCACGCATGGTCACGCACAGTCACGGAGTGATCTAAATGTCATTTCCCCTCATCCGATCGATCTGAAACTTGGTCCATAGAGTTGTTGTGGCCAAAATTAATTTAAGGATAGTCACACACAGTCACGGTGATATTCAAAACTCATGTGCATAAGGAAAGAAAGAGTTTTAATAAAAACTTTATTTTTATGGGTTAGATTATTATTACCCCCTATACCACTATGTGGTCAGGGTGTAATGACTTTGTGCTGATGTTTGTAACTACCAAAAGCATTTGACCTAGACCCACCTCTTGTTCGACGTAGAGTCACTTTCTGAGCCGATTTAGCGATGTCCGTCCGTCTGTCCGTCTTTCCGCCTGTCCGTCTGTGTGTCCAGTAAACCCTGTAATCAAACTACAGGTCGCAAATCATTTGGTATGTGAGCTTCTATCAGCCGTAGGATGAACGCTTATGAAATTGGCGAAAATCGATGCATGTTCGGACATAGTCCCCATACAAATTGCACCTATGAAATCGACTTAAATTGCCATATGATTCAAATTGGGTTTGTGTGTATTTATTGCAGTCATTTCCGAGGAGTCTAAAAATAAACCCTATAGGACAATTCTTAGTCATAGCCCCCATATAAAACTGCTTCCCGATCTTCACTTAAGTCTGCAAAAAAATAAAATGTGGAGCAGATTTTCTCAAACTTGGTTTGTATATATTTTTACAGGAAATAAGTGACGTTACCAAATATGGTTAGATCGGTCCATTTTTCAACCTAGCCCCATATAAATATAGCATCCGATAAGAACTTTTTCATATCCGAAGGCAAAAATATTAATAAAAATGCCACTCAAATTTGGTTTATGATTATTTTCTATACCCAATTAGTTATGCCTATGAGATAGGGTCTCCAAACGCATGGTATAGGGCATCGTATAATGGGTCTAGACCGGCTATAATTTTCTTACTTGTTTTTATTTTTTATTTTTATTTATATTTTTATTTATATTTTTATTTATATTTTATTTTATTTTACACTATTTTATTTTATATTATTTTATTTTGTTTTATTTTATTTTATTTTATTTTATTTTATTTCTTTTTATTTTATTTTATTTTATTTTATTTTATTGTATTTTATTTTATTTTATTTTATTTTAATTTAATTTATTTTATTTTGTTTTATTTTATTTCATTTTTTTTTATTTTATTTTATTTTATTTTATTTTATTTTATTTTATTTTATTTTATTTTATTTTATTTTATTCTATTTTATTTTATTTTATTTTATTTTATTTAATTTTATTTTATTTAATTTTTTTTTATTTTGTTTTATTTTAATTTATTTTATTTTATTTTATTTTATTTTATTTTATTTTATTTTATTTTATTTTATT